>LR880969.1:792914013-792946874 GCA_904067115.1 Aegilops sharonensis | reverse complement strand
GATGCATAGGAAGAGTAGATGAATGTATAAACATTGTTGACAAATGGAATACATTATGGAAAAAAATATGGCACGATACAATTCACATATACGATGACTGGCTAAACAGGATGGCATTGCATGATTCACGTATATGATGCCTGGCTAAAGAAGATGGCATTGCATAATTCCCATATACTCCCTCCGTTCCTAAATATTTGTCTTTTAGAGATTTCAAATGGACTACCACATACGGATGTATATAGACATATTTTAGAGTGTAGATTCACTCATTTTGTTCCGTATGTAGTCACTTGTTGAAATCTCTAAAAAGATAAATATTTAGGAATGGTGGGAGTATGATATAGAAACCAAACAGGTGGCATTCACACAAAGAAAATCTAAACTAAGTTGATGACATATAAGATGTATAATGTAAGCAATGCAAGGAGCCATATGCATGATATGACCAACATCAGCATGCCAGGTTAGAGCAAACACCTCAGGTGGTAAACAGGCGTGGTCGGCTCCTTCTGAATCTCCATCTGAACAGTTATCTTCCTCTGGAATACAATCTGGAAATGCAGGAGAGGGGGGGCACTTCTCCCACCATGGAGCGGCGTCTGCATGATATTATATTCGCACGCAACGGTCTTCTCTTTTTCTCTACATGTTCAGTACGTTTGTGTACAATATCTGACATGCATAATAAAAAAATAGTTAGATTTTGTAAGGCCTAAGGGGTGCATGCAAAAATCAAGACTGATGGTAGCAAATGTGTGGATGGATCCAAAACTAATGATAGCAGGTAGATTATAGCTTCAGTTTATAAAGATAGACAATGGATCATCTATTGTTTGTTGCCCACCCAACATGAACCACAGTGAAGACCCCAGATGAACCAGATAGTAGACAGATACTATTCGTTGCTGGCTCGATATGAGACCCATGGGCAATTCAAAACTCAAGATTGAACGATAAAGTAGCAGGTAATAATAACCGATGTATAACGTACGCAAACACGAAAGACTGTGACCTCTCTTCCGGAACTGTGTAGTCCTCAGGTTCATCTGCTCAGTCGATGATGGTAATGCAGTTGGCGTGGCTGCCGGCAACGGGGAAGATGATCTAAGGCGGCGAAAGAAAGTCTGCAGTGGGGATCTCTGCTGCAGTGAACACTTCTGTCGATGGTGCACCTCAGGTGGGGTGGATGACGGCACGACAGGAGCAGGACATAACACACAGAGTTTTCTTATACGCCAATCTGAAAATGAAGTAAATCTATAAGGGCTCCTTAGAATTGGAGGATTCTATAAATGCAGGGACAGGTAAAACACAGGACTAGGATAGGAATGCACGTGCAAAACAGAGCATTTGGAAACATAGGATTTCAGTCAACCTGGGTGTTTGGCTGACATGAATTGGAAGAACAGAGGAATGGAGAAACAAAGTGATGTGAGGAGTGTACAACCTCTTTGGCATAGCCTTGTGGACCTCAGCATCATTGGGTTGGACGTGGAGGATGGTGATGATGCTGGTGTGACTGTCGGAGGCGGGAAAGAAGATCCGAGGCCTCTGGAAACGGCGCCGAGGGTACTGCTCCGCTGTGATGGACGGTTCCATCGTTGGAGCAGCTCCGCTAAGGTGTACGGCGACGAGGCTGAAGCATGACAAGACATACAACGTTAATATGAAGTGGGACCCTAGTATCATCTAGATGTAAAATGCATCAGCCGCGCGACGGCCACTCCGACAGATGTTGTAAGTACTGTTCACTCTGAACTTAACTGAAGAAAATGAACTTCACAGTCGAAACTGAATTTTACTGTCGAAACTGATTGAACTAGTAACAGAGCATTGCAACAGATGCTTAGGGCATTCGAGCACTAGTAGCAGAGAAGCAGTGATCTAAATCAGCGGACACTCGAGCAGGGAACGCACTAGCAGAGAGCAAGTCGTGCAGTAGCACCGCAAGCGAGTGCTAAAGCAGCAACTCCTATAGCTGCCGGAGGTCGTGCAACAGTAGCAGCAGCGCAAGCGAGAGCAAGAGCAGAGCAGCAGCACGAATGCAAGCAGGAGCAGTGCAGCAGCGCGACCGACAGCAAGAACAGAGCCGCAGCGCAAGCGAGAGCAGGAGCAACTGCAGCTAGTGCCATTGTGGAAGTTGCCGCCGAGGAAGCAACGACATGGGGGAGAGACGCCGTGGATGATGTGGCCGGCGATGGCGCCGTCGATGGAGACGCCATGTCTGCTCGGTATTGAGCACCGGCAGCCCCGTGAGATCGAATAAAAGATAAAATACAGCGGTGAGTGCAGAACCTCCTTGGTGGCGCTGAGTTGGCCTCGGCTTCATCGGAGGAATTGGTGAGGGTGCTGTGGTTCCAGTGGGGCAGGTCAAGACGATGCTGTGGGGATTGAGGTGGCGGGATAGACGAGGCGAACGTCGGGGCAGCTCCTTAGAGGTGGAGGACGGGGCGGCTGATCCGGCGGGATGACGAGATCGACAACAGATCCTCATCCGGTGCGGTGGATGAGGGACGGTGAGCTATTGCGGTGGACGACGTAGTCGGGGAAGAGTCTCCGGCTGGGCGGCGGTCGGGAGGCCGACGGAGGAGCGTGGGGTTTCGCGGGTTTTGGCGGCCTCGGTGTAAGAATGGGGGGAGGGGCGAAGGGGGAGGGGGAGCCAAGCTTAGGGACGCGCTTGTTCGAAATGTAGGGTAAGTTACCAGCGTACCCCCACCGGTTTTGACACCGTGACGTGGAGCTTCATTTCCGGCTGAGGGGTAGAAGGGGGATTTCGCGTGTCTGAGATGCGGGAGCGATTTCGGATGAGGAGGGAGTTCTCGCGCGCGTCCAAATTTCGGGATAACGAGGCGCGGCGCAGGTTGAAGAAGCGGGAGTTTCAAAGCAGGTGAGACAAAAGATACTCGAGCTTGAAAATTTCGGGATAACAAGGTGCGGATTCCTTGTTCGGCAGAACAAACTTAACATGTAAAAAACAATTCATACAAGACACAAGAGAGTCATGTCCCCTTTTACTATATTGCTATAGATGCCATTGAAAAAACTACAAGAAAAATGTATAAAAAATCGGGAGAACAAGATTACCCTGCACAGTACCAAATCGATTCGCACTTCCCTCAACAACAACAAAAAACAAATCAATTCCCACCAAAGAAAGAGTAATGTCCCTTTTATATGATTACAGATGCCATGATCTCGAATTTCAATTTTTGAATCCACGTTATGTTGAATTCGAATATATCATTAGGTGACCTTGCAGTTTATAATTGATGTAGTCGTACATTTTGATCTTCCATCATATATGAACATTTTACTCCACCATGTGAACATATATATTGTCGTCTACCATATGGACTAAATTTGAATCAATTTTCCTTATTTGAATACGATTGTTGTAAAGTTATACAATAATTTAAATATTATCTTGATAACAAAAAGACATGCATATAGCAGTAATCATATTTCACTATGAACTACATGTACCATACGCTCTCCAATTCAAATATTTGTATCCATTTTATGTTGAATTCAAATCATAGTACATTATGGTCTAAGTAGCGAGATGTTCGGGATAATCTAAACGCTGTTTTCATACGTATAATTTTTGGCTGAATTGGGACAAGTTTTGGTATAAGCCTCTTGCAAAACCGGAGATTCTCTCAACAAGCCTCGTGGTTCCGAGAGGGAACGTGTCACCTTTGTGTGCGAAACGATATACGCTTGTATTGTGACAAATGGAAGGCATGTATTGTGGAACGGAGGGAGTGCTTGTCATGAAAATGGATAAAAAGGGACGTATCTAGAACTGAAATACATCTACATACATCTTCTTTTATCCATTTTGATGACAAGTAGTACTTCTTACCCAAAGGAACTTTATATCCAACAGGCACAAAATATCCGTTCGACTGTTGGAAATTACTGATCTGATGTCGAAGTAATTGCTGCATCGCCACCAAAACCCACCATTTCTTAAGCTAAAGTAGACCAAGGTAATCCCTATATTAGCATATTACTAAGATAAACAGAAGGGATTGTAGAAACATTTAGGACGTGAGCTTGTCAATCTGAATGTGGAGGGACACAAGCTTAGCCCCGGCCAGCAGCTTGGGCGGAACTGTCAAGAAGGTCAGCTCCTGCACGTCGACGTCGCCGGGATCCTTGCTGCTTGTCACCTCCATTTCCACCTTGACGGCGTCGGTCGTGCCTTTGGGCTCCCCCAGCGGGCCGTTCGCCCACAGCTTGGCCAAGTAGTGCGGCAGTGGGGACGCCCCCGCTCTGATGCAGACGACCGACATGGCGATAGGCACGCCGATGTCGAGCACGCCGCCAACCAAGAAAAACTCGCGGTGGTCCTCCTCCGCGAACAGCAAGAGCCGTGGCTCCGACAGTGGCACTTGCAGCAGGAGCACCTTGCCGTACTGGATCCTGTGCATGGGCATGGGATGCGCGGTGCTGTTGTGGTGGTAGAGCGCCGGCGGCGGGCCTTCGTAGCCGCAGACGGGCACGGGGCATTTGCAGGGCGCGAGCGGACACACGCTCTGGTGATCGGCGAGCTTGTGGTATGTGACGTAGAGCCCACAGCCTTCGTGCGGGCACTCCACCCTCACCGACGAAAGGACGGAGTCCACCGCCGTGTTCCGCACGTCGAAGCCACCGCCGCGCTCGCACTTCTGGCGCTGCTGCTGGTTCCCGGGGCGCTCGACGCGGCAGTCCGCGCAGGCCAGGTGCCCTCCCTTGCATTGCAGAAATCAATCGAACAGCACATCAATCAAGAAACCTGCACCTTGCTCAATCAGCCGAACGGACGAGGTGTATTCGAACCTCATACACTGGAGGCGTCAAGGGGCGGAGGCACAAGGGGCAGTGGATCACGGTGAGGTCCATCGAGACCTTAGAGAGCTCCATCGCCGGGTCCTGTTCGGTCTGCATGATCTCGCCCTCCTCGTGCACAACCATCTCTCGACTTGGGCCGGGGTATTACAAAGCTTTACCGTCACATATTTTATAGTACTACTTCAAGGTGCATTAAATCAACACATGCAAGTATCAAAAAAAGAGTCACGACATGCATGCGTTGTAATTAATGCATCGGTAAACGCAAATTATTAAAATATTCCACCACTCACCATCTACAGTACCTTGGTTGGTGAGATTTTTGAATTGAGCCTTATAAACCGGAAAGGAGGGAGTATATCGAGTGCAGTGCTTTGATGTGTCGCGTCAACTCGTACATCAACGAGAAGTTTGATTATCCTCTCCCTCGCGGACTTAACTGCACCTGCCTTTGGCTGTATGACAGGTTGGCCACACACCTGTCGGGCCCACCTGTCATACACACAAAGGCAGGAGCGTCCCTCCCTCGCCCATGAGCATGGTGGCTGGCAAGACTAGGAGAAGCTTTCACTACACGCTCTCCCTCCCGCACGCGGTGGACATGCAGCAGTTCAATCGGTGTCAGATGGCCAGAAGCGTACTGTAGTACTCCTCCAGTGCAGTAGTACTCCATCATTGTTCGACTTCCCAAAGAGGCGAAGAGCCAAGCGCAGCCCGGACGCTCGTGTGGCAGTTTCATGTGTAGAGTAGTCTAGGATAGCGTGTACCGTGCCTGTAAGCTTAAAATCGTTGGGGTCAGCTCCATGCTATGTGGCCGTCTCGAAGTTTTTTTTAAAATTAAAATAGTCTTCTGGCCCTACCTGTCACCCTGGTGATTGTAGTTTGCACGCTCATCTGGTCAAGACAGGAATATATATTTTAATTTGTTTTTTTTTAAAAAGGGGGGACTCCATGGCCTCTGCATCAGAACGATGCATACGGCCACATATATTTTAATTTGTGGTGGGTAAATGTTAGAGGTTGCAGCAAATATATTATACACTACGGGTCTTTCAGCCAAGTTTAGAGGCAAGCATGTGGGGTCAGTGCTATGATGTGTCGCGTCAACTCGTATAACGAGGAGAAGCTTGATTTTACTACACGCCTTCTCCCTCGCCCATGCGCGCGGTTGCTCGCAAACGAGGACAGGCTTTTGCTTAGTAGTACTTCTACAACAAGCTATCCATCCCGCTCGCGGTGGACAGACATGCAGCAGTGGATTCGACACTGTAGAAGTAGTAGTAGTAACATCATTGTTCGTCTTCTTGAAGAGGCGAAGAGCCAAGCGCAAACCGAACATTGCAGTTGCGAACATTGGAGCACGCATATAGCCAGGCTCTTGCATGAGACAAAATTGCTATGTGAGCCCACTATTGTACTAGTACGTACAACTACTTGCTAGTATAACCCTGTAAACCAGAAAGGAGTATTTGCCCTTCTAGAGATTTCAACAAGTGACTAGACTACACCGAGACGGAGTACATATGGAGCAAAATGAGTGAATCTGCACCATAAATAAATACGTAGTAGTTCTATCGTTTTCCTCTCCGAGGTGCACAATATTGAGTATACTGACTAGTCTCTTTTTGACACGCATTTACGTTTTTTTGACACAGTACAAACGCAAGCGCTCATATACACGTGCATACACTCACCCCTATGAACGCACACACGCACGACACTATCATCTTGAAATTTACGAAGTCACCATAGGCACCTCGTCGTCGACGGGTCCATAGGTGCTTGAATGCCAAGGAGGAAGAGGGTAGCGGTTCCCGAGACGTTGAACGGTCAATGATGCATCCTCAATTACATGCAGAGGGAATTAATTGGAGAACCAGAATAGAGCCAGCACGATGTGAATGCAACAGAGTTTGGACTCTCATATAATAAAGGCGCCCCACCACTCCAATCCATCTACTCCCAAGTCTCTATGCAACACTGCTCACTCCAATCCAAGACCAAGTGACCAGAAGCCACAAGCACCTATGCAGGCGATGGACGCGAGAGGCAGTTGGATGTGCCAAATCATCCAAGGCGCCGGCCCGCGGCTCCGCACAGCGCAGCGTTTCCAGACGGTGCTGGAGACCGCAGGCATCGTAGCCCTCGCCAACGCTGGCTTCGCCTCTCGCATGGACGACATGATGGTCAACTCCATCCGCAAGTTCACCACCTTCAAGAAGCACGCCGACGACCTTGCCGTACTGCTCCAGCCCGCGCGCCTAGGCTCCTCATTGCCTGCCACCCTCATCGGCCTACATGGTGACGAACTCTTTCAAGCCCTGGTGGCCCTCCAGGTGCCGGAGGTCGCCACGAAGAATGTGCACCTCGAGGCCGCGCTTGCCGTGCAGCGCCTCGCCATGCAAGAAACCGTCAACCTGCACATCCACGTCTACGAGGAAATCGTCTACATAGGCCACTACAAGGCAAGCGAGGACAGAAAGACGTTGGCCTTCTTCCAACGGATGGAATCTTTGGACGCCATTGTTGAGAAGCACATCAACCTGGCCACGAAAGCCGCTGCTACTTAGGCGCCGTTCGGTGGGCCGGCGCCCTGAGTCGAGGAGGTCGACGTCGTCGATGGATGCATCTCTTCTTCTTGCCTCCTGTAACCAGCACTGCATCGCCTCATGGCCTTAATGTTTTATTAGTATAGTACTCCCTCCATTCCCAAATATAAGTCTTTCTAAAGATTCCAACAAGTGACTACTACATACGGAGCAAAATGAGTGAATCTACACTCTAAACTATGTCTACATACATCTGTATGTTGTATTCCATTTGAACTAGTATCTAAAAAGGCTTATATTTATGAACGGAGGGAGTATATGGCATTTTTATTCCGGTCGTAACGTTTTCACTATGAGGTGGGGCCGTAGTTGAGCAAACCCACCCCGCCCACCGGGCGTCGGCCGAGTTTAGAATTAGAAGAGAGAAACGAGGGAGGAGAGCTAGCTGTAGCACGGACGCTGTTGTCAGATAGGACTCGTGTTTATAGAATAGGAGTACTGAGCACTCGTGCCTGTTTTTTTTAGGGAAAAATTAGTTGTATGTCTAGTACCACTAGTTGGGTGCGTGCGACCTATAGCTGTCATCACTTTAGGTCTCCTTTTCGAACCGCGGCTACGCTTCATAGTACATATTTTTTTCACGCATTTATCCTCCTATATGTACTCCTAGGCTATTTCCACGTGCTCCCATTCGCCGACATGTGGGACATAGAGCATCTGGGTCGTAGTGCATGCACGACTCGGAGCATATGCCGGGGTACTTTACATTTCAGACCTCACGAATTACATGCAAACCCCCCGCAGAAGAATAAATAAATGAATGAATTACTACATGAAACCGGATTATTTTCACGGAAACCGGAGCATGTTTATTAAATTTTGGACATAACACGTTTATAAAAAATGACCGGACCTAAACCAGTCTAAGGGCCTCTTTGATTTTTCCCGCAAAAAAAAGGGCCTCTTTGATTCGCAGGATACTGAAAACACAGGAATGGAGAAAGTATGATGGCGATGAACCGAGACGAGGAGAACTCTAACTCAGTTAGATGTTAGAGTTAGATTCTAACCATGAACTAACTCTAAACCAAAGCGGTGTATGGATGGCAGGGTTAGATTGACAATAAATGCTCTATCTCAATCATTTGACTACTTTCGACCTTATTTTTAGTCAGACTAAAATAAGTCCCTTGGAACCAAGCACCCTCTTGGTGTGGCCGGCTCTTCTGTGGCCTCCTCCCGCTCACAATTGACATAAACGAACCATCTATACAAATCAAGCATGCAAAACATGATAATTTTACTTTGTCCATACAAATGAGATATCCCACTTAAACATACAAGTCGTCAATCAAGCTTCACAAAATAAAAAAAACACTTCATGAAACAAAGAATGAGCTAACTCATCACGGAAGTCATTCACAATAGGGAGGGAGCCCAGAGCCCCTCACGCACCGATGGGAGGAGCTCGCCATTGTCGCTCTGTAGGAAGGATCTATAGAGCCCAAGCCCCGGGAACAACTCCGACGCCGGCCCTTGCGAGTTGAGGTCGACACCGGCATGGGTAGCAGGGCCGCTTGCCGCCGACTGGGAACTTAATCTTTCGGCCTCTAGAAATAATGAAAGCCTGTAACTAAAATACCTAGAAAGGTGAACTGAATCTTTGGGCCTCTAGAAATAATGCAAGCCTGAAACTGAAATACCTAGAAAGGTGAACTGAATCTTTGGGCCTCTAGAAATAATGCAAGCCTGAAACTAAAATACCTAGAAAGGTGAACTGAATCTTTGGGCCTCTAGAAATAATGCAAGCCTGAAACTGAAATACCTAGAAAGGTGAACTGAATCTTTGGGCCTCTAGAAATAATGCAAGCCTGAAACTGAACTACCTAGAAAGGTGAACTGAATCTTTGGGCCTCTAGAAATAAGGCAAGCCTGAAACTGAAATACCTAGAAAGGTGAACTGCATCTTTGGGCCTCTACAAATAATGCAAGCCTGAAATTGAAATACCTAGAAAGGTGAACTGAATCTTTGGGCCTCTAGAAATAAGGCAAGCCTGAAACTGAAATACCTAGAAAGGTGAACTGCATCTTTGGGCCTCTACAAATAATGCAAGCCTGAAATTGAAATACCTAGAAAGGTGAACTGAATCTTTGGGCCTCTAGAAATAAGGCAAGCCTGAAACTGAAATACCTAGAAAGGTGAACTGCATCTTTGGGCCTCTACAAATAATGCAAGCCTGAAATTGAAATACCTAGAAAGGTGAACTGAATCTTTGGGCCTCTAGAAATAATGCAAGCCTGAAACTGAAATACCTAGAAAGGTGAACTGAATCTTTGGGCCTCTAGAAATAATGCAAGCCTGAAACTGAAATACCTAGAAAGGTGAACTGAATCTTTGGGCCTCTACAAATAATGCAAGCCTGAAATTGAAATACCTAGAAAGGTGACCTGAATCTTTGGGCCTCTAGAAAGATATATTACCTCCTCAAGCAGCATCAAACAATTCCATGCGTGCACCACAAATCTATAGCAAGTTTGATCAGGATCTACTTTTCCAAATCAGAATTAGCGCTAGAGCAAGCAAGATCAATGAGATGGCCGTGAGACAGTGAAGGAACGAACAAACTCACCCCTCTCGCGACCTCACTGGTAGATGCGCTGCCGCCGCGCACGACAAAGGGAGAAAACGAATGGTGAAGGGGGAGCAGGGCGACCTTCGAAGGCCGGAGGGAGAGGGCGGCCGGAGTAGGGCGGCGGAGGCCGGAAGGAGAGGGCGGCCGGAGGAGAGAGAGGGCGAGCGGCGCTTGGGCGGGCGGCCCTTTGGGGAACAGAGAGGAGTCGTGCGAGAGGGGGGGAGCGATCTGGTGCGGGCAGGTGAGATCTTTTTAGTTCTCTTTTAGTGGGCCCGAGGATAACTAACCCAATTAGAACCTCTCCACCGGGCTATTTTTTTAGCTGGGTTAGAGCAAACTAGCTCAAACTAACCCCTCTTGTTTCGATAATTTGTGGCTATTTCAACCCAAACTAGCTCTAACTCAGGGATCCAAACAAAGAGGAGTGTTACTGTACATGCTACAGTGTGGACCGTAGCACATTGTTTTTTATGGCCATATCACCACATTGTTTTCTACTGCTGGTTCACTGGGCTACCGTGGTTCGCACTGCTGGTTCGCTGGGCTGCCGTGCTTCGCACTCCTCCGACCTGAGTAGTACTCCCTCCGTTCCTAAATATAAGTCTTCATAGATATTTCACTGTGGACCACATACGGATGTATATAGATGCATTTTATGTGTAGATTCACTCATTTTTCTCCGTATGTGGTCCATAGTGAAATCTCTCCAAAGACTTTTATATTTAGGAATGGAGGGAGTAGTATAGTACTAGTATATACCACATCATTCTTTGCTCCTTCTTACTACTCCGACATGTAGGAGAGCCAGCATCCGGGTTGACGTGTCATGCACCAGATTAGAGCGCGGAACAGAAGGGGGGCATCACCCCGGTCGGAGCGCCAGTAATTCATGACTATAGTGAGTGGTCATATCACAAGTATTTCCAGCAGTAACGCGCCGTCAAATCGCACAGCCCCACTCGCTCACCCTCCTCGCCTCTCTGTCAAACCGCCTACTCGAAAACTGCCGCGTGTACTGCCTGGGAAAAGCCCCGCCCTCAACTTTTAACTATGCGAAAATAGTTTGAGCTTGTTCGTTCTATATAAATACAGTACTTACTGTATGTTTATTCACCCGTGGGGTTGTTCAATGAATGGAGGGGTGGGGAGCACAAGTGAACCTTAAATAGAGAGTTTCTTTTCTTTAAAGCCACGTACACAAATTGAAACGCTTGTTGTGGAGAGAAAAAAGATAATCACTCCACTATATATGGATGCAGGGGCCTGAGCGCTTGCTTTACTAGGGTTGCTCTCTTCATTCTCTCATCCTCTCCAGATATAAACAAGACAGCGGTAGCGACATTTTCTCTCTGCTCACTGCTGGACACAGATCCGGCCGGATCCCTTCGGCCGGTGTGTGTATAGGACTAAAAGGTGCATCGTTCACGCGGTCATCGCCGTCGAGGGAGGAAACCCACAGCTGCCGGAGGGGCCCGATCCTCTGCCCGTGATGTTCTCTCTGACACAGCGCCGGCTCGGGAGGTCCTCTGACCCTTCTTCCTCCCTGCCGTATTGTCCGCAGATCCGACCTGCCGCCGCCGACATCCCGGCGATCCTCAGGTATAAGTTCTTCGAAAGCGGCCTTGCTCTACTGCCCCAGCTCCCCACGTGTCTGCATTTGCATCTTTTTCTACTCCCATCAGCTCTTCCAAAGCCACCTGAATTTTTAGTATTATTAGAGGTTAAGCTACTTCATGCATTCGAATCTAGGGCTTTGTTCAAACAACAAAGAAAGGGGGAAAGTTGTAGCATGAATCTAGGACTTGATTCAAAGAGGAAATAATATGGTGAAAGTAGTAGACCGGATACCCAACCGGTCTCTTGGTTGAAAAGGGAAATAATGAGAAAACACAGTACAAACTGGATAAGGAACAAATCTATTATTGGTTGAAAAAAGGATAGAAAGTGGCGGCTGGTGGAAAAGTCAACAGAGTATGTCCAGGATTAGATTTGCTGCCATCACATAGTAAAAGGTCTCCAGGATTAGATTTGCTGCCCTCACATAGTAAAAGGTCTCAGGATTAGATTTGCTGCCCTCACATAGTAAAAGGTCTCCAGGATTAGATTTGCTGCCCTCACATAGTAAAAGGTCTCCAGGATTAGATTTGCTGTCGTCACATAGTAAAAGGTCTCCAGGATTAGATTTGCTGCCCTCACATAGTACAAGGTCTCCAGGATTAGGTTTGCTGCCCTCACATAGCGTGAACAAGCTCGGCATCACCACTTTATGCCTCCTTGTAGGTACATTGTGCTGATGCGTCCACTGTCGCATGTCCTTATACCGACCTTTTGTTGTTGTTAATGTAAGGGCGCATGTAAAATGAAGCGATCACACTGTTACCTTAGGGACATGTCTAACCAGTGTTATTGTTAATCTAATGCCTCCAGTGATAAGATGCAATTAAACTGTGTTACAAATGGCACTCCTGCTGTTTTCCCCAGTATGATAAGTAAGTTGCTCCTTTACGCTGCTGAGTGTCCTCGTGTCCCCACGGTCACATGCCCTTAAACCAACTCTTTAGCTGTTGTTGATTTACTGTGTCTGGTAAACAAGCAATGCCACCAAGTAATCCCATATTTGAGGAATCTCATTGTTGATCGTAATGCTTCTGGTAACATGAAGCATTGCTGACGTTTTAAAATTTCTATTGTCCTTGCGTGATTGCCATGAACATAATTGAGATGCTTCTTTTCATTTTGTATATGTTTCGTATATTCTTATTGACCAGCAGCTGTTTACTTTCTATCATTTTGTGCAGATAGGGATATCCATTTCACCTTGTTGCTATTGTGACCTTTTGGTGAACTACACAAAACACTTTTTTGGAATGAGTGTCTTGTGCGGTTCAACTAAAATGTCACGTGGGCAACATCTCTCAATTTTGGTGGAACTGCACAAAATGGTGATTGGAGTTTCCAAAATCTCCATCAAGTTCTGCTGGTAATCTCGTGCAACATTTTATTAGCCTTTGCAAGATGGAGTCGTCACTGCCACCACAATGGCACTTTATTTTAGTGGAACTGCACAAAAGGATAAGAAAATTATAGTTGCACCTTACATGAGCCGGACAGCCAACCTTAATGTTCCTCAATTTTAGTGCAACTACTAAAGAAGAACCTGCCAGCTCACAAGAGCAAGTACTTCTTGCTAGCTGAATGATGCACTCTTTGCTTCATTTCAGGTGAACTGCAGAAAAAGGCGCATGAATTGAATCATGGAACTCCAGGCAGACCTCATCCAAGTAGAGCTGGAGGTTGAGTTCAAGGAGGCCGCTATTAAAGTGAAATCATGCTCTCCAGTCTCCTTGTTTGTGTTGTGCAAACAAGAATACTCAACTAGAGATGTTGTGACGGTCAAGAGCATTCGCCAAGTTCTTCAATTGTATGACATGGCTAGCCAAGATGGATTTAATCCCGATACTCACTTTATCAAAAGGCTCTAATGGGTTGGTTCTGAATCTTGCAAGCTGGGAATCAGTGAGATGTGTAGGCATCTTTGTTGTACTTATTATTTGAATCTTATTTGTTGGTTCTAAATCTTGCTAGCTGGGAATCAATGAGATGTGTAGGCATCTTTGTTGTACTTATTATTTGGATCTTATATTGTTGGTTCTGAATCTTGCAAGCTGGGAATCAATGAGATGTGTAGGCATCTTTGTTGTACTTATTATTTGGATCTTATTTGTTGGTTCTGAATATTGCAAGCTGGGAAACACGGCATGATGATGCAGAGGACAACAACCATAACAAACAGTTCAAACTTGGTAGTATTATCTTTGTGAAAGTGCGAGGAGTTCCCCTTTGAGTTCGTCGTTCAGTCCTATGGCTGCATCAAGTTGAATGTGATGTACACCAACGATACGGACTCGGTGAAGCTCTGCCTTGCCTCAGTCCTATGGCTGCACCAGGTTCTGGAGCATTCGCCCGTTTCATCGGCAGCGCCGACTGCACCTTCGCTACGGTGGAGAGAAGGAAGAACGCGACGATTCGTCCATCTGGTGCAACAAGCTTGTCGACATCCAGAAGCAATACAAGATCATCAGCAACGGGCAGGAGAGGGACTCCGTGGTTGACCTCGCTGAGACCATCATCGACCCCTGATACGCCAACATGAAAGAAGACGACCTGAACACGTGGGAGGTACCTCTGAATCTAGCCTACATAACCTACGCGGCCAAGGACGCATACGCATGCTACGACATGTACAGGCAGATCTTGGACATGAGGGCGTGTCTGCTTCCCGTAACCGACGAGTACACGGACAACCATAGCGTCATGATGAAGCGTTCCAGGAAGGTCTAGATGTTGTACTTTATCTGTTTATAAGCACCTTTATCATCTGAGTGTTTCATGCATTAGCCAATGTCTCATAATTATCTGTTTTGTCCGAAATATTTCTTTTAAGAACCCATTAACTTGATTGCTTTTTTTAGTGGCTATTTGCTTATGTATGTAAACTAGTTCACTTGTCCATAAAAAAAACTAGTTCACTCGGCTGTCGTGCTTTGAATCTCCTTCCTCCCAACATATTCCTCTCCTCAGGTGGACCCAGCAGGTCTCTGAATTTTCTCCCACTTTCTTTTTTGATGTAAACTAAGTTTGCTCCCAGTACTTTCCCCTAGAACCAACTCAACTGTCCCACGTCTAGCCTAAAAAATAATAATACCCCATGTACTATTAACTCATCAAATTAAAATGATATTTTATTTCATAAGTTGAAAGTTCTTACAGAATAATACTCCAATAATAATTGTTTATATATAACTTGCCAAGTTAACTCCTAGTGATTGCGTACATAAGCTTGCAAAGATTTTACTGACGTGCAATCATGTGTTTATGTTTTTATAACATTTCTCCGTCTAGCCGAACATGATATTTTCACCCAGCCCAGCAAGTCCACGGATTTCAAGAAAAATGCAAATGGGATTTAAACGGGCTGCATAGATGCTACATAATTGTTTCACCCAGCCCACCAAATGGACTAAAAAACAAATGGACCGGCTGACATTTGGGCCAGTAGGTCGAAGCCTAAGAAGGCGTTGGATTTACATCCAACGGCCGACATTCTTCTTCAATCTCTCGTCTTCTTCCCCCAGCGCTGCCGGAACCGCCTGCTCCAGCCTTCGGCGTCCAGCGACGTTGTTTTGCGCTCCTCAGCGAAACGCTACCCCGCCGACGGCCAGGCCATCCCTCCACTTCGCACCTCATGTTATTCTCTGCCGAGTGTAGGCCCACCCCGCACCCGAACCAGTCAAGTTTCCCACTCCTCTCCGTCTGCGACTCCACTGCCGCGTCTTCCCCATCTCCGGGTCGTTCCAGTCTGGGGCCTCACCGTCGTCCACCGCCTCGGTGCGCTCGGCGCGGCGTGGTCAACATACGAGAGTCATCGGAAGAGGACTGTACGTGGAGAGCCTGACGGCTGGGACCCATGAGGTCCATGGTCGCCAAGGAAAGTTCCTCCTTATTACGCACTGTACGTGCACTGTACGTGGGAAGGGCTTCTGTATTTCACAAAAAAAAATGTTTCCCCCGTTGACAGGTCGGACCCACCAGCTATATCTTCGCACGCAAGGAAGTGCCTCCTTATTACGGACCAAAAAATGAATACCCCCTGCTAGCTGGGACCTACCATAGTGGGTGGCTGACTTTTGGGCCAACTAAGTTGACGAGGACGGAGGGCTTTGTCAACTTAGTCAATATGAATGATTCTAGCTCCAGTGACCGTACGATGTCCATCCAACGGCCATAGTGCTTCTTCAACCTCTGGTCTTCTTGCTCCGGCCGCACAAAGCAGCGCCGGTCGTGCCGCGTGCTCCTGCCTCTCGTGGCCGGCTGTGATGCCGCGGAGGCCTCACCGCCCCCTACTACTCCCACCGTTGGCCCAGGGTATCCCTCTACTCACCCACACCCCCTGTTATTCTGCGGCGACGGCAGCCTCACGCCGCAGCCGAACCAGTGAACCCTCGTACTCCTCTCCGCGTGGGCATCCACCACCGCATCTTCCCCGCCTCCGCGTCGTCCCCTTCCTAGGACTCGCCATCGTCCACCGCCTTGGTGCTCTCGGCGCGGTGTGGTCAATGTGGTCAACGACCAACTTCCATCGGAAGAGTACTGTACGTGGAGAGGCTGACAGCTGGGTCCATGGCCACAACCCAGTTTTTTTGTGATTTGCCAAGTAAGTCGCTTTGTCAGGCTTGTTGGGCTGCAAATCTTTCAAGACGAGGAGACCTTCATTCGGCTGCCCGAGAAAATGGCCTATCAGTAATGAGAAATGGGATGTACATTTTTAAAACACATCAAACCGGCAATTAGTTTCAAATATCTTTTTTTCATTTCGAGATTTTAAATTACATTAATTTTTATGCGTGGAGAATTTGTTGGATTTTATATTGATATATATTTATTTTTAAAATCAGTTTGAATGTGAGTCGAAATTTCGGGATTAAAAACAATTCGGACCGCACCGAAATATGCAAAATTTCGTATAATTTTTTAACCGTGGCCACAATATGGGTTGTAATGCTAACAAAAAGAATATGAGCTCCAAAAAAACCTTAAGAATTAGCAAATGAGCTGTAAATTATTAGAAATAATGGCAGATGGGCCGTATGCTGTTTTCCACATATTTGAGGCTTTCCTAAAAAAAGGTTGACGCACAAGCACTGACTGTTAGATGTCCATCCAACGGCCGTCGTGCTTCTTCAATCTCTGCTCTTCCAGCTCCAGCCGCTCAAACAAGCGCCGGCGGGACTGCCTGCTCCCTCCTCCCCGCGGCCGGCCGTGCCGTCGTGCAGGCCTCACCGCCCCATCGTACTCCCATCGCTGGCCTAGCCATCCCTCTACTCACCCACACCTGCTGTTATTCTTTGGCGACGGCAGACGAACCAGTAAACCTTCGTACAGTCGTACTCCCCTCCGCGTGGGAAACAACTGCCGAGTCTTCCCTACCTCCGTGTCGTTCCCTTCCTAGGCCTCGCCGTCGTCCACCGCCCTGGTGCTCTCGGCGCGGCCTGGTCAACATGGTCAACGACCGACATGCATCTGAAGTGGACTGTACGTGGAGAGGCCGTCAGCTGGGTCCACGGCCGCACGCAAGGAAATGCCTCCTTATTATGCGCAAAATAATGATTCCTCCACCTGACATCAGAGACCCACCGAAAAGGGCCTCTGTATTTCGCGAAAAAAACGTTACCGCCGCTGACAGCTCGGACCCACCAGCTATATCTTCACATGCAAGGAAGCGCCTCCTTATTACGCACAAAAAAAATGAATACTCCCCCTATTAGCTGGGACCCAGTATAGTGGCAGGCTGACTTGTGGGCCTACTAAGTTGACGGGGACGGAGGGCTTTGTCAACTTAGTAAATATGCACGATTCTAGCTCCAGTGACCGTACGATGTCCATCCAACGGCCGTAGTGCTTCTTCAACCTCTGGTCTTCTTGCTCCAGCCGTCCAAACCAGCGTCGGTCCTGCCTCGTGCTCCTGCCTCCCGTGGCCGGCTGCAATGCGGCGGAGGCCTCACCGCCCCCTACTACTCCCACTGCTGGCCAGGCCATCCCTCTACTCACCCACACCCCCTGTTATTCTGCGGCGACGGCAGCCTCACACCGCAGCGAACCAGTAAACCCTCGTACTCCTCTACGCATGGGAATCCACTGCCACGTCTTCCCCGGCTCTGCATCGTCCCCTTCCTAGGCCTCCCATCATCCACCGCCCTGGTGCTCTCGGCGCGGCGTGGTCAACATGGTCAAGGAATGGCTTCCATCTGACGTGGACTGTACGTGGAGAGGCTGACAGCTGGGTCCACGGCCACAGCAAGGAAGTGCCTCCTTATTACGCGCAAAATAATTATTCCTCCACCTGACAGCGGGGACCCACCGGACGGGCCACCGTATTCCGCAAAAAAAATGTTTCCCCCTGACTGCTGGGACCCACCAGCTACATCTTCGCACGCAAGGAAGTGCGTCTGGGCAAAAAAACGATTCGCCCCCCTGACTGCCGGGACCCACCAGCTACATCTTCGCAGGCAAGGAAGTGCCTGACAGTCAAGACCCACTTGGTTGAAGCGTACGTAGTGTTGTCATTCTGGTCGCGAACGTGTACGTACATACTGGTCGTTGTAGAGGCGCGCATGTGTCGTAGTAGAGGCGCGCACGTAGCATGTACACGTACGTACAGCGGCGAGGGTGCAAGAAAGAAAATACGGCCACGTACGTACATACAGGCAGGGTCTCGAACGCCTACTCGCGCATACGTATGGCCAGGGGCTCGTGTACATGGCTGGGTCAGAACGGAGAAACATCATCGTCGTCGTGTTCATGGGGAGGCAACGGAATGCGTCGTGTTCATCGGGAGGCAACAGAATGCGTCGTGTTCATCGGGAGGCAACGGAACGCATGGGAGCCAACCGGCTTGGACGGAACAGGCGATGGAAACAAGGCCTGACGTACCGCACAACGGAGGAAACGAACCTCCTACGTTCGGAACGGGGTCCTGTTGATCGGGAGGGGTGTGGCGTACCGCAAGACGGAGGAAACGGACCTCCAACGGTCGAAACGGGGGTCCTGTTGATCGGGAGGGGTGTGGCGTACCGCAAAACAGACGAAACGGACCTCCTACGGTCGAAACGGTGGTCCTGTTGATCGGGAGGGGTGTGGCGTACCGCAAAACAGACGAAACAGACTTGTGCTGGAGCGCTACGGCCAAAACGGGGGTCCTGTTCATCGGGAGGGGTGTGGCGTACCGCAAAACGGGACTCCACGGGATACTGTTCATCTCCACCGTCGACCTCCTCCAGCCTCCATGGGCTACCGTCGACCTCCTCCAGCCTCCACGGGCTCCTGTTCATCCAGCCTCCACCACGCGCTACTCCACCAGCTCCTGTTCAACCACCCCTCCACGGGCACCCCTCCACCGTCTACTGTTCATCCAGCCCTCCACACCACGGGGTCCTGTTCAACCACCCCTCCACCGTCTACTGTTCATCCAGCCCTCCACACCACGGGGTCCTATTCATCCAGAGGCAACGCCACTGCTCACTGTTCATCCAAAGCCCCCTCCCCCCGCAGCGCTCACTGTTCATCCAATCGATCGGCTTCAGTTAGCAGCAGTAGTGAAGGAATCGCTCGATCGGGTTCAGTTAACAGCCATCGATCGATCGATCGGGTTCAGTAACGCGTAGCCTGCAGTGCAATCGCTCGGGTTCAGTTAGAGCCCAACGCCTCGCTCGGGTTCAGTTAGAGCCAACGCCTCGCACGTGTACGAGAGAAATGCGCATCGCTCGGCCCCCAACCTCCCACCGTAACCGGGAACTCCCCGAAATTTTCCTCCCCCTCACTTCTACCATGGTTTTTTCCGTCATGGCCGGCCCAAAGAATGTCATGCAGCCGCGTCTCCGGCCCGCCTAGGATGAAAAGCCCATTTTCTATCATGATTTTTTGTCATAGAAGTAGGAGCCCACCGCATCTATGATGATACCGGGTTTTGTCAGAATTATCGTCATAGAAGTTTCATATGTATGACAGAAAAAAAATTCGTTCGGCCCAAAATGTCACGGTTGTGTCTTTTTTTTGTAGTGAGGGGCAGCAAGGCACGTATTGTATTGTTGCCATCGAGGATAACAAGATGGAGTTTTTATCATATAGCATGAATTTATCCCTCTACATCATGTCATCTTGCTTAAGGCGTTACTCTGTTTTTATTAACTTAATACTCTAGATGCATGCTGTATAGCGGTCGATGAGTGGAGTAATAGTAGTAGATGCAGGCAGGAGTCGGTCTACTTGTCTCGGACGTGATGCCTATATACATGATCATACCTTGATACTCTCATAACAATGCTCAATTCTGTCAACTGCTCAACAGTAATTCGTTCACCCACCGTAAAATACTTATGCTCTTGAGAGAAGCCTCTAGTGAAATCTATGGCCCCCGGGTCTATTCTCATCATATTAATCTTCCTACGCTTTACTATTGCTTTGCTTTTTTACTTTGCCTTTTATTTTACTTTGCATCTTTATACCAAAAATACCAAAAATATTATCTATCATCTCTATCAGATCTCACAATCGTAAGTGACCGTGAAGGGATTGACAACCCCTATTCGCATTGGTTGCGAGGAGTTATTTGCTTTGTGTAGGTACGAGGGACTTGCGCGTGGCCTCCTACTGGATTGATACCTTGGTTCTCAAAAACTGAGGGAAATACTTACGCTACTCTGCTGCATCATCCTCTCCTCTTCGGGGAAAACCAACGCAAGCTCAAGACGTAGCACATCCATAGATTCATTATTATTCTCAATCAAAGTAGACAAAAGGCATATCATTAGGATCAGAAAAAACACTATTATTAGCAAATAATTTCATAAGTTCATCCATCTTTCCACTCGAAACATTAATTTCTTCTATCGCATGTACTTTTTTATTAGTAGATCTTTCAGTGTGCCATTGAGAATAATTAACCATAATATTATCTAGGAGTTTAGTAGCATCTCCTGAAGTGATTTCCATAAAAGTGCCTCCCGCGGCCGAATCTAAAAGATTTCTAGAAGCAAAATTCAATCCGGCCTATTTTTTTGTATAATCATCCACAAGTTCAAACCATGAGTCGGGCAATTACGTATCATTAATTTCATCCTCTCCCAAGCTTGTGCAACATGTTCATGATCAAGTTGCTTAAAATTCATAATATCGTTTCTAAGAGAGATGATCTTAGCGGGAGGAAAATACTTAGAGATAAAAGTATCTTTGCACTTGTTCCAAGAATCAATACTATTTTTAGGCAAGGACGAAAACCAAGCTTTAGCACGATCTCTAAGCGAAAAAGGAAATAGCTTCAATTTAACAACATCATTGTCAACATCTTTCTTCTTTTGCATATCACACAAATCCACGAAGCTATTTAGAAGAGTAGCGGCATCTTCACTAGGAAGGCCGGCGAATTGATCTTTCATAACAAGATTCAATAAAGCAGCATTGATTTCACAAGATTCAGTATTGGCAATAGGAGCAATGGGAGTGCTAAGGAAATCATTATTGTTGGTATTGGTAAAGTCACACAATTTGGTATTATCTTGAGCCATAGTGACAAGCAAGCAATCCAACACACGAGCAAAAAGCGAACGAGAAAAAGGCAAACGGAAAAGAGAGGGCGAATAAAACGGCAAGGGTGAAGTGGGGGAGAGGAAAACGAGAGGCAAATGGCAAATAATGTAAATGCGGGAGATAAGGGATTGTGATGGGTACTTGGTATGTTGACTTTTGCGTAGACTCCCCGGCAACGGCGCCAGAAATCCTTCTTGCTACGTCTTGAGCTTGCGTTGGTTTTCCCCGAAGAGGAGAAGATGATGCAGCAGAGTAGCGTAAGTATTTCCCTCAGTTTTTGAGAACCAAGGTATCAATCCAGTAGGAGGCCACGCTCAAGCCCCTCGTACCTACACAAAACAAATAGCTCAACGCAACCAACGCGATTAGGGGTTGTCACTCCCTTCACGGTCACTTACGAAAGTGAGATCTGATAGAGATGATAGATAATATTTTTGGTATTTTTGGGTATAAAGATGCAAAGTAAAATAAAAGGCAAAGTATAAAGCAAAAGCAATAATAAAGCATAGGAAGATTAATATGATGAGAATAGACCCGGGGGCCATAGATTTCACTAGTGGCTTCTCTCAAGAGCATAAGTATTCTACGGTGGGTGAACAAATTACTGTTGAGCAATTGACAGAATTGAGCATAGTTATGAGAGTATCTAGGTATGATCATGTATATAGGCATCACGTCCGAGACAAGTAGACCGACTCCTGCCTGCATCTACTACTATTACTCCACTCATCGACCGCTATCCAGCATGCATCTAGAGTATTAAGTTAATGAAAATAGAGTAACGCCTTAAGCAAGATGACATGATGTAGAGGGATAAATTCATGCAATATGATAAAAAAAACCATCTTGTTATCCTCGATGGCAACAATACAATACGTGCCTTGCTGCCCCTACTGTCACTCAGAAAGGACACCGCAAGATTGAACCCAAAGCTAAGCACTTCTCTCATTGCAAGAACTACCAATCTAGTTGGCCAAAACAAACGGATAATTCGAAGAGACTTGCAAAGATAACCAATCATACATAAAAGAATTCAGAGAAGATTCAAATATTGCTCATAGATAATCTTGATCACAAACCCACAATTCATCGGTCTCAACAAACACACTGTAAAAAGAAGATTACATCGAATAGATCTCCACGAGAGAGGGGAGAACATTGTATTGAGATCCAAAAAGAGAGAAGAAGCCATGTAGCTACTAACTATGGACCCGAAGGTCTGAAGTAAACTACTCACACTTCATCGGAGAGGCTATGATGATGATGTAGAAGCCCTCCGCGGTGGATTCCCCTTCCGGCGGAGCCCCGGAACAGGCCCCAAGATGGGATCTCGTGGATACGGAAAGTTGCGCGGTGGAATTAGGTTTTTGGCTCCGTATCTGATCTGTTGGGGGTACGTGGGTATATATAGGAGGAAGGAGTACGTCGGTGGAGCTTCGGGGGGCCCACGAGGCAGGGGCGCGCCCTCCACCCTCGTGGCTGCCTCCCTCCTTTCTTGACCGAGGGTCCAAGTCTCCTGGATCATATCTGATGAGAAAATCACGTTCCCGAAGGTTTCATTCCGTTTGGACTCCGTTTGATATTCCGTTTCTTCGAAACACTGAAATAGGCAAAAAATAGCAAATCTGGGCTGGGCCTCTGGTTAATAGGTTAGTCCCAAAAGTAATATAAAAGTGAAAATAAAGCCCAATATGGTCCAAAACAGTAGATAATATAGCATGGAGCAATCAAAAATTATAGATACGTTGGAGACGTATCACTACCACAATTTGTTTTAATTTGTGTGTGGAAGCATAAATGAATACTAAAGCGGATACTATGGGAAACAAACACGGAATGAATATGACGCAGGCACGACAATGAAAGCATGTGTTCATTGAAACTTAAAAATCCCTTGATCCATAGGGGAAAACACAAACAACCCAACTTATTTAACTCAAATTATTTTGCTGAGATGAGGATGGCCAGACGTAGTCCAGTAAGAAAGGGAGAACACCTCTTGCTGCGAGACGTGCGAGACAACCGACTAATGGAGATCAGACGACCAAAAGTTGTAAGATCACAAAAATGAATGGTCTAGATGTTGATGGCCTGGGATTAGCGTTAGTTTTACTGTCCTAAATGTGTGTGTATTTGTGTTTTCTATAAATATCTAGATCGAGTATTTTAAAATGCACGAGTATAAGAAATCTATTGTAATTATCTCCTCCCATTTAAGTATTAGTTATCCTATTAATATTAGGTACATGTGCTTAATTAGCACTATTTCTTCTAGGTCACCAAAGTGCTCTTTCTCCTTGTAACTATCTTGCCACATCATATTTTTTGTCCCCTTGGCAACCTTAACACTTCTGCATGGTGGAGCACCAGAGAAGGCCTTAGAACCATGGGGTCCACATGGGTGGATGTCACCTAAGGTTGCTTGGGTACCAGGTATTTGGCTCATCTAGTACGTGGGCTCTGGGTTGGTGTATGCGTTGTTGCGATTTGTAAGTCCGAGCGGTGCCACTAGATCACGTTGTAAGGTGTCTCTTTGGTTGGTTGGGCGGTAGGGCCGTCGGCTTGTTCGGGAACTCGCCCGCAGGGTTGCCATGTGTGTTGGTATGGCTTGTATAGTCAGAGCGGCAGCTCAACGTCCTATGATAGGGTGTCATCCGTTGCTAGTTGGACGACAAATTCATCGACTCGCTTGGAGCAGCCTCGGGGTTGGCGCGCGCGTGTGTGTGGATATGTATTGATTTTCGGCCAATTTTCCTTGTAAAGTGGTCATTTCACTTTCATGCGAAAATATGTAGGGTCTTTTGGTGTATCGATTCGGCACTTCCTTGACATGAAGATACGTATCGCTGGAGGAACACTTACAACCTAGGAAGCGTTTCAGATTTGAGCTTTTCTGGGTCAAGCTCGACGAATTTGTGGACGCAGTGAAGGAAGATTGGGTATGTGAGGATGCGATCTCGGACCCCTTCCATAGATAGGATATTCTTCTGCGGAACACGGCGAAGCATCTCATTGCTTGGGGTCAATGGAAAGTGGGCAATATCAAACTGCAAATCGCTTCTTACGGAGGGGGAGAGATGGCTGAGAGCTACTCTGAAACATTTGGTGTTGGGTCTTGCTTACTTGGAGAGAACTATAGCAAGACAATGATCACGCATTAAATGGCTTCAAGAAGGGGATGCGAGCACTAACCTGTTTCATCTGATTGCGAACGAAAGGAAAGCCAAAAATTTCATACCTGCCATTCTGAAAGATGGAGTAATGGTATCGGATCATAAAGGAAAAGAGGAGGCATTCTTCGATGCGTTTTCGGCGATCATGGGGATAGATTCGGTACGCGAGCACACAGTAGACCCGGAGTACCTAAACATTGCTGCCCTGGACCTCTCCGAACAGGATTTGATCTTTCAGGAAGAGGAGGTTTAGAAGGTCATCAAAGAGATGCCGTCGGACAGGGCGCCGGGGCCGGATGGTTTCATTGGGATCTTTTTCCAAAAAGCTTGGAGCATGGTCAAGGGTGATGTCATGGCCGCACTTCACAAGCTATTCCTGGACAATGGTCGCGGCTTCGGAAGATTAAATCAAGCCCTAATCTCGCTTATCCCAAAAGCACCGGATGCTTGCTCTGTCAAGGACTTCCGCCACATCTGTTTGGTTCACAGCATCCCAAAGATTGCTTCTAAACTTCTCGCAACAAGGTTGTGCCGTCGCATGCTTGATCTTGTCAACACCAACCAATCAAAATTCATTAAGGGCCGTAGTATCCATGAAAACTTCCTCCTGGTTAGACAAATGGCGAGACAGCTGCATAAAAGGAAGGTCAAAGGGGTGTTGCTGAAACTCGACATATCGAAGGCATTTGATTCTCTCTCCTGGATGTTTCTCTTCGAAGTGTTGCGGGCGAAGGGGTTCTCGGATCGGTGGTTGTGCTCTATCGCAACACTTGTGTCTACTACAAGCTCCCGGGTCATGGTGAACGGATGTGCTGGAGAAAAATTTAGGCATGCTTGCGGCCTAAGGCAAGGAGAATCCCTCTCACATCTGTTGTTCGTTATTGCCATGGATGTCCTTACGGCTATTGATGTCTACTACACAACCTTCTTCTTGTAGACGTTGTTGGGCCTCCAAGTGCAGAGGTTTGTAGGACAGTAGCAAATTTCCCTCAAGTGGATGACTTAAGGTTTATCAATCCGTGGGAGGCGTAGGATGAAGATGGTCTCTCTCAAACAACCCTGCAACCAAATAACAAAGATTCTCTTGTGTCCCAACACACCCAATACAATGGCAAATTGTATACGTGCACTAGTTCGGCGAAGAGATGGTGATACAAGTGCAATATAGATGGTAGATATAGGTTTTTGTAATCTGAAAATATAAAAACAGCAAGGTAACTAATGATAAAAGTGAGTGTAAATGGTATTGCAATGATAGGAAACAAGGCATAGGGTTCATACTTTCACTAGTGCAAGTTCTCTCAACAATAATAACATAACTGGATCATATAACTATCCCTCAACATGCAACAAAGAGTCACTCCAAAGCCACTAATAGCGGAGAACAAACGAAGAGATTATGGTAGGGTACGAAACCACCTCAAAGTTATTCTTTCGGATCAATCTATTCAAGAGTTCATACTAGAATAACACCTTAAGACACAAATCAACCAAAACCCTAATGTCACCTAGATACTCCATTGTCACCTCAAGTATCCGTGGGCATGATTATACGATATGCATCACACAATCTCAGATTCATCTATTCAACCAACACAAAGTACTTCAAAGATTGCCCCAAAGTTTCTACCGGAAAGTCAAGACGAAAACGTGTGCCAACCCCTATGCATAGGTTCATGGGCGGAACCCGCAAGTTGATCACCAAAACATACATCAAGTGGCACGTGATATCCCATTGTCACCACAGATAAGCACAGCAAGACATACATCAAGTGTTCTCAAATCCTTAAAGACTCAATCCGATTAGATAACTTCAAGAGGAAAACTCAATTCATCACAAGAGAGTAGAGGGGGGAGAAACATCATAAGATCCAACTATAATAGCAAAGCTCGCGATACATCAAGATCGTGCCATAGAGAGAACACGAGAGAGAGAGAGATCAAACACATAGCTACTGGTACATACCCTCAGCCTCGAGGGTGAACTACTCCCTCCTCGTCATGGATAGCGCCGGGATGATGAAGATGGCCACCGGTGATGGGTTCCCCCTCTGGCAGGGTGCCGGAACGGGCTCCCGAGAGGTTTTTGGTGGCTACAGAGGCTTGCGGCGGGGGAACTCCCGATCTATCTTCGTCTTCGATGTTTTTAGGGTACGTGGACTTATATAGGCGAAAGAAGTCGGTCGGGGGAGCCTCGAGGGGCCCAGGAGACAGGGGCGCGCCCAGAGGGGGTGGGCGCGCCCTCCGATCTCCTGGCTTCCTAGAGCCTTCCCTGGCTTGAACTCCAAGTCTCTCGGATCATATCCTTTCCAAAAATCACGCTCCCAAAGGTTTCATTCCGTTTGGACTCCGTTTGATATTCCTTTTCTTCGAAATACTGAAGCAGGCAATAAAACAGCAATATGGGCTGGGCCTCCGGTTAGTAGGTTAGTCCCAAAAGTAATATAAAAGTGTATAATAAAGCCCGTAATCATTCGAAACAGATAATAAAATAGCATGAATGGTTCATAAATTATAGATACGTTGGAGACGTATCAGCATCCCCAAGCTTAATTCCTGCTCGTCCTCGAGTAGGTAAACGATAAAAAAGAATTTATGAAGTGTGAATGCTAGCAGGTGCATAAGTTTGATCAATGATAATTTCAATCACCTTTTCTAGCATGATTATATGTCATAACAGTAGTTCATCTCATAAAACTTCTCACGAACAAGTAACAAGCAATTCACATGTTAAAGCATAGACCATAAACTTTCTTGAAAACTAGCAAACTTCATTCTTAGTCATCAAACAATTGAAATTCATCTTATTTTCAGGAAGGGTCTATGTTAGAGCTTTGATTTAGCAAACTCCACATACTCGAATATCATATAGTCTTCTACAATTGCTAACACTCACGCAATACGAATGGTTATGAAGTTTTAATCGGACACTGAGAAAGATAGGGGCTTATAGTGTTGCCTCCCAACGTATTCACCTTTGGGTGATGTCAACAATAATAGTTCATGCTAACTTACATCCAATTGGATATATATATATATATATCAGGATCTTCCCAACACGAGGTGCTTGCCAAAGAATAAAATGAAAAAGGGAAAGGTGAATATCAGCTTGACTCTTGCATAAAGTAAAAGACATAAAGTGAAAGATAGGCCCTTCGCAAAGGGAAGCAGAGGTTGTCATGCGCCTTTATGGTTGGATGCACAAAATCTTAATGCGAAAGAACGTCACTTTATATTGCCACTTGTATATGGACCTTTATTATGCAGTCCGTCGCTTTTATTGCTTCCATAACATGATCGTATAAAGCTATTTTCTTCACACCAATAGATCATACATATTTAGAGAGAAATTTTTATTGCTTGCACCGATGACAACTTACATGAAGGATCTTACTCAATCCATGGGTAGGTATGGTGGACTCTCATGGCAAAACTGGGTTTAAGGATATTTGGAAGCACAAGTAGTATCTCTACTTGGTGCAAGGAATTTGGCTAGCATGAGGGGGAAAGGCAAGCTCAACATGTTTGAATGATCCATGACAATATACTTTAACTGAGATGTGCGAAAACATAACCCATTGCGTTGTCTTCCTTGTCCAACATCAAATCTTTAGCATGTCATGCCTAATGAGTGCTCCCAACTATAAAGATGTCTAGGATAGTGTATTTATATGTGGAATCTCTCTTCCTTCAATATTCTTTCATGAATTGTTCAAATGACCAATACAATGCTTGCTAACCTTCAATAAATTTACAACCTCTACTTTTTAGATGTGAAGTCATTACTCCCCATGGGATAAGAAAATGAAACATATATAAATTCAGATATGAAAATCAACACATTCAACCATTTACTCATAGGATATAAGTGAAGCACACGAGTAAATGACAAACTACTCCAAAAAGATATAAGTGAAGATCAATGAGTAGCTAAATAATTATGCAACTATGTGAATACTCTCTCTCATTTAAGAAGTTCAGATCTTGGTATTTTATTCAAACAGCAAGCAAAACAAAATAAAATGACATTTCAAGGATAGCACAACTCATGTGAAGAAGCAAAAACTTAGGCTCAACCGATACTAACCGATAGTTGTTGAAGAAGAAAGGTGGGATGCCTAACGGGGCATCCCCAAGCTTAGATGCTTGAGACTTCTTGAAAAATTATCTTGGAGTGCCTTGGGCATCCCCAAGCTTGAACTTTTGTGTCTCCTTAATTCCTCTCATATCATGGTTTCTCTTTTTATCAAAAAGCTTCATCCACACCAAACTCAACAAGAACTCGTGAGATAGGTTAGTATAAACCAATGCAAAACCTTAGCATTTTCTACTGTAACAAATCACTAAAATTATTATTCAATATTTCATACTAAATGCCTCTGCATATTTAATACTCCTATCCTCAAATAGAATCATTAAACAAGCAAACATATGCAACCAATGCAAACATAACAGCAATCTGCCAAAACAGTACAGTCTGTAAAGAATGCAAGAGTCATCATACTTCCCTAACTCCAAAAATTATGAGAAAAATACTACGCTGTAGAAGATTTATCAGAGCTTAATATGCAAAAAGTTTCAACATTATACCATTCTCTGACTTTTCTAGGGAATTTTTGCAACAGCGGTAAACTTTCTGCTTTCAAACAACAACATGTATACTAGCAAAATAAGCATGGCAAAGGCTATCCTTGACATATTGATTGAAAATAAAGATGCAAAACATTATTCTAAATAACATCAAGCAAATACTAACAAAAATGACGCTCCAAGCAAAACACATATCATGTGGTGAATAAAAATATAGCTCCAAGTAAAGTTACCGATGAACGAAGACGAAAGAGGGGATGCCATCCGGGGCATCCCCAAGCTTAGGCTCTTGGTTGTCCTTGAATATTACCTTGGGGTGCCTTGGGCATCCCCAAGCTTAGTGAGGGAGTCCTGGATTAGGGGGTGTCCGGATAGCCGGACTATAGCCTTTGGCCGGACTCCTGGACTATGAAGATACAAGATTGAAGACTTCGTCCCGTGTCCGGATGGGACTTTCCTTGGCGTGGAAGGCAAGCTTGGCGATACAGATATATAGATCTCCTACCATTGTAACTGACTCTATGTAACCCTAACCCTATTCGGTGCCTATATAAACCGGAGGGTTTTAGTCCGTAGGACGAACAACAATCATACCATAGGCTAGCTTCTAGGGTTTAGCCTCTCTGATCTCGTGGTAGATCTACTCTTTACTACCCATATCATCAATATTAATCAAGCAGGAGTAGGATTTTACCTCCATCGAGAGGGCCCGAACCTGGGTAAAAACATCGTGTCCCTTGTCTCCTGTTACCATCCGCCTAGACGCACAGTTCGGGACCCCCTACCCGAGATCCCCCGGTTTTGACACCGACATTGGTGCTTTCATTGAGAGTTCCTCTGTGTCGTCATCTTTAGGCTCGATGGCTCCTCCGATCATCAACAACGATGCGCTCCAGGGTGAGAGTTTTCTCCCCGGACAGATCTCCGTATTCGGCGGCTTTGCACCGCGGGCCAATTCGCTTGGCCATCTGGAGTAGATTGAAAGCTACGCCCCTGGCCACCGGGTCAGATTTGGAAGTTTGAACTACACGGCTGACGTGCGCGGAGACTTGATCTTCGACGGGTTGGAGCCACAACCAAGCACGCCGCACTGTCACGAGGGGCATGATCTAGCTCTACCGCCGAACAGTGTCCTGGAGGCCGCACCAGTGTCCGCTCCGACCTTTAGCTCGGAGCCGACTGCGCCGATCGAGGACGGGTGGCTGGACACCGCCTTGGGGGCTGCGATCTCTACGGTGATTGAGCCGTACACCTACCCCGTCCTTTGTGAAGCTCGTGACTCCAAGGTGTCGGACTCCTCTCCGGACTCCGAGCCTTCCGCGCCCCGTCCAATCGAATTCGATTGGGCGCCGATCATGGAATTCACCGCCGCGGACATCTTTTAGCACTCGCCCTTTGGCGATATCCTGAATTCACTAAAGTCTCTCTCTTTATCAGGAGAGCCCTGACCGGATTATGGTCAGGAAGGTTGGGATGTGGACGACGAAGAAATTCAAAGCCCACCCACCACCCACTTCGTAGCCACTGTCGATGATTTAACCGATATGCTCGACTTCGACTCTGAAGACATCGACGGTATGGACGACTATGCAGGAGACGACCAAGAACCAGCGCCCACAGGGCACTGGAAGGCCACCTCGTCATAAGACATATACATGGTGGACATCCCAAAAGATGGGAATGGCGATGGAACAGCGGAGGATGACCTCTCCAAGAAACAGCCTAAGCGCCGGCGTCAGCGGCGCCGCTCTAAATCCCGCCACAGCAAAAGCGGTGATTCCGGCACGGGAGGCAATAACACCCTGGACAGTGCCGAAGACAATCCCCTCCAGCAGGATTCAGCGCAGGAGGATGGAGAAGCCAGCCCTCATGAGAGAGCGGCAGAAAGAGAGGTAGAGGATGATAATTACATGCCTCCCTCCGAAGATGAGGCAAGCCTCGACGACGACGAATTCGTCATGCCCAAGGATCCCGTCGAACAAGAGCGTTTCAAACACAGGCTCATGGCCACGACAAGAAGCCTCAAGAAAAAGAAGCAACAGCTTAGAGCTGACCAAGACTTGCTAGCTGACAGATGGACTGAAGTCCTTGCGGCCGAAGAGTATGAACTCGAGCGCCCCTCCAAGAGCTACCCAAAACGCAGGCTTCTACCCCGATTAGAGGAGGAAGCACCCAAACCTACATCACCAGCGCATGATACGGCTGGCCGGCCACCTCGTGGCCGCGACAGAGAGGCCTCTCGGCCCTCAACTCAAGCCACACCCCGGCGCCGCTCAAAAAATACCAAGGCACAGGGAAATGCACCAGACCTGCGAGATATATTAGAGGACAAGGCAAGGCAAACAATATCGATCTACGGATCGTGTGGGCGCCCCACGACACGTGACGATAACCGTCACGCCGGATGTGGCAACTCCGGCCGGGCCGAACACAGTAGACAAAGCTCATTTGAGCTGCGTCGTGATATAGCCCAATACAGAGGCGCCGCACACCCACTATGCTTCACAGATGAAGTGATGGATCATAAAATCCCTGAGGGTTTCAAACCCGTAAACATTGAATCATACGATGGCACAACAGATCCTGCGGTTTGGATCGAGGACTATCTCCTTCACATCCGCATGGCCCGCGGCGATGATCTACACGCCATCAAATACCTCCCACTCAAGCTTAAAGGACCAGCCCGGCATTGGCTTAAAAGCTTGCCAGCAGAGTCAATTGTTTGTTGGGAAGACCTGGAAGCCGCATTCCTCGACAATTTCCAGGGCACATATGTGCGACCACCAGAAGCCGATGACCTAAGCCACATAACTCAGCAGCCAGAGGAATCGGCCAGGCAATTCTGGACACGGTTCCTAACCAAGAAAAATCAAATCATCGATTGTACGGATGCAGAGGCCCTTGCAGCCTTCAAACACAACATCCGCGACGAGTGGCTTGCCCGGCACCTAGGACAGGAAAAGTCGAAATCCATGGCAGCCCTCACAACACTCATGACCCGCTTTTGCGCGGGAGAGGACAGCTGGCTAGCTCGTAGTAACAACATGACCAAGAGCCTTGGTAATTCGGATACCAAGGACAGCAATGGCAGGTCGCGCCGCAACAAGCACAAGCGCCGCATTAACGACGATAATGCTGAGGATACGGCAGTCAATGCCGGATTCAGAGGCTCTAAACCCGGTCAGCGGAAAAAGCCATTTAAAAGAAATACTCAGGGCCCGTCCAATTTGGACCGAATACTCGATCGCTCGTGCCAGATACACGGCACCCCCGAAAAGCCAGTCAATCACACCAACAAGGATTGTTGGGTGTTCAAGCAGGCAGGCAAGTTAAATGCCAAAAACAATGACAAGGGGCTGCATAGGATGACGAGGAGGAGCCCCGGCCGCCGAACAATAGAGGACAGAAGGGCTTCCCCCCGCAAGTGCGGACGGTGAACATGATATACGCAACCCACATACCCAAAAGGGAGTGGAAGCGTGCACTAAGGGACGTATATGCGATGGAGCCAGTCGCCCCAAAGTTCAACCCGTGCTCTTCCTGCCCGATCAATTTTGATCGAAGGGACCACCCCACTAGCATCCGCCATGGCGGATTCGCCGCATTGGTTCTAGACCCAATCATTGATGGATTTCACCTCACTAGAGTCCTAATGGACGGCGGCAGCTGCCTGAACCTGCTTTATCAGGATACAGTGCGCAAAATGGGCATAGACCTATCAAGGATTAAACCCACAAAGACGACCTTTAAAGGCGTCATACCAGGTGTAGAGGCCAACTGTACAGGCTCAGTTACACTTGAAGTGGTCTTCGGATCCCCGGATAACTTCCGAAGCGAGGAGTTAATCTTCGACATAGTCCCGTTCCGCAGCGGCTATCACGCACTGCTCGGACGAACCGCATTTGCAAAGTTCAATGCGGTGCCGCACTACGCAT
>LR880969.1:792892435-792913751 GCA_904067115.1 Aegilops sharonensis | reverse complement strand
GCCTGAACCTGCTTTATCAGGATACAGTGCGCAAAATGGGCATAGACCTATCAAGGATTAAACCCACAAAGACGACCTTTAAAGGCGTCATACCAGGTGTAGAGGCCAACTGTACAGGCTCAGTTACACTTGAAGTGGTCTTCGGATCCCCGGATAACTTCCGAAGCGAGGAGTTAATCTTCGACATAGTCCCGTTCCGCAGCGGCTATCACGCACTGCTCGGACGAACCGCATTTGCAAAGTTCAATGCGGTGCCGCACTACGCATATCTCAAGCTCAAGATGCCAGGTCCTCGAGGAGTCATTACGGTCAATGGAAACACCGAACACTCTCTCCGGATGGAGGAGCATACGGCGGCCCTCACGGCGGAAGTACAAAGCAGCCTCTTAAGGCAATTCTTCAGTTCGGCTATTAAACGTCCAGACACCGTCAAGCGCGCCCGGAGTAACCTACAACAAGACCGCCTGGCACGTTCCGAGCATGCATAGCAATGCGGCCCAAGCCCCAGCCCTCGCGAAATTGCGAAACCAGTACTACGCGTACATAATTACGCTCTGGAAATACCATGGGCATAGGGTGAGGGGCACGACCATGGCATGCCCAGAATGCGGCTCAACCTCACCAGGGGCTCCCGATTGTGTCATTCTTTTCTTCTTTCTTTTTTACTTTCAGGACTCCGTTCTCACGAAGCCCTGTCCGGCAGTAGAATCACCGAACACACGATGCAACAGCCAGGGAAGCAGAAAGCTTCACCGAGTGTCCAGGTGGTCTCTATTACGAGCAGTATACCTATTTTACACACTATCCCGCAGCTCATCCCTGGAGGGGGACATGTCAAAAAGTCCCGTCCCTTGCTTATCGCACTATTTGTATCGTTCTGCTCTTACCGCAGCCCTTTTGAATAAACAATACATAGCTTCTGCCTATTATTGAATTCCGTTTTTTCTATATATATATGTTCATTTATGACATTGTGCAACCGTACACTTTGGTACGGGGAATACACCAGGGGCTTAAGTACCCCACAATATGGTGTGATAAGTCCGAACACTTTCACAAGTGCGGCACCCCGAACTTATAGCATTATGTGCATCGGCTCCGAATCATGTCTTGGGTCAATAGTTGGGTTTGCCTGGCTCCCATGTTTTGGTACCTTATGTTCCGTTATATCGGCTAAGGTAGCACTGGGAGAACCACTGCGATTGTGCCCCGGTTGAGCTGGGTTAAGCACCTTAGTGGAGAAAGCTAAAACTGACCGTCATGATAGGGCGAGAGCCGGTCGCTGTTCGAGAGGTTTTCGAGTCCCTAAATACTTATGCCGCTTAGAGCGAGGAGTCGGCATTGTCCGGCCTAGGCGTGGATAGCGCCCCGAACTCGGTCTTCCGAATACTAGGGGCTTCGCCGAAATTTAAAATTATAGAATTCTATGGCTAAGTGAGAGTGTTCAAGCATTATAGTCCGGTTGCCTTGTTCGTTGCGTTGAGCGCCTCCCTCGAAGGACCCAAGAATGGGAACAAGAGCGCTCAAGTTTATCCCGAACACCCCAGCACTCGAGGCATGGGGGCTGAAGCCGACGACTCGCCATCTCTCAAATTTAATACACGGCCGCACAGAAGGTAATATTTTAAATTCAAAAGTGTTGCTTAGCGCATATGAACAAGTTTTCAGCGTATAGGATAACAAATGCGACTCTACTCAAAAATTACATCTTTGGAGCATTCATCCGCTATAAGGCGGGCACCCTTCAGGACGCCCTCATAATACATTTCAGGCTTGTGATGCTCCTTTTTCGGTGGTGGTCTGTCCGTCACAAGCTTCTCAGCGTCCATCTTGCCCCAGTGCACCTTAGCAAGGGCAAGGGCCCTACAGGCACCTTCGATGCAGACGGAGCGCTTGATGACTTCAACCCATGGACAGGCATCCACCAGCCGCCTCACCAGCCCGAAGTAGCTCCCAGGCATGGCTTCCTTAGGCCACAGCCGAAATATGAGGCCCTTCATGGCCTGTTCGGCCACCTTATGGAGCTCGACCAGCTGCTTCAACTGGTCGCTTAAGGGCACCGGGTGTCCGGCCTCAGCATACTGAGACGAGAACACCTTCTTCGTCGAGCTTCCCTCCTCGGCTCGGTAGAATGCGGCAGCATCAGACACACTGCGGGGCAGATCTGCGAATGCTCCTGGAGAGCTCCGAATTCGGGTAAGTAACAGATAATTCACTTTCACATGCTTGCTTTGCATATAGAATGCCTTACCCGCCGCTATCTTCTTCATTGCCTCAATTTCCTGGAGGGCCTTTTGGGCTTCGGCCTTAGCGGCTTTGGAGCTAGGGTCGAGGCGAGCTCGGACTCTCGAGTCTTTGAGTCAGGCTCCAAACTCTCGTGTTTTTCCACGAGAGCCTGGAGCTCTTGCCGCACCTCCGCCACCCGCGCCTCATGTTTCTCTCGCTCGGTGCGCTCCACCGCCGCATTGCTTTCGGCCTTGGACACCGCTTCCTTCAGGGTCGCCACCTCGTTCGTGGCCCCTGCAGTATTCACGTTATTCCTGTCATCTTTTGCAACCACACCTTTTAAATACTCCCATAAGGTATTACTTACCTTCCTTGTCCTCGAGCTGCTTTTTGGCAAGTCCGAGCTCATTCTCGGACTGCTCGAGGCTCTGCTTTAATACATCAACCTCCGCAGTCAGTGCGGCAGAGGTCAGCAGCGCAACCTGCATTCCCATATTGACATACTTATGTTAGACTCCTGCGTATATCTTTTTAGATCCTCAGTTCGGCTATTTCATTCCGAACACCAAACTGAGCATCATGGGCTACTGTCTATGCGGTAATATTTTTACATATCTTAAATACATACCTCAAAGTCTGTTAGAAGGCTGGCACAGGCTTCAGTCAGCCCGCTCTTGGCGGACTGAACTTTCTGGATCACCACACTCATAACAGTGCAGTGCTCCTCATCGATGGAAGCGCCGTTAAGCGCCTCCATCAAATCATCTGGTGCCTCCGGTTGGACGGAGGTCACCAGCGTCGCAGTCTTGCCCTTCTTACGAAGGGGTCGCCTATCGGACTCCGGAACCACTGAAGGTTCCAGTACGGAGTCCGCCACAGGGCCGGACATGAAGCCCTTCGGGGTTTTATCCCCTTTGCGCCCGGAGTCCGGGAGGTCGCCTTGCGGCGCCTCCATGGACACCTCCTCCTGGCTGGGCCCCTTTTGGGACTCCACCCCGGCGTCATCCGCGGCGGGAGGAGACGAGGCGGTCAGAAGTGAGGTGCTATTCACCTCCGACGAATCCAGGGAGCCGCTCGACGAACCGTCGAGCCCGTCCTTGGGCGGGCTGCATGGTTACATTCGGCGTTAGAAGATGATGTGCGACAAATGGAACGCCATGAGTTATTCTGGTATCCGGACACTTACGATTTTGCCAGGGGCTTGGTCCTTGGTGGCCACCCCTCTCCACCGCCGTCGGCGTTGGCGGTGTAGTCCGGAGGGAGGGTCCTTCCCTTCTTGGACCCTCCGGCCTCCCCAGTTGGGGCGGCCTTCCTTTTCTTCTCTCCCCCCGCTGGGGGAGAGGCCTCTTTTTCCTCCTCCTCGTCCTCGCGGGAGGAGTCCGCCTCGGAGTCATTGGACGATGAGTCCGACAACACCTGGCGTCGGGAACTCCTTCGGGTCCCCGTGGCCTTATTCTTGGCCTTCTTCTCCGCCACCACGTAAGGTGCCGGAACCAGCAGTCCCGTCAAGCGGGCGTCCGCTGGGTTTTCTGGCAAGGGAGCCGGACAGTTAACCTGTCCGGACGTCTTCTGCCAGTCCTGTCAAAGGTGAGGGAGTTTTAGATCCTGCATAGAGTCAAACTATGAAAAAAGAGTCCCGTAACGGGTAAAATAGCTTACCTCGCTGGCTTGATGCCGCGAGCTGAATCCGCGATCTTCGGTAGCGGATGCGGGAGCCTCGGTGCCCTTGAACAGCACCTTCCAGGCATCTTCGTAAGTAGTATCGAAGAGCCGGCTCAAGGTTCGGTGTTGTGCCGGATCAAACTCCCACAAGTTGAAGGCACGTTGCTGGCATGGGAGGATCCGGCGGATGAGCATAACCTGGACTACGTTGACAAGCTTGAGCTTCTTGTCCACCAGGTTTCGGACGCAGGTTTGGAGTCCGGTCAGCTCTTCCGAATTACCCCACGTCAGGCCCGTCTCTTTCCATGAGGTGGGTCGTGTAGGGAAGCTAGATCGGAATTCGGGGACCGCCGCCCAATTGGAGTCGCGCGGCTCGGTGATATAGAACCACCCCGATTGCCACCCCTTTATGGTCTCCACGAAGGAGCCCTCGAGCCATAGGACGTTGGCCATTTTGCCCACCATGGCACCTCCGCACTCCGCTTGGCGGCCGCCAACTACCTTCGGCTTGACATTAAAGGTCTTCAGCCATAAGCCGAAGTGGGGCTGGATGCAGAGGAAGGCCTCGCACACGACGATGAACGCCGAGATGTTGAGGATGAAATTCGGGGCCAGATCGTGGAAATCTAGGCCGTAGTAGAACATGAGCCCCCGGACAAATGGGTGAAGTGGAAACCCTAGTCCGCGGAGGAAGTGGGGGAGGAACACCACCCTCTCATGGGGCCTGGGGGTGGGGATGAGCTGCCCCTTGTTGGGGAGCCGATGCGCGATGTTGTCGGACAAGTATCTGGCCTTCCGCAGCTTTTTGATGTGCCCCTCCGTGACGGAGGAGGCCATCCACTTGCCTCCCGCTCCGGACATAGTTGGAGAAGGTTGAGGTGGGATGTGCGGACTTGGGCGCTGGAGCTCGGGTGCGCAGAAATGGATAAGCAAAGGAGGAAGAAGGCGTGTGTGAAAAAGTGGATCCTTATCCCCTTATATGGACGGACAAAGCTATGCGTCCCCGCCGGCCTGATAAAACTCGCTTATCTCCCAAGCGTCGTAATCAATGGCGCGGTTGGGTTACCCACGCCCGTATTGATGAGAATCCTGGAATAAGGGGACACGATCTCTGCTTTGACAAGACGTGCCAAGGAAACCGCCTCGCTAAACGCGCTGAGGTGGGACAGTAAAAAGGATTCGAATAAAGGCTTGGCCGTGGTGTGATGTCACGCTGCGGAATACGTCAGCAGATTGAACTTGTGTAAATATTATTCTATCTACGGTGGTATGTGGAACTTATTTTGCAGAGCCGGACACTATCCTTGTGTTCAAAATCTTCTATGAAGTATTCGGAGGAGGAACCCGCCTTGCAATGCCGAAGACAATATGCGCGCCGGACTCGTCGTCATTGAAGCCTGGTTCAGGGGCTACTGAGGGAGTCCTGGATTAGGGGGTGTCCGGATAGCCGGACTATAGCCTTTGGCTGGACTCCTGGACTATGAAGATACAAGATTGAAGACTTCGTCCCGTGTCCGGATGGGACTTTCCTTGGCATGGAAGGCAAGCTTGGCGATACGGATATATAGATCTCCTAACATTGTAACCGACTCTGTGTAACCCTAACCCTATACGGTGCCTATATAAACCGGAGGGTTTTAGTCCGTAGGACGAACAACAATCATACCATAGGCTAGCTTCTAGGGTTTAGCCTCTCTGATCTCATGGTAGATCTACTCTTGTACTACCCATATCATCAATATTAATCAAGCAGGAGTAGGGTTTTACCTCCATCGAGAGGGCCCGAACCTGGGTAAAAACATCGTGTCCCTTGTCTCCTGTTACCATCCGCCTAGACGCACAGTTTGGGACCCCCTACCCGAGATCCGCCGGTTTTGACACCGACACTCAGGCTCTTGCCACTCCTTATTCCATAGTCCATCGAATCCTTACCCAAAACTTGAAAACTTCACAACACAAAACTCAACAGAAAACTCGTAAGCTCCGTTAGTATAAGAAAATAAAACCACCACTTAGGTACTGTAGTGAACTCATTCTAAATTCATATTGGTGTAATATCTACTGTATTCCAACTTCTCTATGATTCATACACTCCGATAATACTCATAGATTCATCAAAATAACCAAACAACACATAGAAAACAGAATCTGTCAAAAACAGAACAATCTGTAGTAATTTGTATCAAACGTATACTTCTGGAATCCCAAAAATCCTACCAAATTAGGAAGTACTAAGCAATTTGTGTACCAATCCAGAGAAAAAATAATCAGATCAAGAGCATGTCTCTGTGAATTAACAAAACTATTTTACTGGGTGCAAAAGTTTCTGATTTTCAGCAGGATCAACACAACTATCACCGTAAGCTATCCTAAAGGTCTTACTTGGCACTTTATTGAAACAAAAGCTATAAAACATGATTATTACAGTAGCATAATCATGTGTACACACAAAAACAGTAAGGATAGATATTGGGTTGTCTTCCAACAAGCACTTTTCTTTAATGCCTTTCTAGTTAGGCATCATGATGACAATGATGCTCACATAAAAGATAAGAATTGAAACATAACGGGGGCATCATTAAGCATATGACTAGCACATTTAAGTCTAACCCACTTCCTATGCATAGGGATTTTGTGAGCAAACAACTTATGGGAATAACAATCAACTAGCATAGGAAGGCAAAACAAGCATAGCTTCAAAATTTTAAGCACATAGAGAGGAAACTTGACATTATTGCAATTCCTACAAGCATATATTCCTCCCTCATAATAATTTTCAGTAGCATCATGAATGAATTAAACAATATAACCAGAACCTAAAGCATTCTTTTCATGATCTACAAGCATAGAAAATTTACTACTCTCCACATAAGCAAAATTCTTCTCATTCGGAATAGTGGAAGTATCATAAAAGACTTGAACACTAAAAATTGTTTCCACATTAAAAGAGTAATGTTCAGAAAAAGTGTAATCATAATCATGACAAGTTTTATAAATATAATCATCACTAATTTTTATAGCATAAGTTTCATCACAATAATCATCATAAGTAGCAACTTCGTTCTCATCATAATCGATTGAAACCTCTTCCAAGGTAGTGGAATCATCACTAAATAAAGTTGACACTCTTCCAAATCCACTTTCATATTCATCACAATAAGATTCAACATCCTCCAAATTAGTGGGATAACTACTTCCTAAAGTTGACACTCTTTCAAACCGACTTTCATCAATATAATCATCATAGGTAAGAGGCATGCTATCATCATAACAACTTCGCATATCAAAACTTGGGATGCTAAAAATATCATCTTCATTAAACATAGCATCCCCAAGCTTGGGACAAACATTAATTTCAGCAAATATATTCTCAAATATTTCATCCTCATCAAACATAGCTTCCCCAAGCTTGGGCCCTTTCATATCATAAGCATAATCACTCTCATCATTAAAAATATGGATAGCACCAATAGTATAGCAATTATCATCATCACAATGAGTAGTAGGAGCAACATCATTTGGGAGGGATACCTTTCTACCTTTGTTGCTCCTTATTTTCTTTTTCTTCTTCACATTATGTGTGGGTTCAACCTTCCTCTTTGAGCTCCTTATTGACGAGATTGGTGGAATAGAAAGCTCCTCCTTGTTACCTGATTCATCATAAGAAATAATAGGAGGACATTGGGAAGTCTCTTCCCTTTCATTAGTATTATCATCACCTTCTAATTGCTTTCTTTTCTTTAGGTAATTGGCAATATAAGGATTTTCAATGCAATTCACCGCACAAAACATATAAATCGTCTCTAGGTCAAAATCAAGAAGTTTATAACGGGCAAATTCTGGAAGGTGCTTAATTAAACGATTCATTTCTTCATAACCCATAAGCAAACTAAGTTCATTATAATGTGCAAGGGAAATCAAATCATCACAATTTTTGGACACGATTCGATCATGAAACAACTTGCATCGGAGATGTAAATGACCACTTTCATTGCAAAGTTCACAAGTACGGCCAAGGAAATATAATTTTTCAGCACTCTTATCTAGCCTTTCTTGTAACAATTTAGTTTCTACATGCTTATGCCTCTTGCAATATCTATCTTCTCTATTTGGTGTATCTATGCAAACCCAATGCTCTCCACAAAAATCGACATGCTTATAGGAGACATTTTCATCATAACTAGTGCAATCATCATTAGTACTATGGATATTCAAGGAGTTCATACTAACAACATTGCAATCATGCTCATCATTCAAAGATTTAGTATCAAACATTCTATAAATTTCTTCTTCTAGCACTTGAGCACATTTTCCTTTTCATCATACTCACGAAAGATATTAAAAAGACGAAGCGTATGAGACAAACTCAACTCCATTTTTTTTGTAGTTTTCTTTTATAAACTAAAATAGTGATAAAACAAGAAACAAAAAGATTCGATTGCAAGATCTAAAGATATACCTTCAAGCACTCACCTCCCCGACAACGGCTCCAGAAAAGAGCTTAGTTGACGGGGTGTGAGTGCCGCTTACCTAGCCTCCCCGGCAACGGCGCCAGAAAACAGCTTGATGTCTACTACAGAACCTTCTTCTTGTAGACGTTGTTGGGCCTCCAAGTGCAGAGGTTTGTAGGATAGTAGCAAATTTCCCTCAAGTGGATGACCTAAAATTTATCAATCCGTGGGAGGCGTAGGATGAAGATGGTCTCTCTCAAACAACCCTGCAACCAAATAACAAAGAGTCTCTTGTGTCCCCAACACACCCAATACAATGGCAAATTGTATAGGTGCACTAGTTCGGCGAAGATATGGTGATACAAGTGCAATATAGATGGTAGATATAGGTTTTTGTAATATGAAAATATAAAAACAGCAAGGTAACTAATGATAAAAGTGAGCGTAAACGGTATTGCAATGATAGGAAACAAGGCATAGGGTTCATACTTTCACTAGTGCAAGTTCTCTCAACAATAATAACATAACTGGATCATATAACTATCCCTCAACATGCAACAAAGAGTCACTCCAAAGCCACTAATAGCGGAGAACAAACGAAGAGATTATGGTAGGGTACGAAACCACCTCAAAGTTATTCTTTTGGATCAATCTATTCAAGAGTTCATACTAGAATAACACCTTAAGACACAAATCAACCAAAACCCTAATGTCACCTAGATACTCCATTGTCACCTCAAGTATCCGTGGGCATGATTATACGATATGCATCACACAATCTCAGATTCATCTATTCAACCAACACAAAGTACTTCAAAGATTGCCCCAAAGTTTCTACCGGAAAGTCAAGACGAAAACGTGTGCCAACCCCTATGCATAGGTTCATGGGCGGAACCCGCAAGTTGATCACCAAAACATACATCAAGTGGCACGTGATATCCCATTGTCACCACAGATAAGCACGGCAAGACATACATCAAGTGTTCTCAAATCCTTAAAGACTCAATCCGATAAGATAACTTCAAGAGGAAAACTCAATTCATCACAAGAGAGTAGGGGGGAAGAAACATCATAAGATCCAACTATAATAGCAAAGCTCGCGATACATCAAGATCGTGCCATAGAGAGAACACAAGAGAGAGAGAGAGAGAGAGAGAGAGAGAGATCAAACACATAGCTACTGGTACATACCCTCAGCCCCGAGGGTGAACTACTCCCTCCTCGTCATGGATAGCACCGGGATGATGAAGATGGCCACCGGTGATGGGTTCCCCCTTCGGCAAGGTGCCGGAACGGGCTCCCGAGAGGTTTTTGGTGGCTACAGAGGCTTGCGGCGGGGGAACTCCCGATCTATCTTCGTCTTCGATGTTTTTAGGGTACGTGGACTTATATAGGCAAAAGAAGTCGGTCGGGGGAGCCTTAAGGGGCCCAGGAGACAGGGGCGCGCCCAGGGGGTGGGCGCGCCCTCCTATCTCCTGGCTTCCTCGAGCCTTCCCTGGCTTGAACTCCAAGTCTACCGGATCATATCCTTTCCAAAAATCACGCTCCCAAAGGTTTCATTCCGTTTGGACTCCGTTTGATATTCCTTTTCTTCGAAATACTGAAGCAGGCAATAAAACAGCAATATGGATCGGGCCTTCGGTTAGTAGGTTAGTCCCAAAAGTAATATAAAAGTGTATAATAATGCCCGTAATCATTCAAAACAGATAATAAAATAGCATGAATGCTTCATAAATTGTAGATACGTTGGAGACGTATCAGCTATCATCGTCAAGGCGCATGACTTGCAGATCCTGGGCAAGTTAAATGGGTGCGGACCTCTACAATGATTGTCACTTTATGCAGATGATGTGGTGTTATTCATCAAGCCGACCTTTGCAGACTTGTCCTTTGTTGTGGAGGCCCTGAGGATCTTTGGAGAGGCATCCGGTCTTAAAGTGATTTTTTCAAAGTCGCCTGCCATTCTTATTAGGAGCAACGATAAGGATGAGGACCTGGTTCGGAGCATCGTTCCTTGGCAGATTGCGAAGTTTCCATGCAAATACTTGGGGTTGCAACTCAGCATCAAACAACTTTCCAGGTCAGATTGGCAGCCTATAGTCAACGCGGCACTGAATATCTTACCAGGATGTCAGAGAGGTATGGTGACACGTCCTGGCAGGCTGATCCTCGTGAACCAGGTCATGCGTGCGAGACCTACGCACCACCTGATTGTGGCAGAGGCACCAAAGTGGGCTTTGGACAAGGTGGACAAAGGATGTCGTGCATTCTTTTGGGCTGGCTCCGATCACATCCACGGTGGGAAGTGCGCGGTTGCGTGGCAAAGGGTGTGCAAGCCGAAACAGTTGGGAGGCTTGGGAGTGATTGATCTTCATCGTCATGGTATTGCACTTAGGATGAGGTGGAAGTGGCTGAAAAGATCAGATGACGCCAGACCATGGCAGGGCCTCATTACTCTCGTGGACAAGGAAGTAAGCTCGACCTTCTCTAGCCTTGTTCACTAGCAAGTAGGAGATGGCGCTAAGGCTCTCTTCTGGAAGGATAGATGGGTGAGGGGATCGACAGTGAAGGAACTGGCGCCCATGCTGGTGGCTAAGGTCAAAACGCAGGACATCAATAGACGGTCGATCAAGGACGGATTGACTCTACATACTTGGATGAACGATATAGTTGGTGAGCTGGACAGGGAGGGGCTCGCCCAGTTCATCAGGCTCTGTGAGGCTCTCATGAACTTTGAGCTACACCTGGGAGAGGAGGATCGACCGAGCCGGAGGTGGAACATCGCTGGCACATATACAGTTGCTTCGGCGTACGCAATTATGTGTGAAGGGGGCATAAGATTCCAGCTTGCGGCTGCGATATGGAAGAATGGGGCTCCTCTCTCCTGCAAGCTTTTCATGTGGCTGGCCGTTCAGTACAGAATTTGGACTTCGGACAGACATGTGCGACACGGATTGCAGGACACGACTTCTCCTTGCTTTTTGTGCAAGCAGGAGGAGGATACGGTGGATCACATTCTCATAAAGTGTGTTTATGCTAGGCAGGTGTGGTTTCAATGCTTCACCAAGGTCGAGATCCCTTTGGAGCTGATGCCAAATGGAGGAGAAAGGGTGGAGGACTGGTGGATTCCTTCGAGGAAGAGGGTGCCAAAGGCGCAGCGGAAGGACTTCGATTCCTTTGTCATGTTGGTGTGCTGGAGTTTGTGAAAGCAGAGGAATGGTCTCAGGGAACGCCACTTATGGGCGCTAGCGAGACGGAGTGGAGTGTTACACTTTTCTGAGTGGTCGCTTAAAAGCCGGTGGAGTAGGGTGTAGGCACGCCTTATGATGATGCATGCGGCTTGTAATTTATTGTAAATATTTTTCTCTCCTTTTATAAAGCTAAGGCACGCCGTTCATGTGCTCTTGAAAAAGACATGAAGATACGTGGCGAAACAGATCATATCATGTAGAGTACCATTTACTTGGGAATTTATTGTCTCAAATTGTGTCATCTTTTTGGTTGATAAACTCCAAAAGTTATCAATTCTCAAAATTCGGTAACTCTTCTACGACAAACAAAGTGCTTCAATTTCCTCGGGGGGAAAAAAGTTCAGCATTCACATTCGCCAAGAGTTGATTTTCCTGAGCCGCTGTCATCCGAGAAGCGAGGCGCCGCCGGCTGCATCTCCGTCGCCCGTCGCCGCCTAACCAAGGTAGCACCTTTCCCGACTCACCACGGCGAGGCCGAGGTCACCACCGCCGGCTGCTACCCGGGTCGATTTTCCTAAGCCAGATCGATGATATCCTCTCTCCGATTGCAGATCCACCAGACCTTCCCTGTCCCTGCCTAGGCTCCCCCGCTTCCAATCCATGGAGGAGGCGGACAAAGGAGAGGTCTTCGAGAGGAACAACAAGTCGAGGCTGGACAGCCATCCGGAGGCGGCGGCGGGGACGGCCTGCCGGCTCACCGACGACCTCATCCTGGAGATCCTCTCCCGCATCCCCGCCAGATCCCTCCACCGCTTCAAGTGCGTCTCCATGCTCTGGCGCGACCTCATCGCCGACCCCGCCAGCCGCAAGAAGCTGCCCCAGACCCTCGCCGGCTTCCTCTACACGACCACCGTCGGCCGGAATCGCCACCACTTCGCCAGCGTCTCCTGCGGCGCAGCCCCGTTCGACCCTTCCCTCCCTTACCTGCAGCCTAGCAAGTACAAGGACATGGCTCAGGTGGACGCCTGCAATGGCCTCCTTCTCTACCTAAGCTCCAGCAAGAACATGGTGAACCCTTGGGCTTTGGCAGAGGACGATTTCAGTTTTGTTGTGTGCAATCCGGCCACTGGGAGGTGGGTGGAGCTGCCCCCTCAACCGCAGGCGCCGGCAGACAGATTTAGATATAACTGTATGGCAGGCCTGGCTTTTGATCCGGCAGTCTCGTCCCACTTCCACGTTTTTTGTTTTGAGGAGACCGCTGTGGAAACGTACATGACAGGAGTGAACATCTACTCGTCCCGAACAGGAGCCTGGAGTCGCAGAGATGGTGGTATTGCTGAGAAAGTGGCGCTGTTCTTCTATTGTAAGGGTGTCTTTGTCGGCGGTATGATGTACGTGATTGGCAACCCGAAGGGCATCAGCAACGAGCATGTGCTCCTGGGGATTGACATGCAAGGTAAAGTGCGGAGGACTATCCCTATGCCGCATGGTCGAAGATTTGGTACGATTGGATCGTCGCAGGGGTGCTTGCTCTATGCTGTATCTTCCGTCGATGATAACAATAAAATCCTAGTTTCTGAGATAGAACTCTGGTGCCTCAAGGATTGTGACAGTAAAGAATTGGTTCTGAAGCATACTGCCAGCATCGATGAGCTTATGAGCATGACTGGGGAGAAGTACAGGGTGGTTGGGATTCATCCAGATTGCGACACCATTTTCCTGGTTTCACATGGAGGTGATACCTTGGTAGCGTACGATATGCAACATCAGAAAGTTGGTTGTATCATTAATCTTGAGAAGAATACACAACGATTTCTACCTTATGTTCCTCTGTTCTCAGAGTCATTAGCAGATTGAGATGGGCGGTAGTGTTACCTTCAAACCAGGCTTGTGCTTCCTCCAAGAATTGGCTCTTCTGCCGGCTGAAGTACCTGTTTGTGTACCTCTGAATGTGCTTGAATCATGCCGCTCAATTTGCTGCTGCTTACACTCCTGCTTGGTTGATTTTCAGTTCAGAGTAATGCCTGGTAAACCTAGCACAGGTTGTTACCCCTGTTCTTGTTTACCTAGCACAGGTTGTTTTCTGGACATGTATTAGTTCCATGTGGCTAAATTATACTGTAATCGCTCTTCCTTTCCATAACAATCAGTTATTATGGTTATCCTAAATCCTATTGCAGATTTTGAACCTGGTAGTGTAGTGAAAGGGTCAATCAGACTGGTTACTAGTGCAAATATCTAGTTGACATTATTCATTCAGTATTTTGATAAAACACTGCCTTTGAGCAAGTTCTTTTTATCCATGTTTGCTGTAGCTAATGAATTCAGTAGAGCTTTGGATCTGTTAATCACAGAGAAATTGCATCAATGTCAATGAAAACAAATCGGAGTGTGTACTATTGTACAAATGCTCAAATAGCAGCGTGCAGGTGAAAGAAATCAGTACACCAGAGTTTTGCTGACAGTGGTAACAAAAGTTTTATATACATTCAGCTTCATACACGATATTAGTTTGTGAACTGGACTGAATGGCCACCAAAAATAAGATCTCTTGGTGTGGTTGATTGCTTTGGCTGTGTTGCTACCCTGTTTGAGTCAGCTCAACCAGCGTTGTTTCTGTGTATGTTTGTGATGTGGCGATTCCTGATTCTTGAATGTTCTTTTTAGGACTCTGGAATGCCATTTTATTCCAAGAAAACCTCCGAGCTGCTCCAGAACTGATGATGAATTTATTTTAAAATTGGCATGGAATGAGTCAGACACGTGTAACAGTTTTATATTCATAAAGAGCCGGCCATCCATTTGTCAGTCGGAACATTTGCCGCAATGAGCATGGGCTTGAATCCCAACTAGTATCATACATATAATTTTGGCCTAGTGATTTTTGTTTTGTCCCTACCTGTATAGATCATTCATAATCTTTGTCTAGTGATTTTTGTTTTATCCCCTACCTGTATAGATCATACATAATCTTGGTCTAGTGATTTTTGTTTTATCCCTACCTGTATAGATCATACATAATCTTGGTCTAGAGATTTTTGTTCACCTGTATATCTTCAGTTCCTTGGATTGGATCCAAAGTGAAGTCCTGTATACTTCTCTTTACAGATAGCATCAGTGAATTAATTAACCAAGAACAGAAGGTGTCTTTCGCAGCAAAGATTCAACAAGAGTGGTAGCAACAGAATGGAAGCTGGGAAAACTGCTCATCATATACATGTCAACTTTTTGCAGGCGGCAACAGAAAAGGCAGATGGGCACCTCTTTTCAGGTGCCTGGGAAGAGCATGGCACGCTCCAGGTACCACGCAGCTACCTTGAGAAAATAGTAGTACGTCAGAAAAATATCTTTTGTTTTCAACTAAACTAGAGCTGTCTGGAGTTAAGTATTCTGCCAGTTGGCTGCTGTCGGGAGTTTCTTGTTTCATAGACTTGCTTAGTAGGTCGATATCAAAGGGAAGGTGCAGATATGGCAGGCTTCTGATCTCTGTGCAAAACAAGTTTTACATCTCGTTGATGACTTCTCAAAAATAAATTGAAAGTAATTTCACATCGCATGAACACACAATCACTATCTTTCATTAGGCAATTTAATTGTTCTAAAATGTTGAAAGCAAAAACCTATGAAACTTTGCTTGTCTTGAGAGTTTTATATACCTGGATGCAGAGTAGATGTAGTAGAGTTCCCCTACGACCATACTGAGCCATCAAGCTATCTACTGATCCACAAGACCACATGCTCTCTCGTCAGACTCCGAGGACTGAATGTGATGCACAAGGCCACCAATCTTTTCACCATGTCCATGCGAGGTCCAAGCTATCATCACGCCCCAGCTGTGGGAAATCACGAACACCTACTTCTGGCCGGGGTAGTTGATGAGCGCGACGGGATCATCCAAGAACTACGGCGCGGTGTGCTGTTCCAGCCGGCCGGAGGGCGAATTGGAGTCGCCGCAGCGACAACACGATACCTGACTGCAGCCCGCGGCATCTTGGAACGCAGCAGCAGCCGATGGATAATTACGGAGATCATACAATTAATCATCGCGGTCACAGGCGGAAACGGTACCGCATGAAACTAGACACACAGCCGAATACGTTCTAAATACATTGGATGCATGCGCTCAGGAATACAGAATACACCCGCATCCCAAAAAAGACCAACGGAGGAGATAACATGTTCAGCTTTGCTCACTCTCAGAAACGAATTTTCCCTAATTAGGCTCAATGCTACATATTTCTGGTCACATTATGTACATGGGTAAAAAGGTCTTTTCACGTGTACAAAATGAACTAGAGTGTCATATAGGGAAAGAAATTAAGACTATAGGTCATATAGGGAAGAAATTTTTTTCAGTGTCAAATAAGAAACATGATTTTAAGGGAGTGTCAAATAAGGAATTCTCTCATGAAAGAAAGGGAATAGACCATAACATTCACTTGTTATCTGTCTGCTTCAGCTGCTTTGTCGGCAATCTTTTTTCCAACCGGGCTCTCACCCCTTTCCATTAACTTTTCAATCAACGGAAATACATCAGTTATTGTACCCAAACATGTCTAGTAGTTCCACCACTACAACTAACATAACGAAATAAACGCTACAGAGCGCAGATGATACCGAAAGGGGAGAGCGAGTTGGCGCATCGCCAGGAAACCCACCGCAGGAAGATCCTGGAACGGACCATCCGCCATGGGGCGAAAACCTGACGACACAAACAAGCCACCACTCAACACAAATCCTAAAAGGATCCCAGGATAATGCAATCTGGAATGTGACCGCAACTAAACGGAACATAACTAGGAGACATATAACCCAGCGGGCATCAAACCCCAGTGGGAGACGGCAAGCAAAAGGATCGGACGCAGACCCCCATTCAGCCAATCTGAATCCCCTCACTGTCGGCAATCTTGAATGGAAAAGGGGGACATGCATGCTTATTTCTGATTTCCAAGCCATGTTCAAACTGAACATAGCAGGGAGATGACAGCAGTGACAAGAAGAGAAGAAGAGATCACAGCAATACTAAGAGGAGAGAATTCCTTATTTGACACTCCCCTTTCTTTCATTGTATGTACATGCATGGTGGTGATACCTGTATAATTTGGTTTTGTGATGCAAAAGATCATGGATCTCTGGGCTGCAATTCTAAATTTTCCAAGAAAGAATTTGGTAGTGGTGTTAATTTTAAGATGTGCAATGAAAAACCTTATCTTTGTTCCCACATAGTGTTACTTGTGAGAGTAGGTACTATGTTTATCTTTTGCTGAATCCGAAGATGAATGAAAGTAAAGTATATTTGGTTGAAATGAACACATGTGCCCCGAATGTAATATTGCTGGATGATTAGAATCTGTTGCTACACTGATTGAGCCGGTTCAATCAGCATTGTTTCTATATGTTTGGGATGTGATGATCTTGATTCTAGAATGAGAATGGACAGTATGAGCTGAGAAGAGATGAATTAATCAAGATTGCCATTTTGTTCCAAGAAAAGCTTGGAGCTGGTTGAGAACTGATGATGATTGCTTTAGATACGACACTAACTATTCCCGCAAAAAAAAAAAAAGATACGACACTAACTAGCGTCGTACTAGAATTGTATGTGCTTGTCGTATGTATATAATAGCACTTCTCTAGATTTATTCTATTCTTTATCTTCACTTTTCTTTCCATCAAAAAGTATAGCAAGTATAGTAACAAAAGATAAATTAAATTTGTATTTCTCATCTAATCACAAGCAACTACTATTAATTATTAAGGTATCACCACATTTGACAAAACATTACTGGAATGTATATGCCTTCAGAAATTGATCAGTGATAAGCTCACTAGATCGTGATACATGTATGAGTAAACCACCAACGGCAATCAGCAGGGGCCACTGGAGCATCTTCAAGTGCCAAGTTGAAACGTCTCTGATCTGAATCCAATAGAGAGCAGCTACCCTCCTATAAGGCGCTTCTTCCCGGAAGTGGCGCTCATGCAGCCACACAAATTGGGCCGGCCCAGCGTGCGCTCGCTCGCTCTTCCTTCGCTCGTTTGCTGTTGACTGGGCGCTGGGTTCGCTGCTGACTGGTCGCGGTTGACTCTAGAAAAAATGAAAAAATTTCCTAAAGCAATTAGCAAAAAAACAGAAAATTCATGAATTCAAAAATGTTCATGGATTTTGAAAAAAGTTCATGAATTTGGAAAAAAACCAATTTGATTTAAAGTTCATCGATTTTGAAAAACCAGTTCATCAATTTTGAAAAAACAAATGTTAAAACCTGAAAAAGTTTATCGGTTTTGAAGGAAAAAATCATGAATTTGGAAAAAGTTCATCAATTTTGGAAAAAATCATGAATTTGATTTTTTTAGCATTTAAGAAAACCAAAAAAAGAAAAGGAAAAAAGGAACAAGAAGCAGAAGGAAAATAACAACGAAGAAACCGTCCAAAAAAATGTCCAGCGGACCAGAAAAAATCTGTAAAACCAGGGGCTTTCTGCGAAACAAGAAAGAACAAAAAGAAATGAAGAACTATGAAGGTACAGGTGTTAGTTGTCCCTACTGGTTAGTGGGGTTTAGACTTCACAAATACTCCCTCCGTCTGAAAATACTTACTTCTGGACGGAGGGAGTAGATCGCAGGTTCCATTCAAGGCGACACACCTTTTGTGCGGTTTAACATAGAAAAGAAAAGGTGCAAATGGGTCGATCCAACACAAGGGGTGGGGGTGGGGGTGGGGGTCGGGTTGGGGGTGTGCATGTCTACTAAATGCACAATGACAGGTGACGGAAGTGCCAAATAGGAAATGTCACTAATGGGAAGGCAAGGAGGCAGAAGACGAAGGCGCTAACAAAATTTTGGGTATAACGCATCGGTAATCACCACCACTGGCCTCATTGTTAATGCCGCTAAATTGCACATGATGTTATTAGCGTGATTCCCCTCCAAATGTTGTAGCCGGAGATAGCAAGCTATTGATAAAACTTGGTTTTGCATTTGACTAGATTGGGTCCATTTGGTTTTGAACTCAGATCTCGACAAGATGATACATAAAACGCAACACCTTCGAGCTAAAAAAGATAGCCTTCATACTGAGAAAGAGGACGTGACAAATATATGATGCGATAGAACTTACTATGTGGAAAAGGAAAAATCTTTCAGGAAGCAAACTTATATTTGTGGAGAGTTCTTTTAGCACATTGGATATTTCATATAGAATTTTGTTTGAATGAGAGAGAGGTCCACAAGGACCCCAAAACTGCATTGATATTGAAACAACGGTACACCGCAGAAAGCAAAAGGACCCAAAACTAATCCTAATAGCAAATTGGTCATGCATTTTACACCTTCCTGGTTGTAGCCATGTCGTCGTTTGGGAGAGCGCCTCTTGAGATGGAGAAGCCATGGAGAAGATGACTTGATGAGTTGCCTCCCTTTAGGCTTTTTGGACGGAGAAAGAAATAAAAAGGTAGAAGGCCGCCCTTCGGCATGCATGTAAGGCGGCGAGATGGAGTCAGCCGATAACCGATCACCTTGGCAGGCACCGTAGCCAGTCCCAATCAGCCACCGAGGATGAGCACAAACCTGATCAGGATCACCATCTCCTCTCTGCTTCAATTCGGCCATCATGGTGATTGTCGGTGTCAAAACCGGCGGATCTCGGGTAGGGGGTCCTGAACTGTGCGTCTAGGCGGATGGTAACAGGAGACAAGGGACACGATGTTTTTACCCAGGTTCGGGCCCTCTCGATGTAGGTAAAACCCTACTCCTGCTTGATTAATATTGATGATATGGGTAGTACAAGAGTAGATCTACCACGAGATCAGAGAGGCTAAACCCTAGAAGTTAGCCTATGATATGATTGTTGTTCGTCCTACGGACTAAAACCCTCCGGTTTATATAGACACCGGACAGGGTTAGGGTTACACAAAGTCGGTTACAATGGTAGGAGATCTACATATCCGTATCGCCAAGCTTGCATTCCACGCCAAGGAAAGTCCCATCCGGACACGGGACGAAGTCTTCAATCTTGTATGTTCATAGTCCAGGAGTCCGGCCAACGGTGATAGTTCGGCTATCCGGACACCCCCTAATCCAGGACTCCCTCAGTAGCCCCTGAACCAGGCTTCAATGACGACGAGTCCGGCGCGCATATTGTCTTCGGCATTGCAAGGCGGGTTCCTCTTCCAAATACTTCATAGAAGATTTTGAACACAAGGATAGTGTCCGGCTCTGCAGAACAAGTTCCACATACCACCGTAGAGAGAATAACTTTTGCACAGATCTGCTGACGTATTCCGCGGCGTGACATCACACCACGGCCAGGCCTTTATACGAATCGTTTTTACTATTCCACCTCAGCGCGTTTAGCGAGGCGGCTTCCTTGGCGCGTCTTATCAAAGCGGAGATCGTGCCCCCTTATTCCGGGATTCTCATCAATACGAACGTGGGTAACCCAACCGCGCCATTGATTACGGCGCTTGGGAGATAAGCGAGTTTTACCAGGCTGGCGGGGGACGCATAGCTTCGTCCGTCCATATAAGGGGATAAGGATCCACCTTTTCGCCTACGCCTTCTTCCTCCTTTGCTCATCCATTTCCGCGCACTCGAGCTCCAACGCCCAAGTCCACATCCCTCCTCAACCTCCTCCAGCCATGTCCGGAGCGGGAGGCAAGTGGATGGTCTCCTCCGTCACGGAGGGACAAGTCAAAAAGCTACGGAAGGCCGGATACTTTTCCAGCGACACCGCGCACCGGCTCCCCGACGCGGGCAGCTCATTCCCACCCCCAGGCCCCATGAGAGGATGGTGTTCCTCACCCACTTCCTCCGCGGACTAGGTTTTCCACTTCACCCATTTGTCCGGGGGCTCATGTTCTACTACGGCCTGGACTTCCACGATCTGGCCCCGAACTTCATCCTCAACATCTCGGCGTTCATCGTCGTGTGCGAGGCCTTCCTCTGCATCCAGCCCCACTTCGGCTTATGGCTGAAGACCTTCAATGTCAAGCCGAAGCTAGTGAGCGGCCGCCAAGCGGAGTGCGGAGGCGCCATGGTTGACAAGATGGCCAAAGTCCTATGGCTCGAGGGCTCCTTTGTGGAGACCATAAAGGGGTGGCAATCGGGGTGGTTCTACATCACCGAGCCGCGCGACTCTCAATGGGCGGCGGCCCCCGAATTCCGATCTGGCTCCCCCACACGGCTCACGTCATGGAAAGAGATGGGCCTGACGTGGGGTGATTCGAAAGAGCTGTCCGGACTCCAAACCTGTGTCTGGAACCTGGTGGACAAGAATCTCAAGCTTGTCAATGTAATCCAGGTGATGCTCATCCACCAGATTCTCCCATGCCAGCAACTGGCCTTCAAATTGTGGGAGTTTGATCCGGCACAACACCAAACTCTGAAAAGGCTCTTCGACACTACGTACGAAGATGCCTGGAAGGTGTTGTTCAAGAGCGTCGAGGCTCCTGAAGGAAATATGCCCTAGAGGCAATAATAAAGTTATTATTTATTTCCTTATACCATGATAAATGTTTATTATTCATGCTAGAATTGTATTAACCGGAAACATAATACATGTGTGAATACATAGACAAACAGATAGTCACTAGTATGCCTCTACTGGACTAGCTCATTAATCAAAGATGGTTATGTTTCCTAACCATAGACATGTGTTGTCATTTGATTAATGGGATCACCTCATTAGGAGAATGATGTGATTGACATGACCCATTCCGTTAGCTTAGCACTTGATCGTTTAGTATGTTGCTAATGCTTTCTTCATGACTCATACATGTTCCTGTA
>LR880969.1:792856492-792870246 GCA_904067115.1 Aegilops sharonensis | reverse complement strand
CAGAGCCACAAAGCCATATTGCATATAGTATAGTTTTATCATCTGTTCTTTTATTGTGATCTTGCCGGTACATTCAATGTACTGACCTACACGGCTGCAACGTATCATGTTGCAGATACTTTCTTCCGACGAGTAAGAATACGGTACAGGGTTACGGTCTACACTCAACCTGCCGATGGCGTTGATGGGACTCCACACCCGATTACTTGTTTCCGCTGAGACAATTGAGGTATATATCAGTTTTACGTTATTTATACATGTGATTGCACTTTGATATATACATTGATGTACTGTGTGTGCCAGCATACTGATCCAGGGATGGCACGGATACACAGAGGCTTGACCGTCTGAGGTCGGGTCGCTACAATAAGTGTCACAAACAGCCCTAGAATTCGTAGTAAAATAACACCTTAAGACACACATCAACCAAAACCCTAATGTCACCTAGATACTCCAATGTCACCTCAAGTGTTCGTGGGTATGATTATACGATATGCATCACACAATCTCAGATTCATCTATTCAAACCAACACAAAGAACTTCAAAGAGTGCCCCAAAGTTTCTACCGCAGAGTCAAGACAAAAACGTGTGCCAACCCCTATGCATAAGTTCACAAGGTCACTGAACCCGCAAGTTGATCACCAAAACATACATCAAGTAGATCACGTGATATCCCATTGTCACCACAGATAAGCGCATGCAAGACATACATCAAGCGTTCTCAAATCCTTAAAGACTCAATCCGATAAAATAACTTCAAAGGGAAAACTCAATCCATTACAAGAGAGTAGAGGGGGAGAAGCATCATAAGATCCAACTATAATAGCAAAGCTCACGATAAATCAAGATCGTGCCAAATCAAGAACACGAGAGAGAGAGAGAGAGAGAGAGAGAGAGAGATCAAACACATAGCTACTGGTACATACCCTCAGTCCCCGAGGGTGAACTACTCGAGAGAGAGCACCGGGATGATGAAGATGGCCACCGGTGATGGATTCCCCCTCTGGCAGGGTGCCGGAATGGGCTCCCGAGAGGTTTTTGGTGGCTACACAGGCTTGCGGCGGCGGAACTCCCGATCTAGGTTATGTTTCGGGGGTTTCTATATTTATAGGAGGGTTTGGCGTCGAGAACAAGTCAGGAGGACCCACGGGGTGTCCATGAGGCACAGGCGCGCGCCCTAGGGGGGCGCCTTCCACCCTCGTGGGCCCCACGGGACTCCTCTCTGATAAATTTTTGTTCCAGTATTTTTTATATTTTCCATAAAAAATCTCCGTTGATTTTCAGCGCATTCCGAGAACTTTTATTTCTGCACAAAAACAACACCACGGTAGTTCTGCTGACAACAGCGTTAGTCCGGGTTAGTTCTAACCAAATCATACCAAAAGCATGTAAAAATATTATAAACATGGCATGAATACATAAAAAATTATAGATACGTTGGAGACGTATCACATGCCCATCTCCAGCCAACCTGGTTCTTGAAATGCAGACTCATATGCAGCAGGTACAACCTGTTTGGTTGCCTGCATCGCATGGAGGGGCACTTACCCCTTGCTGTTTGGTTGCTGTTTTTGTGCTTAGGGTGTGAGCAGATGCAAACTTCAGTTGTTTGGTTGCAAACAACGTTTGTGTTCTGCTCACCCCATTCAAATGTGGTGGACTTAACACCACATGATCAGCACAAACAACAAGATCAAACAATGCAAGCAACCAAATGAAATCAAACACAGCAAGCAAGGAAATGACAACAAACTACTTAACTACATAGCATAAGTCTAGATTAACAGCAGGGGCATCCTCCTTCCCTGCTCCATGCCAGGGTGCTGCTCCTGGCCAAAATATGAAGAAGTTCCCAACACAAGTCTTGCCACACACCATAAAAGTTCAACACTAACACCTTACTTAACTTAACTACATAGCATGCTCAATGTCACCATGGCAGTTGTGCCTGCTGCAACGAAACCTGCACATGACCCAGGATTCGTGGTTGTAGATCTGAACCTTCAGTCCGAGTCCTGAGATGCGCACAACGACGAGGTCGTCGGGGACGATCCGGTGGCGGCGGCAGAAGTAGTTCTAGCCCCGGCCAAGCACCATGTGCACCTCGAAGTTCTGGACCTGCACCCAGAACACACACCGCTTGTTCGCCGACAGCCTAACCACGCGCGGGAGCCGCTTGATGACCAGCCAGGTGTTCATCACCTCCACAAACTTGTGAGGGACGACGAGCATGGCGAGGTCTTCATTGTCCTTGATCTACTGGTAGAAGTGCAGCGGCTCCCGGGCCCCCCTCCTCGTGGCCCTGCCTCTCGAAGATCGTCCCCTTGAACGAGGCAGGCTCATGAAGGTGATCCTGCAAGGCAGGTCCACCGTCCTGAGCCACCTGTTTGTGGGGATGAAATCCTCGGCGCGCTCAGCTCCGACCACCACCTGAGCTCCTCCACCCGCCACATCCCAGTCAGTCTTCAGTATCTAGTCAGGCAACATGACAAGTATTAGTATCAAAGCAAGCAAATGTCACAGATCAGTGGACTTGCCCAACAGCAAGTGCCACTGATCAGTGGAATTTGCTCATATCAGTGGCACTTGTTGTTGGGCAAGTGCACTGATCAGTGGCATTTGCTCATGGCCAAATGACATTGTTCAGTGGCACTTGCTGTTGGGCAAGTCCACTGATCAGTGCCACTGATCAGTGCCACTGATCAGTGGCATTTTCCCAACAGCATGTGCCACTGATCAGTGGCATTTGCTCATGGCAAATGGCACTTGCTGTTGGGCAAGTCCACTGATCAGTGCACTTGCCCAACAGCAAGTGCCATGATAACCCACAAGTGTAGGGGATCGCAATAGCTTTCGAGGGTCGAGTATTCAACCCAAATTTATTGATTCGACACAAGGGGAGCCAAAGAATATTCCTAAGTATTAGCAGTTGAGTTGTCAATTCAACCACACCTGGATAACTTAGTATCTGTAGCAAAGTATTTAGTAGCAAAGTAGTATGATAGTAATGGTAACAGTGGCAAAAGTAAAGATAATAGTTTTGTAGGAATTGTAACAGTAGTAATGGAAAAGTAAATAAGCGAAGCACAATGTGTTAAAAGCTCGTAGGCATTGGATCAGTGATGGATAATTATGTCGGATGCGATTCCTCATGTAATAGCTATAACATAGGGTGACACGGAACTCGCTCCAGTTCATCAATGTAATGTAGGCATGTATTCCGAATATAGTCATACGTGCTTATGGAAAAAAACTTGCATGACATCTTTTGTCCTACCCTCCCGTGGCAGCGGGGTCCTAGTGGAAACTAAGGGATATTAAGGCCTCCTTTTAATAGGGAACCGGAACAAAGCATTAGCACATAGTGAATACATGAACTCCTCAAACTACGGTCATCACCGAGAAGTATCCCGATTATTGTCACTTCGGGGTTGTCGGATCATAACACATAATAGGTGACTATAGACTTGCAAGATAGGATCAAGTACACACATATATTCATGAAAACATAATAGGTTCAGATCTGAAATCATGGCACTCGGGCCCTAGTGACAAGCATTAAGCATAGCAAAGTCATAGCAACATCTCTCAGAACATAGTGGATACTAGGGATCAAACCCTAACAAAACTAACTTGATTACATGGTAAATCTCATCCAACCCATCACCATCCAGCAAGCCTACGATAGAATTACTCACGCACGGTGGTGAGCATCATGAAATTGGTGATGGAGGATGGTTGATGATGACGACGGCGACAAATCCCCCTCTCCGGAGCCCCGAACGGACTCCAAATCAGCCATCCCGAGAGAGATTGGGGCTTGGCGGCGGCTCCGTATCGTAAAACGCGATGAAACTTTCTCTCTGATTTTTTTCTCCGCGAAACGGAATATATAGAGTTGGAGTTGAGGTCGGTGGAGCATCAGGGGGCCCACGAGACAGGGGGGCGCGCCCAGGGGGGAGGGCGCGCCCCCCACCCACGTGGACAGGGTGTGGGCCCCCTAGCCTTGATTCTTTCGCCAGTATTTTTTATATTTTCCAAAACTTATCTCCGTGGATTTTCAGGTCATTCTGAGAACTTTTATTTTCTGCACAATAAACAACACCATGGTAGTTCTGCTGAAAACAGCGTCAGTCCGGGTTAGTTTCATTCAAATCATGCAAGTTAGGGTCCAAAACAAGGGCAAAAGTGTTTAGAAAAGTAGATACGTTGGAGACGTATCAACTCCCCCAAGCATAAACCTTTGCTTGTTGATACGTCTCCAACGTATCTATAATTTTTGATTGCTCCATGCTATATTATCTACTGTTTTGGGCAATATTGGGCTTTATTTTCCACTTTTATATTACTTTTGGGACTAACCTATTAACCGGAGGCCCAGCCCAAATTTGCTATTTTATGCCTATTTCAGTATTTCGAAGAAAAGGAATATCAAACGGAGTCAAAACGGAACAAAATCAACTAGAGAAGTTATTTTTGGAAGGAAAGCCACCATATAGAATTGGACTCTACGTCAGAAGATACGAGAGCTGGCCACGAGGGTGGGGGGCGCGCCCACCCCCCTAGGGCGCGCCCCTGCCTCGTGGGGCCCCCGAAGCTCCACCGACGTACCCCTTGCACCCATATATACCTACGTATCGTAAAACTTCCAGAACAGAAGATAGATCGGGAGTTCCGCCGCCGCAAGCCTCTGTAGCCACCAAAAACCTCTCCGGAGCCCGTTCCGGCACCCTGCCGGAGGAGGAACCCATCACCGGTGGCCATCTTCATCATCCCGGCGCTATCCATGATGAGGAGGGAGTAGTTCATCCTCGGGGCTGAGGGTATGTACCAGTAGCTATGTGTTTTGATCTCTCTCTCGTGTTCTCTCTCGTGTTCCCTCTATGGCACGATCTTGATGTATCCCGAGCTTTGCTATTGTAGTTGGATCTTATGATGTTTCTCCCCCTCTACTCTCTTGTGATGAAATGAGTTTCCCCTTTGAAGTTATCTTATCGGATTGAGTCTTTTATCAGAACACTTGATGTATGTCTTGCCATGTTTATCTGTGGTGACAATGGGATAGCATGTGCCACTTGATGTATGTTTTGGTGACCAACTTGCGGGTTCCGCCCATGAACCTATGCATAGGGGTTGGCACATGTTCTTGACTCTCCGGTAGAAACTTTGGGGCACTCTTTGAAGTACTTTGTGTTGGTTGGATGAATCTGAGATTGTGTGATGCATATCGTATAATCATGCCCACGGATACTTGAGGTGACAATGGAATATCTAGGTGACATTAGGGTTTTGGTTGATTTTTGTCTTAAGGTGTTATTCTAGTATGAACTCTTGAATAGATTGATCCGAAAGAATAACTTTGAGGCGATTTCGTACCCTACCATAATCTCTATGTTTGTTCTCCGCTATTAGTGGCTTTGGAGTGACTCTTTGTTGTATGTTGAGGGATTGTTATATGATCTATCTATGTTATTATTGTTGAGAGAACTTGCACTAGTGAAAGTATGAACCCTAGGCCTTGTTTCCTATCATTGCAATACCGTTTACGCTCACTTTTATCTTTAGTTACCTTGCTGTTTTTATTATTTCAGATTACAAAAACCTATATCTACCATCCATATTGCACTTGTATCACCATCTCTTTGCCGAACTAGTGCACCTATACAATTTACCATTGTATTGGGTGTGTTGGGGACACAAGAGACTCTTTGTTATTTGGTTGGAGGGTTGTTTGAGAGAGACCATCTTCATCCTACGCCTCCCACGGATTGATAAACCTTAGGTCATCCACTTGAGGGAAATTTGCTACTGTCCTACAAACCTGTGCACTTGCAGGCCCAACAACGTCTACAAGAAGAAGGTTGTGTAGTAGACATCACTTGTCCTCAAGCAATTCAGTTGATAAATATGTAAATAAAAACTTTTACAAACTCTATTTGCTCTTGTTGTTGTAAATATGTAAAGCCCACATTCAAGTTTTCAGCAAAGATTATGAACTAACCATACTCACAATAACACTTAGATCTCACATTTACTCATATCAATGGCATAATCAGCTAGCGAGCAATAAAAATAAAACTCGGATGGCAACACTTTCTCAAAACAATCATAATATGATATAACAAGATGGTATCTCGCTAGCCCTTTCTAAGATCGCAAAACATAAATGCAGAGCACCTTTAAAGATCAAGGACTGACTAAACATTGTAATTCATGGTAAAAGAGATCCAGTCAAGTCATACCCAATATAAACCAATAGTAATGAATGCAAATGACAGTGTGCTCTCCAGCGGGTGCTTTTAATAAGAAGGTGATGACTCAACATAAAAGTAAATAGATAGGCCCTTCGCAGAGGGAAGCAGGGATTTGTAGAGGTGCCAGAGCTCAGTTTTAAAATAGAGGTGAATAACATTTTGAGCGGCATACTTTCACTGTCAACGCAACAACTATGAGATGACGATATCTTCCATACTACATGCATTATAGGCGGTTCCCAAACAGAATGGTAAAAGTTTATACTCCCCCACCACCAACAAGCATCAACCCATGGCTTGCTCGAAACAACGAGTGCCTCCAACTAACAACAGCCCTGGGGGAGTTTTGTTTAATTATATTGATTTGCTTTGATCTTTTGGATCATGGGACTGGGCATCCTGGTTACTGGCCCTTTCTCGTGAATGAGGAGCGGAGTCCACTCCTCTTGAGAATAACCCACCTAGCATGGAAGATACGGAAAACCCTATTTGAAACATGAGCTGCTCGAGCATACAAAATAGAATTTCATTTGAAGGTTTGGAGTTTGGCACATACAAATTTACTTGGAACGGCAGGTAGATACCGCATATAGGAAGGTATGGTGGACTCATATGGAATAACTTTGGGGTTTATGAAGTTTGGATGCACAAGCAGCATTCCTGCTTAGTACAGGTGAAGGCTAGCAAAAGACTGGGAAGCGACCAACTGAGAGAGCGACAACAGTCATGAACATGCATTAAAATTAATTCACACCGAGTACAAGCATGAGTAGGATATAATCTACCATGAACATAAATATCGTGAAGGCTATGTTGATTTGTTTAAACTACATGCGTGAACATGTGCCAAGTCGAGTCACTCAATTCTTTCAAAGGAGGATACCATCCCATCATACCACATCACAATCATTTTAATAGCATATTGGCACGCAAGGTAAACCATTATAACTCATAGCTAATCAAGCATGGCACAAGCAACTATAATCTCTAAAGGTCATTGCAAATATGTTTACTTCATAATAAGCTGAATCGGGAACGATGAACTCATCATATTTACAAACACAAGAGAGGTCGAGTTCATACCAGCTTCTCTCATCTCAATCAGTCCATCATATATCATCATTATTGCCTTTCGCTTGCACGACCGAACGATGTGTATAATAATAATAGTGCACGTGCATTGGACTAAGATGGAATCTGCAAGCATTCAACTCAAGAGAGAAGACAAAGTAATATGGGCTCTAAGTTAAATAAACAATCATGCATATGAGAGCCACTAAACATTTTCAATATGGTCTTCTACTCTCGACCCCCCAAAGGAAAGAAAAGAAAATAAAATTATTTACACGGGAAAGCTCCCAACAAGTAAAAATAAAAACGAGAAATATTTTTGGGTTTTTATTTTAAGTCTACTACAAGCATGGAAATTAAACTAACTAATTTTTTTTGGTTTTTCTTAAGGTTTATCAAACACACAAGAAGAAGGCTATAAAAAGAAAATTAAACTAGCATGGATAATACAATGAAAGAGTATGAGCACCAACAACTAGAATAGTGTGTGAACATGAATGTAAAGTCGGTGAGAAATACGTACTCCCCCAAGCTTAGGCTTTTGGCCTAAGTTGGTCTAATGGCAAGGATCGCGGCTACTCTCCCCGGTGTACTGAGGGGTGTAATCAGGATACCACTGGTTGGCCATCTCCTCCGGATCCCACTGGTAAGATGATGCACGATAAGGGTCCAGTGAAGGTTCCGGTTCCGGCTCAGGCTCTGGAGTGGATGCTTGGCCTCGATGAGCGTACACCGCTTCCGGCGTGACAAGATAATTAACTGCAGTCAAATCAAACAACAGAGGCGCAGGCAGAATAATAGTCTCATTGTGTTTCTTATTAAATCTCAAGTTATACAGGAGCATATTACCATCATTATGAACAATAAACTCATGAGCTACCATGCTCCTGTAATCTAAAATGTAAGAAGGCAATATTGTCACCTCTTTCTCATGGTGCCTAATAGGTATCTCAAAATGTTTAGCAAGACGTGCAGCATAGATACCTCCAAAGATGGGGCCTTTTGTACGATTCAGACTTAGCCGTTTAGCAATGACGACACCCATACTAAAACTGTTATCACCAAACAAGGCATGGAGAAGAATAATAATATCAGGAACATTGAAGTTTCCACTATTTTCACGACCAATTAAGCATCGACAAGCAAATAAGGCAAAGTAGCGTAAAACAGGAAAGTGTATGCTAGAGATTCTCGCATCGGAACCCTTCTTTGGGTCCCCTACCATAATGGTGTTAACAAAGCCATCCACATCTAATTTACCCTCAAAGGGTATTTTACATACCGCACAAAAATTACGTAAAGACATTTCCTTGAATTCATCATATAAATGAAATGATACTGAAGGCGGTGACTTCTTAGGATAATAATAAAAGTTTTGCATGAAAGTATTGGTGAGTAAGAGATACTGATTGATCCGGTCGTGGAGGAAATAGGCGAGGCCTGCATTCACGATCAAAGAATAAAATTCTTCATAAATTCCGACTTCTCTCAAGAAACCGTCACAGGGCAATTCACATGGCCGTACTTCCGCTATGCGAGGATGATTATACTTGGCCTTTTCCTTCTCTTTAGCTTGTTTTTCCTGGGAGCCTTGGCTAGAAGAGCCCCTCAAAAATCTCCTTAACATTTTCTGAAAATTTCTGAAATTTTAGTAACTTAAAAATAAAAGTGAATAAAACTAAACAAGATTGGTAGCAACTACTCCTACAAGTGCCTAGAGCCTATATCATGCATTAGAATTACTTGGGACCTCATAAATTTAACATGCAAGCTCAAGAACAAGGTCACCTATGCAGCAAAAATTTGTAATGAATAAAGCACTAGAACAAAAACTAATTGGACTAATGGAGGAGTCACATACCAAGCAACAATCTCCCAAAGCAGTTTTGTGAATGGAGCTTTGAGCAAGGAGATCGAAAATCGCAGCAAAATGAGCTAGAACTCGTGCTTGAGCTGGATGGAGATTTTTTGGGAAGAAGATGGAGTGTGTGGGTGCAGGAATAAGTGGAGGGGGCCACCCTGGGCCCACGAGACAGGGGGGCTCGCCCAGGGGGTGTGGGCGCGCCCTCCACCCTCGTGGCTAGGTGCTTGCCCCTACTGCAGTGTTTTCAGTGCCTAAAATCCTCAAATATTCCATAAAAAATCATACTAAATTTGCAGGGCATTTGGAGCACTTTTATTTTCGGGATATTTTTTTATTGCACGGATAATTCAGAAAACAGACAGATAATACTATTTTTTCTTTATTTAATCTAAATAACAGAAAGTAAAAAGAGGGTACAGAAGGTTGTGCCTTCTAGTTTCATCCATCTCATGATCATCAAAATGAATCCACTAACAAGGTTGATCAAGTCTTGTTAACAGACTCATTCCGAATAACACGGAACCAGAGAAATTTTGAATAACACTAGGTTACCTCAACGGGGATATGAACATCCTCAATAATAAGAATATAATATTTTTTCTTGACAGTAGGAAGAGGAAATTCAAAACCTCCAATAATAATAGTTGGAACTTTTCCAATAGAATTGTTTCCTCGGAAAGTGTACCATATGCTCATTACCATTAACATGAAAAGTGACATTGCCTTTGTTGCAATCAATAACAGCCCCTGCAGTATTCAAAAAGGCTCTACCAAGGATAATCGACATACTATCATCCTCGGGAATATCAAGAATAACAAAGTCCGTTAAGATAGTGACATTTGCAACCACAACAGGCACATCCTCACAAATACTGACAGGTATAGCAGTTGATTTATCAGTCATTTGCAAAGATATTTCGATACGTGTCAACTTATTCAATTCGAGTCTATGATATAAAGAGAGAGGCATAACACTAACACCGGCTCCAAGATCACATAAAGCAGTTTTAACATAGTTTCTTTTAATGGAGCATGGTATGGTTGGTACCCCGGGGTCTCCAAGTTTCTTTGGTATTCCACCCTTAAAAGTATAATTAGCAAGCATGGTGGAAATTTTAGCTTCCGGTATCTTTCTTTTATTTGTAATGATATCCTTCATATACTTAGCATACGAATTTACTTTAAGCATATCAGTTAAGCGCATATGTAAGAAGATAGGTCTAATCATTTCAGCAAAGCGCTCAAAATCCTCATCATCCTTTGTCTTGGATGGTTTAGGAGGAAAGGGCATGGGTTTCTGAACCCACGGTTCTCTTTCTCTACCGTGCTTCCTAGCAACAAAGTCTCCCTTATCATAACGTTGATTCTTTGATTATGGGTTATCAAGATCAACAGCAGGTTCAATCTCTACTTCATTATTTTTGCTAGGTTGAGCATCAACATGAATATTATCATTAACATTGGCACTAGGTTCATGTTCATCACCTGATTGTGTTTCAGCATCAGAAATAGAAATATCATTGGGATTCTCAGGTGTGTCTACAACAGGTTCACTAGAAGCATGCAAAGTCCTATCGTTTTTCTTTTTCTTCTTTTTGGAAGAACTAGGTGCCTCTAAATTATTTCTCTGAGAATCTTGCTCGATTCTCTTAGGGTGGCCTTCAGGATACAAAGGTTCCTGAGTCATTCTACCAGTTCTAGTAGCCACTCTAACAGCAAAGTCATGTTTATTATTTAATTCATAGAGCAAATCACTTTGAGCTTTAAGTACTTGCTTAGCTTGAGTGGTAACCATAGAAGCATATTTTCTAATGAGTTTAAGTTCACCTTTAACTCTAGCCATATAATCACTCAAGCATCCTATTTCAAAAGCATTATTCTTTAATTCTCTACCAACATAAGCATTAAAACTTTCTTGTCTAGCCATAAAGTCATCAAATTCATCTAAGCATTGGCTATGAAATTTAGTAGAGGGAATTTCAACCTTATCATATCTATAGAGAGAAATTACCTTTACTACATGTGTCGGGTTATCAAGACAATGTGTTTCTTCGACATGCGGTATATTAAGACCATGTATTTCTTCAATAGGAGGTAAATTCTTAACATCCTCAGCTTTAATAACTTTTTCTTTCATTGATTTCTTTGCCTCTTGCATATCTTCAGGACTGAGAAATAGAACACCTCTCTTCTTTGGAGTGGGTTTAGGAATAGGCTCAGGAGTTGGCTCAATTGGCTCGGGAATTGCCCCAGGAATTGGCTCAGGGGGAGTCCAATTATTTTCATTAGTCAACATATTATTCAATAGTAATTCAGCTTGGTCGACTGTTCTTTCCCTGAAAACACAACCAGCACAACTATCCAAGTAGTCCTTGGAAGCATCGGTTAGTCCATTATAAAAGATATCAAGTATTTCATTTTTCTTAAGAGGATGATCAGGCAAAGCATCAAGTAATCGGAGAAGCCTCCCCCAAGCTTGTGGGAGACTCTCTTCTTTGATTTGCACAAAATTATAGATTTCCCGCAAGGCAGCTTGTTTCTTATGAGCAGGGAAATATTTAGCAGAGAAGTAATAAATCATATCCTAGGGACTACGCACACAACCAGGATCAAGAGAGTTAAACCAAGTCTTAGCATCACCCTTTAATGAGAACGGAAATATCTTAAGGATATAATAATAGCGAGACTTCTCATCATTAGTAAACAGGGTGGCTATATCATTTAACTTGGTAAGATGAGCTACAACAGTTTCAGATTCATAGCCATAAAAAGGATTAGATTCAACCAAAGTAATTAATTCAGGATCGATAGAGAATTCATAATCCTTATCAGTAACACAGATAGGTGAAGTAGCAAAAGCAGGGTCAGGTTTCATTCTAGCATTGAGAGATTGCTGCTTCCATTTAGCTAATAACTTTTTAAGATCATATCTATCTTTGCAAGAAAAGATAGCTCTAGCAGCTTCCTCATTCATAACATAACCCTCGGGAACAACAGGTAATTCATAATCAGGGGGAGAACTTTCATCATCACTATCATCAATAATAACATCTTCAATAATTTCATTCTCTCTAACCCTAGCAAGTTGTTCATCAAGAAATTCACCTAATGGCAAAGTAGTATCACGCACAGAAGTAGTTTCATCATAAGTATCATGAATAGTACAAGTGGCATCATCAATAACATGCGACATATCAGAATTCATAGCAGTAGCAAGTTTAGGTGTCGCAAGCTTACTAATAACAGAAGGAGAATCTAGTGCAGAGCTAGAAGGCAGTTCCTTACCTCCCCTCGTAGTTGAGGGCAAAATCTTAGTTCTTTCGTCTTTCAAGTTCCTCATAGTGATCAACAGATATAAATCCCAAGTGACTCAAAGAATAGAGCTATGCTCCCCGGCAACGGTGCCAGAAATTAGTCTTGATAACCCACAAGTGTAGGGGATCGCAACAGCTTTCGAGGGTAGAGTATTCAACCCAAATTTATTGATTCAACACAAGGGGAGACAAAGAATATTCTTAAGTATTAGCAGTTGAGTTGTCAATTCAACCACACCTGGATAACTTAGTATCTGCTGATACATCCATTTTGCATCAAGCTTTTATATCGATATTTATCGCATTATGGGCTGTTATTTCACGTTATGTCACAATACTTATGGCTATTCTCTCTTATTTTACAAGGTTTACATGAAGAGGGAGAATGCCGGCAGCTGGAATTCTGGGTTGGAAAATGAGCAAATATTGAAGGACTATTCTGCGCAACTCCAAAAGTCCTGAAACTCCACGGAATGCCTTAAAATAAATAAAGAAAAATCGTCGCCAAAGATGAAGGCCAGGGGGCCCACACCCTGCTCACGAGGGTGGGGGGGGGGCCCCCTGGGCGCGCCCCCTACCTCGTGGGCCCCCTGGTGGCTCTCTGATGCCCATCTTCTCCTATATGAAGTCTTTCGATGAGGAAAAATAGAAGGCAACCTTTCGGGACGAGACTCCGCCGCCACGAGGCGGAACCTTGGCGGAACCAATCTAGGGCTCTGGCGGAGCTGTTCTGCCGGGGACACTTCCCTCCGGGAGGGGGAAATCATCGTCGTCATCATCACCAACGCTCCTCTCACCGGGAGAGGGCAATCTCCATCAACATCTTCACCAGCACCATCTCATCTCCAAACCCTAGTTCATCTCTTGTATCCAATTCTTGTCTCTAAGTCCGGGATTGGTGCTAGTAGGTTGCTAGTAGTATTGATTACTCCTTGTAGTTGATGCTAGTTGGTTTACTTGGTGGAAGATCATATGTTCAGATCCTTTATGCATATTAATGCCCCTCTGATTATGAACATGAATATGCTTTGTGAGTAGTTACATTTGTTCCTGAGGACAAGGGAGAAGTCTTGCTATTAGTAGTTATGTGAATTTGGTATTCGTTCGATATTTTGATGAGATGTATGTTGTCTAGCCTCTAGTGGTGTTATGTGAACGTCGACTACATAACACTTCACCATTATTTGGGCCTAGAGGAAGGCATTGGGAAGTAATAAGTAGATGATGGGTTGCTAGAGTGACAGAAGCTT
>LR880969.1:792824232-792844548 GCA_904067115.1 Aegilops sharonensis | reverse complement strand
TCGTAAGGGGCTGATTTGGATCCATATGTTTCATGCTATGGTTAGGTTTACCTTAATACTTTTGTTGTAGTTGCGGATGCTTGCAATAGAGGTTAATCATAAGTGGGATGCTTGTTCAAGTAAGAACAACACCCAAGCACCGGTCCACCCACATATCAAATTATCAAAGTACCAAACGCGAATCATATGAACGTGATGAAAACTAGCTTGACGATATTCCCATGTGTCCTCGGGAGCGCTTTTCCTATTATAAGAGTTTGTCCAGGCTTGTCCTTTGCTAAAAAAAGGATTGGGCCACCTTGCTGCACCTTCTTTACTTTTGTTACTTGTTGCTCGTTACAATTTACCTTATCACAAAACTATCTGTTACCACTTATTTCAGTACTTGTAGAGAATACCTTGCTGAAAACCGCTTATCATTTCCTTCTGCTCCTCGTTGGGTTCGACACTCTTACTTATCGAAAGGACTACGATAGATCCCCTATACTTGTGGGTCATCATCTGCAGCAAAGTATTTAGTAGCAAAGTAGTATGATAGTAATGGTAACAGTGGCAAAAGTAAAGATAATAGTTTTGTAGGAATTGTAACAGTAGTAACGGAAAAGTAAATAAGCGAAGCATGATATGTGAAAAGCTCGTAGGCATTGGATCAGTGATGGATAATTATGTCGGATGCGATTCCTCATGTAATAGCTATAACATAGGGTGACACAGAACTAACTCCAGATCATCAATGTAATGTAGGCATGTATTTCGAATATAGTCATACGTGCTTATGGAAAAAAACTTGCATGACATCTTTTGTCCTACCCTCCCGTGGCAGCAGGGTCCTAGTGGAAACTAAGGGATATTAAGGCATCCTTTTAATAGAGAACCGGAACAAAGCACTAGCACATAGTGAATACATGAACTCCTCAAACTACGGTCATCACCGAGAAGTATCCCGATTATTGTCACTTCGGGGTTGTCGGATCATAACACATAATAGGTGACTATAGACTTGCAAGATAGGATTAAGAACACACATATATTCATGAAAACATAATAGGTTCAGTCTGAAATCATGGCACTCGGGCCCTAGTGACAAGCATTAAGCATAGCAAAGTCATAGCAACATCAATCTCAGAACATAGTGGATACTAGGGATCAAACCCTAACAAAACTAACTTGATTACATGATAAATCTCATCCAACCCATCACCGTCCAGTAAGCCTACGATGGAATTACTCATGCACGGCGGTGAGCATCATGAAATTGGTGATGGAGGATGATTGATGATGACGACGGCGACGAATCCCCCTCTTCGGAGCCCCGAACGGACTCCAGATCAGCCCTCCCGAGAGAGATTAGGGCTTGGCGGCGGCTCCATATCGTAAAACGCGATGAAACTTTCTCTCTGATTTTTTTCTCTCCGCGAAACGGAATATATAGAGTTGGAGTTGAGGTCGATGGAGCATGAGGGGGCCCACGAGATAGGGGGCACGCCCCCCACCCTCGTGGACAGGGTGTGGCCCCCCTGGCCTTGATTCTTTCGCCAGTATTTTTTGTATTTTCCAAAACTTATCTCCGTGGATTTTCAGGTCATTCCGAGAACTTTTGTTTTCTGCACAATAAACAACACCATGGCAGTTCTACTGAAAACAGCGTCAGTCCGGGTTAGTTTCATTCAAATCATGCAAGTTAGAGTCCAAAACAAGGGCAAAAGTGTTTGAAAAAGTAGATACGTTGGAGACATATCATGCCACTGATATGAGAAAATGCCACTGATCAGTGACACTTGTTGTTGGGCAAGTCCACTGATCAGTGCACTATCCTAAGCATGGAAACATCTAAAAATAGCAAGTGCAAGTGCCAACAGCACCCATGTGCAGCCATGCACATTTGGCATCATCCTAAAATGGTCTTACTACATGCACGTATAGCAATCAACACAAACCCTAGCATGAACACAACTACTAGCGTGAACACAACTAACTAGCATGATGACAGATCCTAGGACACACTAGCAGTAGCAGAAACAAAATATCATAGGACACACACTGTAGGAACCAAGAATAGATCGGTCTGCTTGGATTCGATTGGGATCAAATCCAATCGGATCTACTCCAATCCTATCTAATTCGATCGAATCCACTAACTACTAGCACATGCCTAAGAAAATAAACCCCTAATCTACATCTACGAGCAAGCATTGAGGGGATTGACTCACTGGAGCTTGCGCAGCCGCAGCAAACCGAGGCCGGGGTGAAAACCCCGGCGGGAAGGAGAAAGGTGGAAGAGCAGAGGAGGAGCCGGCCCTGACGACGGCCTGCGGCATCGGCCCCGTGCTCATCGCCGGAGGTCGAGGAGGACGGCCCACCGACACCAGAAAACCCTTGGACGGGGGGTCAAGAAAACCCCCCTGCCCAATGGGGTCCCAAGAAGCGGTGGCTCCGTGGACGGCGCTGGCGCCGAGCCCAGGACCACGAGGTCCGGAATCGGCGGCGGAGCAGGAACGGCCGGCACCGCATTGGCCGACGCTCGTGGTGGCCGACAGAAGATGGGGGACGGTGCTCGCAGCGCCGACGCCAGGTCCCGGCCCGAGTTCTGGAGCCCGGCCAGCCAGCGCTCCTGGATGCTGGCGATGCGCTGGTCGACGGGGGTCAGAGGGTGGCGCGGCGGTGGGCGAGGCGGAGCCATCGGAGGAGAGGAGAGGGAGGGGCGGAGAGGGAGCGATGGGAACAGTGCGAGCGGGGCGGTGACAGGAGAGTGGGGGGAGTTATGAGGCGTCCCGTCCGTCTCCCGCACTGCCCAAGGCGTCCAACCCCCTCGCATGCGTGGCCATGCCGAGCCAGGCTCGCGAGAAACTGCCGATTCGGCAGTCTCCGCCGGGCCAGGCTGCGGCCTGCTTTAAGGTTCGTGCGGGCCACAAACCGCATGCAACCCAGGCAACCAAGTAGGCCGCGCACACCCCGCGCGGGCCTGGTTGGGCTGCATGCGAGCCAAACACGCCCCAACAAACTCATCAGCCTGTTCTACCCACACAAACCTAGTAGGGGTGTACATGCAGGTGACAACGCGTCCTAGGTTTACTCTTGGTCCAGCAAGTTTCTCCTTGGTTCTGTCTGGGCACCATGACACTCCAGATTTTGTTCGAAAACCTCGCAATAATCATTCATCCTACTAGACCATGAAGGCGCGCGTTGCCACGCCTGTCCATTTTTATGGAAGAACTTTTGAAAGGAAAATTCAATTGAAAATAATGAATAACTAATAATCAGTATGTCGGCAGCTGCGGTTGTGGCAACTTAGCGAAAATTCCGTCTCAACATTGAAACTAACGACCCTGAATCGACAACCACAAAGTTTTGAAAAAGTTATGATGTGCACTGAAGAGTGGTGCATTCGGTGCGCCTAGCCTCAGTTTACATATTCGAAACTTGAAAATAATCTAAAAGAAAATTTGCATGTTGATAATCATCTATCTACCATGATTCACGTTTTCTAATTTAAATTTGAAAATCACAGGGAGGAAAATAATCCCTATATGAACAGTGGTTAATTACCAATGGGCCATGAAGTCGCGTTGGTTCATCAACACTAAATTCGTCAGTTTTGTTTTTCAGGTTGTGTCTTGAATTTAGATTCGCAGAACATTGAATACATGGTGTTTCTATGTACTCTACCAAAGTATGCAGGGCCAGGGTATGCGATAGAAAACTGATTAAGAAAGGCAGTAGCAAAATGAGTCCACCAAAAGCAGGCCACGCAACATAGCTAGCTTGCAGGACATTCAGGATCTTCTATATCGATCAGACATTATCAACTTGGAGGTAGCCAAAATGAGTTTGCCCAAAAAAATAAAATATGTAGCAAAGCTCATGCATGAGTCCATCTACGCAAAACAAAATGAGCACCGGATGCAACGGATCCACGCGAACTCAGCATGAGTCCGTCTATGCAAAAGCTTCAAGCGTGGGTGAGAAACCAATCGCAATCTGTACTATCTCGGCACCAGCGCTGGTGTCCTGCTCTCCGGCATTAGCCGCAACATCGTGCAGCGGCATATGTCCATGGCCATGGGGCACCCACCGGAACAAATTAGTAGCTCCGCGTCCTCCACCTCAATGGTCATGGCAAACTTAGTGGCATGCGCCGGCAGTCAACCACACCCTCAGTACTAAGCGGATCTGTTGTTCGCTGCTTTACTCCGTCTTCACTGCTCGCCGGTCACGCGGATGGTAGAGGAGACGCCGGCGGTGCATTTTTTTATTTCGTAAATTTGTTTTTCACCATGTTGTGGCGGCTTGAGCAAAGGGAGGATAGTAGCGGCCATGACCTTGGCCGAGAAGAAGAGGTGCTAGGGAGGGGAGGGATATGGCAAACGTACGCGGGAATGAGCGGGCCACTGAAGTGAGTGCGCCAGCCCGACACACAATCCCGGCCCGATCAACACCAGCAGGCCTAGATAGTTCCGTGGAGCAGCGGTCCAAGAAATAAACGAAGACGTTCAGGAGAACATTCGATGGATGGATCGGACGGTTAGCTACGGCAAAGCGCTGTGAGGGTTCCTAGGTGGCTCCGTTTTACTGTTTCTCAATAGGGCAACGATCTGCGCCGGTGCGCCGGCCCAACTGTTGGGCCGGTCGCACCGCCGCCGTTGGATCTGAGCGAGTGGGCCGTTGGATCCGGCTGAACAAGTTCGCTCTATCGTCTTCTACCTCGCACCACGGCGCCGCGCCTCCTACTGCCCCCGCCGCTCCAAGCGTTGCGCAGCCCCTCCCCTCTCCCCTCCCCCCCGCCCCGGTCGTCCTCGTCTCCGTGCTCGTCGCTTCGCTCGCCGCCGGTCGCCGTAGCCGCTCGCCGTCATTGCTGCAGCAACGTCGTAACTGCTAGCCGCTCGCCGTTGTTGCTTTGCCCCGTGCAACGGCCCCACCCCCGGTTGAAGCTCTTGTAGAGACCGTTGTAACTCCGGTTGCAACGACTGAAGCTCGCCGGCATGCTCGCCGCCGCTCATCCCTGGTGTGCATCTTGCAAACAAAAAATCGAGCACCGGGGAAGATGCCCCGTGCTACAACCAACGACCAAAAAAGCTACGACTAGCGATAGAAAAAGCTTCAACCAGCTACGGAAAAAGCTTCAACCAGTATACGACTGGAGCCATGGATGACCAAGAAAAGTTACAACCGGTGACAGAAAAAGCTTCATCTAGCGACGAAAAAAGCTTCATCCGACTATAAAACAAGTTTCAACCGTGGAATCGAAGCCATGGACGAAAAACGAAAAGTTACAACCGACAGCTATAAAAGTTACAACCGCATTGAAAAAAGCTTCAAACTTCTTATCTCAGCTGCGACCCCGCGATGACGATGACGCCGTTTTGCTGCAACCGTAGTAGATTTTTGCTACCACCGGCGAGTGAATTTGATACAACCGGCTCCAGCAAAATTTCGCCGCGAGGTGTAGTCTGCCATGGCTGGTTGCAGCTCCAGCGTGGCCAGGTCCGGCGAGGTAGGCAGAGCTCCGATGCATGCGGATCCGCGTGAATCTGGTCAAGGGCGGCCAGATCGGCTGATTCTCATGACGGCGGCGCCCCTGGGAGGCCTCTGGCGTAGGCGATGGGTTGACCATGGCAACGGGGGAGAGAGAAGAGAGAGATGACCGAGAAGAAGAGAAGAAAAGGCAGAAGGGAGAAGACGCACGTGGGCGGGCCACCCAATCCTACGTGTCGCTAGGCGCGTTTGCGCGTGGCCGCGACCGGCCGAAGCTTCGGCCCGGTGCGCCGTTGCCAAAGGATTCCCTTCTCAATATCACGTGCACAATGTTGTACTCCCAACGCGGAGTCGCGGACGCCGAGACGGACACAGTCAACCGCCGGGCAGAACAGACAGGCACACAGACGCACAGAGCCGGGTCGGAGTTGGACGCCCACCGCCCCTCCACCCAACCGTCCTCCTTCCCATATAATATCCCACCCGCTGACACACCGCAAAAACTAATTTCCACTTTTTTTCCCCTGCGGTTTCTTCCCCTCCGCGAGGAAGGAAGCAAAGGAAGCAACCAAATCCATCGCTCGTCATCCATCCCAAGGTACGCCCGCGCGAATTCCCCAACCCCTCCCCCCTCCCCCCCTCGATCGATCGATCAATCAATCTCACCCCCGGTCGGACCGGGCCAAAATCGCGCGATCCGCCCGCCCCCGGATCCCGATCCGCCGATCTCTCTCTCTCTCTCTCTCTCTCTCTCTCTCTCTCTCTCTCTCTCTCTCTCTCTCTCTCTCTCCCTCTCTCTCTCCGGCTAACCGGCGTTTGATCCAGGTCGCCGGCGGCGATGTTGGAGGAGCTGCTCATCTTCACGCGGGGCGGCCTGATCCTGTGGTCGTCCTGCCGGGCCCTGGCCGGCGGCGCGGCCCTCCTCAAGGGCTCCCCGATCGACGCGCTCATCCGCTCCTGCCTGCTCGAGGAGCGGTCCGGCGACGCCGGCTTCACCAAGGACGCCTACGCGCTCAAGTGGACCTTCAACAACGACCTCGGCCTCGTCTTCGTCGCCGTCTACCAGCGCATGCTCCACCTCCTCTACGTCGACGACCTGCTCGCCGCCGTCCGCAGGGAGTTCTCCCAGATCTACAATCCCAAAAGGGTCTCCTACGATGATTTGTTCACCGACACGTTCCGGCAGCTGCACCTCGAGGCCGAGGCGCGCGCCGAGGCCATGAAGAAGTCCCGGCAGCAGCCCGCCAATCCCTCCTCCGGCGCTGGCCGGGCGTCCGGTGGTGCGGCCGGCAAGAAGCTCGGCCCCAACGCTCGCACTGGCGGTGCTGGTGGGAAGAAGAACTCTGGCTCTGGGAAGGATGATTCTGATGGCGACTCCGGGAAGGAGCAGAACGGTTTCACTGCTAACGGTCGTAGCGTCGCTAAGGGTGGGCAAGAGAATGGCGCTATTAAGCAGAATTCTCACACCAGGGCTGTTGTTGCTGACAGTGACGGCAAGGAGAACGGGGACCCCAACGACGGGGCCTTCGATGTAAATACCTTGCGTAAGAAGACAGGGGGAAAGAAGGGCGGCGGCGGCAAGAAGAACGATGTGAAGAAGGCGGCCAAGACCGAGCCCAAGAAGGTTGTCAAGCAGATGAGAGTCTGGGACGACAAGCCGCCCAAGAACGAGAAGCTGGACTTCACGGACCCGGCTGACGAGAGAGGGGAGGAGGTGATTGAGAAGGTGCTTACCAACCAGGGGGACAGCATGATGGATAAGGATGAGGATCTGAGCAGCGATAGCGAGGACGAAGAGGATGAGGGAGAGGAGAATGCTGGGGCTGGCCAGAAGAAGAAGGGCTGGTTCTCGTCCATGTTCAAGAGGTATATAAGAATTGTGTTCTGCATTTGTTTGTTCTTATCATTAGTAGCCTACTTAATTAATATTCTCTCTTTAGTTGTATTGGCTTAACAAGTTGCTAGTGTCAACTTAAGCTATAACATAATGTTTTTCCATACTAATTCTATAGTTCAAACCGTGGGATCGAAATAAGATAGTAGATAGTTTATAGTCTTCAGAAGCACTATATGATTTTCATGTCCTCTCATTGGTCATTATCTGAAATAAAAAATAAGTTATGATTTGGGTCTCTATGATTTGTTGGCTGATGACAAGATTTAGTATCCATTTTCGTTTAGGAAAGAGATGCAGGTATGTGATATAAGATTTATTCACCCAAATTTGCTAGCTAAACCATTAGCTTACTGCATCGGTGGAGTAATGCACACTTGATACACACATACCTGGTATGGTGGCACAGTTCATATTATAGTTGTATTCCAAAGAAAACATAGTGAAAATGTGATATAGAACAGAAAGTTGAGTTTGAAACCTTGAATATAAGCATGTTAACCATGATACAGGGTACATATCTGAGGTGGTGGTTAGTCTTTCACTGCCTGTAATATATTAACTAGAACTTTGTTTTCTTCTAACACCCTGCATTCAAGTAGTGTTTACCAGCTTGTTAGCTTTCTCTCACAATTTTGCAATCTATGAACATATCACTTAATTGCAACATTTGTATTTTTTCTGTGCTCAGCATTGCAGGTAACAATGTACTTGAGAAGTCTGATCTGCAACCTGCACTCAAAGCCCTTAAAGATAGACTGATGACAAAGAATGTGGTATGCATTTCTTCATATTACTAGGCGATTTAAACGGTCTTATATTACTAATATTAGTTTACGGATGGAGTATTTAATAACCCTATTAGTAAACCAGCTCTTTGTAGTTTGGTTCTTCATCTGTCTGGGTAATGAAATTGGCCTTGTTTGCGCAGGCCGAAGAAATAGCAGAAAAGCTTTGTGAATCAGTAGCAGCTAGCCTTGAGGGCAAGAAGCTAGGATCATTCACAAGAATTTCTTCTACTGTTCAGGTTTGCAGCACACACCACTCTGAATCACTTCACATTTACATTCAGGCAGACATTCTGTATACAGCTTACTCATACACTTCATTTGATTGTCGCTTCTTCAGACAGCTATGGAGGAGGCTCTTCTTCGCATTTTAACGCCAAGGCGATCCATTGACATATTAAGGGATGTGCAAGCTGCCAAGGAGCGTGGCAAGCCATATGTCGTTGTTTTTGTTGGAGTGAATGGAGTTGGAAAATCTACCAATCTTGCAAAGGTTTAATATATTTCAAATGCCGTCCTTGAGAAAACATACTTCATTTGAAGAATTTGCTCACGTCATCCTGTCTTACATCTTTACAGGTCGCTTATTGGCTTCTTCAGCATAACCTCAGTGTCATGATGGCAGCATGTGATACCTTCAGATCTGGTGCTGTTGAGCAGCTGCGGACTCATGCTCGCAGGCTTGAGGTACTGACCATCTCCTCTTGAGTAACACAACAGTTGTATGTACCCAGTTTTGCAACAGCTCACACTGAACTTTGTAGGTCACTGTTTTGTTTCTTATAATCATATAAGAGTAATGTTATAATCATAGTTTGTGTGCATATTGTGAATCTATTCTGCTCAAGCAAAATATAATGCACTTGCATTTTGTGGAAAACCAATTGGGAAGAATCCTACTGCATGACTTCATGATAAATATAGGTAAAAGAATAAGGTGTAATCAGTGTCTGTAGTATGAGTGTCTGTAAATGTGGCCTCATTAGCTCATTTGTATATAACACATCTTTTTCTTAATTTTTTCTTGTGGCAAAATATGTGTCCTGCTGTTTTGCTGAGTATGTTGTGTTTCTTCATTGCAAACTTAAAGGCATCAACCTGTACCTTTTTGAATGAAATCACCAATTTGTAACTTGCTCCTTACATGACGACATTGTGTACAGATACCTATATTTGAGAAGGGCTATGAGAAGGACCCAGCAGTTGTAGCGAAAGAAGCTATTCAAGAAGCCACTCGAAACAAATCAGATGTTGTTCTTGTTGATACGGCTGGTCGTATGCAGGTTGGTCTAGTGGCTTAACTGCAATGTACTTGTATCTTTTTCTGTTCTTCTTGAACTGCGTCGTTCTTAACCACCCAACTCTCACACTTTTCTGATACATTCTACGTGCTGAATTGATATTGCCAGGATAATGAGCCACTGATGAGAGCACTCTCCAAGCTCATCAATCTCAACAAGCCAGATCTGGTCTTATTTGTGGGAGAAGCATTAGTTGGAAATGATGCAGTCGATCAGCTCAACAAATTCAATCAGGTACTGGTTTTGCAGCGACAGACAGATTGAAGCAACTAACATACGTGTTGTATTTTCTTCCGTTACTGACTGCTTTGAACTTTTCTCTCTTGCACAGAAATTGGCAGATCTTTCCACTGTTCCCACAGCGAGACTGATCGACGGTATCCTGCTCACCAAGTTTGACACTATCGACGACAAGGTAGGGGAACATATGCTTGATTAATAATCACTACAACCAACCCCTCTTTTACAGCTTCTGATGACGAGTTTATGAAAATATATGTAGGTCGGAGCCGCGCTGTCCATGGTTTACATATCTGGATCTCCGGTCATGTTCGTCGGGTGCGGCCAGTCCTACACTGACCTGAAGAAGCTGAACGTGAAATCCATCGTGAAGACCCTCCTGAAGTAAAATGGTAGTGCTAGTACATGTCGTGCTCCGATATGTGCCGCATTCAAGGAGTCTCTGTTATATCTCCGAAAATCCCCCGTGACCTCGTCGTTTTCTCGTTTGGTTTGGTGTGGAACTGCCGTCCCTAGCAAACTTTCATGGTTGCTGTTAACTTATTCTGTTGTGTGGATCGTCGTGCTTGGTTGCCTCAGAAATTAATTATAAATACAATAATATGTGGCTTGTTTCATATTTTGGTTGTGTCGGGGCGTTCTCTGGACATGCGAAATGATAAAATCTCGTTGTTGGGTGAAGCAAAGCAGGGCTGCGTACCTGATGCACATTTAGCAAACCCAAAGATATTGAAGAAGCAGCAGCTTCTTACAAAGATGGTATGGGTATGGGTATGGCGATGAGCTGGTTGATGAAACAACCTCTGGCCTAGCACAGTAACCTTATACTCCCTCCGTTCCGTTTCATAATGTCGTACATCTACTCCCTCCGTTCCTAAATAATTGTCTTTTATAGAGATTTCAACAAGTGACTACATACGAAGCAAAATGAGTGAACCTACACTCTAAAATCCCGTATGTTGTAGTCCATTTGAGATGGCTAGAAAGACAATTATTTGGGAACGGAGGGAGTAGCAGATAACCGTTATCTTCCTGCCTCGTATTCCGATCTCCGCCCTTCCCTCGGCGACCAGCCGTTGACGCGCCATTATTCGCCCCATTGCCCAGCTCTGGCCTGTCTCTCTCAGCAAATCCGGCCCATCACCAATCAGCAAGATAAACATTCCAGCCACATTATTACACTACTTTCACTATATATCATCATTATACATTGCTGTGCCCTTCACTTTGCGCATTGTGTAAAGTCTTTTTTAGCCCGAGATTCGATGGCCGCAACCACAACACATGACACACACATATGGTGAGCTCTTAAGAGAGACCATGGGGGAGGAGGAGCCTTGCCCTCGAAGTTATTAGAGGGGCATCTCCTCTTCCTGTCATTGCGCCGGCGGCCCTTTTGCATTTGCTAGATGCCTCACGGAAGACAGACTGGTGTAGACGCATTAGCGGCCGTCCTCCTCTCCTCTCCCCTCCTCCGGAGAGGATATATTCCTTCCCGCATGCCCTGCTTTGCTTTGCTTTATTGAGTTGAGTTGCGGTGCCAAAAAGAGTTGTTTGTTGTGTTGTTTAACCTCGCTGCATGACATTTTTTTTACACAATCATCCTAAGCACGCACTCCAGGAGCACAATATCTCCGATTATTCCCTTGTGCATTGCACTTGCTGGTCATATTTTTTTTTTCCCATGAAAAAAAAACTAGTGTATGCGGGTAACAAAATTATACTCTTGGAACAAGAAATTAGGAGTGACAGTTAGGGAAGGTTCTGGTTTTCGACGTCGCTTAACGGACTTTTTTTTTTGCCAGGTACCAACCCGTCTTAACTAAAGGAATTCGCTACAAATCTGATGTCGGATTTTTAACATGTCATGCTTAAGAATTTGATGTCAGATTGTTAACATTTCCAAAATTAAACTCTATTTCCTTTTCAAGCATGCATGCATCCAAGTTATTCTTTTTTTTGTCAGCGGAGTAAGCAGCAGGAGCCAAGATTCTATCTCAAGTGCCGCCTGGCAATTCAGACCAACTGAACAACCTCCTTTGTCCTCCTGGTAAGTGAGTGAGTCTTCCACAAGTCTCCTACCAAGCAGCAGAATACATACATGCATGCACATCTACTTTTCTGCTCTTGTGTATAAGACTGAAAGACTAACACGAGTGCTGTCTGTCTATCTGTGTTTGTAACTGTTCAGCTTCAGGGTTACGATGGAATCAATAATGGACATGTATGTGTCAAGCAGCAAGTAGGCGTGACTCTCGCTAGACTTGCGGCTCATGCTCACACATGCGAAACATAACCCTAGTTAATGTGAATCTGCAGTTGACTCCAGGCATAGGTGAGTCTTTCGTCTCTCCTACTTTCGGTCCTCGAACATTTCGTTTGTTCGAATCCAAATGCCGGAACATGAAGACCTAACAAAGTCTTCTCTACTACTACCATCTTAAGACTGGAGAAGAATGCATTTCCACGCATTCAAATATCTTGGAGACATCCTTCCCTTATGTTTCCTCTTCTTCGAAACCGGAGACCCCTTCATGTTGAGACCTCAGCTCTTTCCTGTGAAAATCCTGCAAAATTTCAAACTTATGTTGCGAACATTGCGATGAAAGTGTCTTTTTGTTAGGTAATATACAAGTGTGTGTGTCCATGAACTTCATAACTCTTGAACATAAAAGAACACTATATTATATTAGAGAAAGGAGGAGGAGAAAAGTCTTTCAGTCTGAACCGAATCCCACTCTCCGAGGAGGCTTCACCATGACTCTCTTTCACTCTCTTTAGATTTTTCCTTTAGTTTAGCCTCACTCTCTCTCAGAAAGGTGCCGGTCTTTAGCTCTTTCCAGGGGCGGCACTCCTTGTGTTGGTGCCCACAAGCTTGATGCTACCGCTCTGTTCAGTGCTCGCTCCTTGTGTAGGTGAGGCTTTCAGGATCCGATTCCCCGGGTCTTGAGCTTTCAGGTCCTGTTGCAGATCAAAATGGCTTGGTTCCACTTTGTGATCTTGGTGATTCATTCACTCACTCATGGCGCTTTAACCGCTTCGCCCGTGCGCCGAACAAAAGCGCGCGGCTATGGGTTTTTAGTAATGGTAGAGGAGATGGGTGCATTGCATATTTGCATGGGGAATGAATAAAGCAGGTCTTAGTCTTTGCAACTGATGGATTGGTTTAGAACAGCCTAACCATGTGGTTACTGGTTAGGTTGTTCATGTAGTGGTTGCAGAACTGCAGTTTTGTTGGGTGCCTGAGGAATGAGTTTTCATCATGAAAACAAAATGATGCATTCAGTCGGAATTACCGCAGATTCATCATCTGTGCAGAGTGGAGGCCTCAACTTGAGAACCAGTATCTGAATCTTCAAGCCATATATTTCAGCTTCGCATGAAGTGTTAAATTTCCCATAATGCTCATGGATCAATCCTCCACAAGCCTAACCATGGACCATGTATAATCTTTTCATCCTCATTTTGGGTGACATCTTGAACAGAACAACTCCATATTTCACCTCATCATATCTGATAACATGTCAGACTGTTCTTCCTCTTGGGACGATGCGAAATTGCACGAATCTGACAATAAGACAAAGCCTGAATGAGAGAGCTCAGCACCTTAGGGACAGCTATAACCTTGTCTGTGTATTCAATCAGTCCTGCAGATAGCATCAGGGGGCCGGCAGCAGCATAGGCATATTGGACTGTACCCTCACAACATTGTCCCAACGTGGACGAATTTGGGACTGCAATTAGCAGCACAGGTGCTGATGACAGGAGATGCCTGGTGCCATTGAGGTAAAGCACGCCAGCTTTACGCTGCGATTGCCATCAGAACAAAACACACGATTCGGTTCATGTTGCAGCGAGAAATTCCATCTTGATAACCAACTAATGCCTGTCGATCACCCGCGCTGTTGCGCAAACAACGGTAGGGGCTCACTTATCTGCTCCAAAGAAGATTCGCAGACGAGACTTGTTATTTCTCCATCCCTGAGGAATAGATAGATAAATATGATGAGCAATGAAGCATTCATTCTTTGAGCATGGATGACACACGTGCGGTCCATACCCATCCCAGTACATACCCAGAACTTCAGACCATGGCAAGGTAATTATCAACTATACATTGACAGCTAGGGGTCAGTCCTCATTACTAATCTTCTTGTGACTACATTTGAACAAGATGCCTACAAGACTGATGATTTTTTTCCCTTTTCATCTGACAGAAGGAAGCAACAAGGAAATTGCTGGGATTGGGGTTAGCAGTTAACAATGTGAAGATGCTGCAAGTATTAAATGGGTAGACAAATTTTTATGTTATTTATTTTCACCTGAGGGAAGGAAGCAGCCGAGAAATCGGCGGTACCTGAGTTAACAATGTCAAGATGCTGCAACCTGCAACTTCAAGTATGAAATGAGTAACATATACCCAATTGCTAAGTTGAGACTTCAGAATAAGAATGACAGCATATGCATACGAGGTATGCCACGCAAATCCAATCAAGCAATGCATAACAAATTGTGTAGATGAAACCATCGACACTCATGAAAGATCCTTCGCCTCAGCGAGCTTTGGAGATGATACAACGCAAACCAAAATCTCACAAACAAACAAACAAAAATATGTCTGCTGCTTTATGTTGTGCCACTAACATCCATGGCCGCTTTATTCTCAGTCTTGCTGCATTCCACAATTGTCAACTTGTAAATGTTCTCTCTCCCAAGTACAATATCAAAAAGGCGGTTATTGTTCTTAAACATGCATTTCTCATGCAATTCTACTTTCCAGGTGTCTGGAGGTTCCTGAAGGAGAGAGCTTTCTCAAGGCATCGGATTACCGAGATCTAAAATTATGATATTCTATTTTGTTTTCACTGTACCTCACCTCACCACTCATGCATTAGCATCTTCTTGTCTAGTTTTAAGAATAGATATAACAATTTGTTTTGTTGATATTATGGAAGTTGGACTAGATAAAAAGTTAACTAATAACTAAAGATACAACCGTCCGGCAGCAATTTGTCCAAAAAAGTTTTCTAAATTTATACCGCATATGTACAATCGATTTCTTTTAACTGAAATGTACAAAAGTGTTAAACCAAGATCTTCATTGATCTGGACCAAAGACAAAGTTTGTCTAAAAGCCAGTGTTCCTAACAATTTCAGAACTTTCAGAGAAAATGGTACACTGCAAAACCAAAGCTTCTGAACATGTATGATGCCTAGCATAAATTTACTTATAGAAAATACCTTCATTGCTAGTACAGTGAGCTACATTTAGTCGAACAGAGCAAATATGGTACTCCCTCCGTAAAGAAATATAAGAGCGTTTAGATCACTACTTTAGTAATCTGAACGCTCTTATATTTCTTTACAGAGGGAGTATTACAGAGTATATGTAGCCTGCTAGCTTGTAATTCAATCAAAAAAGAGTCCCAGATGAATAAAAATGAGGAAAATGGACAAGTAGTGCAATACACAAATCTTTTATAATCCGCCTGTATGTAGAGAAAACTTCTAAATTTCTAGCAACTTCTTTTCAAGAAGTCTTTGATTCAAGTTCAAGAAAATTTGATCATATTAGATGTCAATTTGGCGGATTCTGGAAGATTTGAATGCTTTGATCTTTTTGACTAAATGCATATTGTTTTCCCAGTCGATCACCACCAACAGAGCTGAATATTATTTCTTCACTTTTTTTTACTGTATGCCTCATTTCACAGAGAACCAATATATATAGCAAGATAAATGGCCGAACAGCGGCCTTGATGGAACATTTCAAACACCATAACCATATTGATTCCACATGAAAATAGTAACATGAGTACTAAAAATACATTGATACTGTACCAGACCTTGCAGCCTGCCAAACAATCTACTCAAAACAAGTGACATGATCAGCAGAACACCCATCAAGGTGGCGGCGAAATGCTTAACGAGTAATTTGATCGTCGCAGCAGAAATATTTGTTAGGATCATTAGTCCTAACTAACCTACCGACTTGTGTTCATCCTGGCAGCTCCTTCAGCATCTCCATGCCGACACCGACACCAGCTCCGCGCGCTGCCAATGCAGGACCAGCGATCCGGCGCGCTTCTCCACGCGGAAGCCCCTCACCGGCACCTTCTTCAGGAGCGAGTCGGCCTGCGCCTCGGCGAAGTTGCTTATGTGCACCGGCACGAACCCGGCCGAGGTGAACATTGTCCGCCATGGCAGCAGCTTGTCGCCGGCGGCCGCGGCCTGGTGCCTCCTGATCACGCAGCTCTCGATCTTTGGCTGGATCAGGAAGCGCTCGATCTTGCTCGCGACGTCGGGCTCGGTGCCCACGGCGTCCAGGGACTCGAGCAGGAACGCGCAGGACTGGAAGGCCTGGAGCAGGTGCGCCGCGAACGGCAGCTCGCCGCGGTCACCACTGCGGTCCACCGAGATGACAAGCTTGGCGCCGAGCCGCCTGACCAGGTGAAGGACCGATGGCACCGCGGCCGCGTGAACTGAGCCGACGGGAAGGTGCACGGCGATGGCGTCGCCGCCGGCAATGGCGAGGAGCTCCGTGGGGTCGACGGAGTCGAGGTTGAACACGACGAACTGGAAGGGGACCCCGAGCTCGGCGGCGAAGTTGGCGAGGTTCTCGTGGATGAGCTGCAGCTCCAGCGGGTGGTGCGTCGACGGCAGCACCAATGCGGTGACCTTGAGCGCGGCGCCGGGGCGGCGCTGCGCCAGCTCCTGCATCAGCGACGCCCACTGCTCGCCGACGCCGATGTCGAAGTCGAGCACGTGGATGCAGCCGGCGCCGCCGAGCTCGTCGAGCACGGCCTGCACGCAGGTGAAGTGCGCGAACTGGAGCACCGGGGAGAGCTCGGAGAAGGCCTTGTAGGCGCCGAGCTTGAGGAGGACGTCGACGGGCGTGGACGCCACGGCCGCCGAGGAGGCGTGGGCGCCGGTGGTGTCGAGGGCAACGCTCAGAGCCTCCTTGAAGTAGAAGGCGGAGCGGAGCAGTGGCGTCCCGGCCGCTGGGGCGGCGGGGAGCCGGTGATTGAGCCGTGCCAATATCTCGCGCGCGCCGTAGGCGTCGCCGGCCTCGACGAGCCGGGCCGCCTCGGTGAGCTGGTCCACCGCCGCCGCGGCCGCGCCGTCGTCGGCCGGCGCCTCCGCCTTGGGCTTGAGGGCGGCCGCAGCGCCGTGGCCGGCGAAGGGGGGCAGCTTGGGCGGCGCCGCGCCGGCCATCGGGTGCTGCTGCTGCTGCTGCTGCCGCTTCGCCGGCGCCGGCGCGTCGAAGGAAGGGAACGCGCCGCCGTGGAACTGGTGCGGCAGGTGGTGCTGCTGCTGATGCAGGGCGGCGCCCGGCGAGGGGCGGAACTGCTGCTTGGCGTCCTCGCCGGCGAGCGTGAACGGGAGGCCGTGGCCCGCGCCCCCCATGAGCGGCGGGTGTTGGCGGGGGAGCATGGTGATGCGGTCGAGGTCAAGATCCGGGGGGTCAGCGCCGTCCATGGCGGGCCCGGAGCCGTCGTCGTCGTCGTCGTCGTCCCCGCCGCCGATGATCCAGCGGAGGAAGGTGCTGTCCTGCGAGGAGGGCGGCGGGTGGGGCTGGTCCTGCATCGCGGCGGCGTGGGGGTCGCCCCAGCCGGCCATGTCGAGGGGAGGCAGGTGGTGGACCCAGTCGTCCTTGGCGTCGTCGTCGTTCGGCCCGGGGCCCGGCGGCGGCGGCCATGCCTGCGCCGGCGGGGCCGCGGAGACGTTCTTGGCGAGGGCCGCCACGCCGGCGGGCAGGGGCGAGGGGGAAGACAGCGTGGGATGCGCGGCGGGGCTGGCCCGGCGGTCGAGCACCGACGCGGGGTCCCAGAGGCCTCCTCCTCCGCCGCCGCAGGCGAGCTGCTGCTGCTGGTCCTGGTGCTGTTGCTGGTACTGGTACTGTCGGCGGTCGCCGTGCGCGTGGGCGGGCGGGAGCAGCTGGAATGTCGTGAGCTGCTGCGTGGGCATCGATCCGCCTTCCGCACGAGCTCCCTCCCTCACCTCACCGCCATCGCCGCGCCACAGCAGCAAGAAGAAGAAGAAGAGGAGGAGGAGCTCCGAGCAGTAGGAAAGTAAGACGGCTTAGCGGGAGCGGCGGGGGGCCATTGGGAGGAGGAGGAGGAGGGCAGAGGTGCGGGCAATGGCGGGGTGGAGGTGGGAGCAGTGAGCGTCAGTTTTATTCGTTGGTGGGCGGGGTTGTGTCCGTGTCACGTTGCGGAATGGTAGCGTGCAACGTGAAAAAGGCACCCACCCAAAGCAGGCAGCCTTCCTTCTTCCCCGGCCCCTCCCGACCGATGGATCGATCGTCGACCTGGCGCCACCTTTTCTGCCTTTCTTCTACCTCACACGACGACACTGGCCATAGGCTGCTTTTCTCCCGCACACGCTTGGCTCGGCCGACCACTCCATTGGCCGTTAAGCTTGTCGCAAAGGGCAGGAGGACACGCGGAGGCGTCGAGACGACACCATCGATGTGAGATGCAACTTATTTTCGACGTGTGGGGAGACGATTAATCTCCGACGCCGTTGCGGTTTGTTCGACCGCTGCCCGCTGGGGTACCATGGACGTGTTCTTCATGAAGATGAACCACCGATAAGGAACACCCCCCCCCCTCCCCACACACACACACCCCCTCAAAATTCAAAATTCGAAGAAAACAACCGTCCACTTGTCGTCCCATGCAAGTGCTCGGGCCATAGGAAAGCGCCGCCGCTCGGTTGGCCTGCACGCCATCTCCTTCCTCTAGCCAATGTGCCGGGAGGGCGAGCGCCGACGGCAGGGCACCCGTCTCTGGCTGCTTGCAACGGTGCCACACTCACCGTGTCGGCGGTCGAAGCGCGTCTATAGGAGGGCGCCATGGTCTGTGGACATATGTAGTTGAGGCTTGAGGATGGTGGACACGGCATGACGACCTCTCTGGGATGGGATGTGGTCGATGGATGCGAGGTGGCTACAGTGGTCGTGTAACCGAGCCGAACTGCAATCGAAGCACTGGTTAGGGTGCAAAAATAAAAAAAAATTGATGATCCTAGATGGATGTCCCAGATGTTTCCCATGGAATGGATGGAGCTTCATGATGGTTTCACGAAAACCCCCGGCTGCAGTTATATATAAATTCGATCCTTTCACCAGCTCCCGTGGAATCCATCTAAGACAACCATCCAATATCCAAGGCCTCTCAATGAATTCTTCTATTTTTTGCACACTAACAAGTGCTTTTATTGTAGTCTTCCCCAATGTAACCCTACATCCAACGTCTCTGCAACTCCGGGTTAAAGGTGGTGCGATAGTGTTGGGGAGCAGGGAGGCGAGGTCTTGTACCTGCTTTTGACGTATTCTCTAGCTGCGTGGGTGGGCCTCATGATTGCACAACGTTGGGATCCAGCTTGCGAGTCTTCATCAGCAGGTAGAATGGTTGTGGGCAGTGACGGCTCTGGCAACACCAGTATGTGCATATTCTGGATGAAAACCAGTGACCTCGCCTCTCTCCGGCTTGGTCAGACAATGTTGACGTGTGCACATTGTGGCTTTGTTGAATTTGTTGGCTCGAAGCTTGGCTTCATGATGCAAATAGAAAGTTCAATCTTCGGTTGGACCCTTCAGCATCGGCGTACGTGCGGTGGTCCCTTCCTGAAGGTTTTTGGAGTAGTGTGCTTATTCATCGGTCGGTCATATGTCATAGGTTTTTGGAGATACTATAGCGAGGGACACTTTTCTGAATGACCCCGCGTGTTTCTTCATTTATTTTTGGAAGAAGATTTGTTTGGCATCGATCTTTGCATTGACATTGTTGAATAATCAATGATACATTAGATGCCGGGGTTGGTCATGTTAAACATACCAATCGCGACTGATGGACTGATTGGCAAGTATGTTGTGTTAGGAAGCTCTTCTTTTCTAGAGTAGTACATCTCTAGTAATTAACAAGATGAAGATCTTAGCTTAGCTTAGTTTTGAGGCCAACCTTTTTTTTACCAGGGATCCTTTTCAGCCCAACAGTTGGTCGTCCATTCCAGCTCCGAAAAAAAAGGTTGGTCGTCCAGTTTGTTTCCATCCCTAGCAACAAGTCAACAGCTAGTATTGCGTGCTAAGGACTTGGTGTGCTAACCAAAAGTACCAACGACTTGTTAATGAGTGTCTACTTCTTAACTTCCTGTCAAAATAACCGGGAGAAATCGGGGCAACGTCGTACGGCGTAGCAAATCTTCCGGTGGCCACTTTTGTAAACGGCCGGTGAAATGAAGTGTTGCACCATTGCGGCGGCTGGACTGCACCTCCAAGTACATGCCTACCTACTCTCACTTGTTAGTCCATTGCACTTTGGTTGGACTTTTTTATTTTTGACATCAACCTTTTGGTTGGAGTTGTTTGCATATATATGTCGCCGCAATAACTATATATAGGTAAGTTGTTTGGTTTTTGATTTGAGGTCGGTCATTCCGGAAGAAGAGGAGGCGATGCCTCGAGGCCGAAGACGAAGGTGCCGCGGCTGATGGCCTTAAATGGGAACGAGACATAGCCGGAGATGACACGGCATAGAAGGAGGCGAGTCAGAGATGGACGGTTCTGCCTGCGGGGCGAGCTCGTCGAAAAAAATTGGTGCTCGGCGAGGTTTGGGGG
>LR880969.1:792737708-792757056 GCA_904067115.1 Aegilops sharonensis | reverse complement strand
GGTCCCACACCATTATCAACCTATGTACTCTAGTCAATAAACGAGAGAATTGCACAAGAAGCGGCCGACAGCTGGGACCAAGCAGCTCGAGCAGTATTTGTGTTTTTGAGGTGAGCACTGCAGATTTTTTTGATGTTTACCCCAGATATTAATTTTTCTCCTCTGAACAACAATGAAAACATCGCTGCAGGTATTAGCTGGGTGGGCTGTGGCCCGTCTAGCCCAGGCCAGATATCCAGCCCAGATATTAATTTTTTTCAAGCTGAAAATGGCTAACCCAGCTATACTTTTTTTAGGAATACCCAGGCAAGGTCAAGTTGTTATTCACCGCCCCGCTGGGCTGCAAATCTTTCCTAGGAGGGATGCATTAGGCTTGACAAGAAAATGGGCTTTAAGAAATAATAAATGGGATGTAATTATAAAAGCTGGGTAGTAACTATTAAAAAATGCACCAAATAGTGATTACTTTATAAAATATTATTTTTGAATATTGAAAATTTTAATTTCATTAATTGTTGCGAGGGCAATGTTTCGTTGGATTTTTACGTAATATAAATTTATACTGAAATTGTATTTAATCTGACTAGAAATTTCGGGATAAAAATATTCGGATCCCATCAAAATGTGGGAAATTTTATTGAATTCTGTTTTGAACGGTTGGTTGAAATGGGCTGTAGTTTTAACAAACTGTAAATGGGCTGTAGTAAATTCCATTAGAATTAAAAAATGGGCTACACATTCTTACAAATCTCAAATGGGCTATAAGTTCTCCGCCACACACTTCTAGCCGTACTAAGTTGACGCGTCCGTTGTCTAAAAAAAACTAAGTTGACGCGTCCCCTAAAAAAACAGAGTTGACGTGTATGCAAGGCTTTGTCAACTTATAGTCAACACACGGTTCTAGCAGCAGTGGCCGTTGGATGTCCATCCAACGGATGCCGTGCTTCTTCTTCAATCTCGGATATTCTAGCTTCACCCGCCCAAAAAATGATTCCTCCCCCTAACATATGGGGCGCACCGTTTCGGAAGCTGACCTGTGGGCCTACTAAGTTGACGTACCAAGGGCTTTGTCAACTTAGTCAATAATAAATGATTTTAGCTACAGTGACCGTACAATGTCCATCCAACGGCCATCGTGCTTCTTCAATCTCTGGTCTTCTTGCTCCAGCCGCCCAAAGCAGCGCCGGTCGTGCCGCCTGCTCCTGCCTCCCGTGGCCGGCTGTGCTGCCGCGGAGGCCTCACCGCCCCCTACTACTCCCACCGCTGGCCAGGCCATCCCTCCACTCACCCACACCCCCTGTTATTCTGCGGCGACGGCAGCGCAGCCGAACCAGTGAACCCACGTACTCCTCTCCGCGTGTGCATCCACTGTCGCGTCTTCCCCGGCTCCGCGTCGTCCCCTTCCTAGGCCTCGCTGTCGTCCACCGCCATGGTGCTCTCGGCGCGGCGTGGTCAATGTGGTCAAGGAACGACTTCCATCGGACGTGGACTGTACGTGGAGAGGCTGACAGCTGGGTCCACGGCAGCCGCAAGGAAGTGCCTCCTTATTACATGCAAAATAATTATTCCTCCACCTGACAGCGGGGACCCACCGGACAGGCCACCGTATTTCACGAAAAAAATGATTCGCCCCTTGACTGCTGGGACCCACGAGCTACATCTTCGCACGCAAGGAAGTGCGTCCAAAAAAAATGATTCGCCCTTGTCGGTGTCAAAACCGGCGGATCTCGGGTAGGGGGTCCCGAACTGTGCGTCTAGGCGGATGGTAACAGGAGACAAGGGACACGGTGTTTTTACCCAGGTTCGGGCCCTCTAGATGGAGGTAAAACCCTACTCCTGCTTGATTAATATTGATGATATGGGTAGTACAAGAGTAGATCTACCATGAGATCAGAGAGGCTAAACCCTATAAGCTAGCCTATGTTATGATTGTTGTTCGTCCTACGGACTAATACCCTCCGGTTTATATAGGCACCGACGAGGGTTAGGGTTACACAGAGTCGGTTACAATGGTAGGAGATCTACATATCCGTATCGCCAAGCTTGTCTTCCATGCTAAGGAAAGTCCCATCCGGACACGGGACGAAGTCTTCAATCTTGTATCTTCATAGTCCAAGAGTCCGGCCAAAGGTCATAGTCCGGCTATCCGGACATCCCCTAATCCAGGACTCCCTCAGCCCCCTGACTGCTGGGACCCACCAGCTACATCTTCGCACGCAAGGAAGTGTGTCCGAAAAAAAACGATTCGCCCCCCGACTGCTGGGACCCACCAGCTACACCTTCACACGCAAGGAAGTGCGTCCGGGCAAAAAGAAAAACGATTCGCCCCCCCTGACTGCTGGGACCCAGCAGCTACACCTTCGCACGCAAGCAACTACACCTTCGCACGCAAGGAAGTGCGTCCGGGCAAAAAAAAAACAATTCGCCCCCCCTGACTGCTGGGACCCCGCAGCTACACCTTCGCACGCAAGGAAGTGCGTCCGGGCAAAAAAAAAACAATTCGCCCCCCCTAAATGCTGGGACCCAGCAGCTACACCTTCGCACGCAAGGAAGTGCGTCCGGGAAAAAAACACAAAACGATTCGCCCCCCTGACTGCTGGGACCCACCAGCTACATCTTCGCAGGCAAGGAAGTGCCTGACAGTCGGGGCCCACCTGGTTGAAGCGTACGTAGCATTGTCATCCTGGTCATGAACGTGTACGTACATACTGGTCGATGTAGAGGCGCGCACGTGTTGTATTAGAGGCGAGCACGTGTCGTAGTAGAGGCGCGCACATAGCATGTATACGTACGTACAGCGGCCAGGGTGCAAGAAAGAAAATACGGCCACGTATGTGTACATATGGGCGGGGTCTTGAACGCCTAGTTGCGCATACGTACGGCGAGGGCTCGTGTTCATGGGGAGGCAACATAATGCGACGTGTTCATGGGGAGGCAACGGAATGCGTCGTGTTCATGGGGAGGCAACGGAATGCGTCGTGTTCATCGGGAGGCAACGGAACGCGTGGGAGCCAACCGGCTTGGACGGAACAGGCGATGGAAACGAGGCCTGGCGTAGCGCACAACGGAGGAAACGGACCTACTACGATCGAAACGGGGGTCCTGTTGATCGGGAGGGGTGTGGCGTACCGCAGAACGGAGGAAACGGACCTCCTACGGTCGAAACGGGGTTCCTGTTGATCGGGAGGGGTGTGGCGTACCGCAAAACGGAGGAAACGGACCTCCTACGGTCGAAATGGGGGTCCTGTTCATCGGGAGGGGTGTGGCGTACCGCAAAACGGGACTCCACGGGATACTGTTCATCTCCACCGTCGACCTCCTCCAGCCTCCACGGGCTACCGTCGACCTCCTCCAGCCTCCACGGGCTCCTGTTCATCCAGCCTCCACCGCGCGCTACTCCACCGGCTACTGTTCAACCACTCCTCCACGGGCACCCATCCACCGTCTACTGTTCATCCAACCCTCCACACCACGGGGTCCTGTTCAACCACCCCTCCACGGCCACCCCTCCACCGTCTACTGTTCATCCAGTCCTCCACACCACGGGGTCCTGTTCATCCAGAGGCAACGCCACCGCTCACTGTTCATCCACCCCCCGCAACGGCCACTGTTCATCCAATCGATCGGCTTCAGTTAGCAGCAGTAGAAAAGGAATCGCTCCATCGGATTCAGTTAACAGCCATCGATCGATCGCTGGGGTTCAGTAACGCATAGCCTGCAATGCAATCACTCGGGTTTAGTTAGAGCCCAGCGCCTCGCTCGGGTTCAGTAAGAGCCAACGCCTTGCGCACACGCGCGTACGTGTACGAGAGAAACGCGCATCGCTCGGCCCCCGACCTCCCACCGTAACCGGCAACTCTTCAAAATTTTCCTACCCCTTGCTTCTACCACGGTTTTTTCCGTCATGGACGGCCCAAATAATGTCATGCAGCTGCGTCTCCGGCCCGCCCAGGACGAAAATCCCATTTTCTGTCATGATTTTTTGTCATAGAAGTAGGAGCCCACCACATCTATGATGATACCGGGTTCTGTCACAATTATCGTCATAGAAGTGTCATATGTATGACAGAAAAAAATTTCGTTCGGCCCAAAATATCACGGATGTGTCTTTTTTTTGTAGTGATCATGAATGAATTCAACAATATAACCAGCACCTAAAGCCTCCTTTTCATGATCTAAAAGCATAGAATTTTTATTACTATCCACATAAGCAAATTTCTTCTCATGAATGGTAGTGGGAGCAAACTCAACAAAATAACTATCATGTGAAGCATAATCCAATTGAAAATTAAAATCATGATGACAAGTTTCATGGTTATCTTTCTTTATAGCATACATGTCATCACAATAATCATCATAAATAGGAGGCATGCTTTCATCATAATGAATTTGCTCACCAAAACTTGGGGGATTAAACATATCATCTTCATCAAACATAGCATCCCCAAGCTTGTGGATTTGCATATCATTAGCATCATGGGTATTCAAAGAATAATACTAACAACATTGCAATCATGCTCATCATACAAAGATTTAGTGCCAAACATTTTATAGATCTCTTCTTCTAGTACTTGAGCACAATTTTCCTTTCCATCATACTCACGATAGATATTGAAAAGATGAAGCGCATGAGGCAAACTCAACTCCATTTTTTGTAGTTTTCTTTTATAGACTAAACTAGTGATAAAACAAGAAACAAAAAGATTCGATTGCAAGATCTAAAGATATACCTTCAAGAACTCACCTCCCCGGCAACAGCGCCAGAAAAGAGCTTGATGTCTACTACGCAACCTTCTTCTTGTAGACGTTGTTGGGCCTCCAAGTGCAGAGGTTTGTAGGACAGTAGCAAATTTCCCTCAAGTGGATGACCTAAGGTTTATCAGTCCGTTGGAGGCGTAGGATGAAGATGGTCTCTCTCAAACAACCGTGCAACCAAATAACAAAGAGTCTCTTGTGTCCCCAACACACCCAATACAATGGTAAATTGTATAGGTGCACTAGTTCGGTGAAGAGATGGTGATACAAGTGCAATATGGATGGTGGATATAGGTTTTTGTAATCTGAAAATATAAAAACAGCAAGGTAGCAAGTGATAAAAGTGAGCGTAAACGGTATTGCAATGCTAGGAAGCATCCCTAAGGTTCCTACTTTCACTAGTGCAAGTTCTCTCAACAATAATAACATAATTGGATCATATAACTATCCCTCAACATGCAACAAAGAGTCACTCCAAAGTCACTAATAGCGGAGAACAAACGAAGAGATTATTGTAGGGTACGAAACCACCTCAGAGTTATCCTTTCTGATCGCTCTATCCAAGAGTCCATAGTAAAATAACACGAATCTATTCTTTCCGTTCGATCTACCATATAGTTCGTACTAGAATAACACCTTAAGACACATATCAACCAAAACCCTAATGTCACCTAGATACTCCAATGTCACCTCAAGTATCCGTGGGTATGATTAAATGATATACATCACACAATCTCAGATTCATCTATTTAACCAACACAAAGAACTTCAAAGAGTGCCCCAAAGTTTCTACTGGAGAGTCAAGACGAAAACATGTGCCAACCCCTATGCATAGGTTCATGGGCGGAACCCGCAAGTTGATCACCAAAACATACATCAAGTGGATCATGTGATATCCCATTGTCACCACAGATAAGCACGGCAAGACATACATCAATTGTTCTCATATCCTAAAGACTCCATCCGATAAGAGAACTTCAAAGGGAAAACTCAATCCATTACAAGAGAGGAGAGGGGGAGAAACATCATAAGATCCAACTATAATAGCAAAGCTCGCGATACATCAAGATCGTGCCAAATCAAGAACACGAGAGAGAGAGATCAAACACATAGCTACTGGTACATACCCTCAGCCCCGAGGGTGAACTACTCCTTCCTCGTCATGGAGAGCGCCGGGATGATGAAGATGGCCATCGGAGAGGGATTCCCCCTCAGGCAGGGTGCCGGAACAGGGTCCCGATTGGTTTTTGGTGGCTACAGAGGCTTGCGGCGGAGGAACTCCCGATCTATTCTATTCTTCGATGTTTTTAGGGTATATGGACATATATAGCTGAAAGGAGTCAGTGACGCGAGCCATGAGGGGCCCACGAGGGTGGGGGGCCAGGGGGCAGGCGCGCCTCCCTGCCTCTGGGCCACCTCGAAGCTTCCCTGATGCCTACTCCAAGTCTCCTGGCTTGCTTCCGTTCCAAACATAACTCTCCCGAAGGTTTCAGTCCTTTTGGACGCCCTTTCATATTCCTTATCTGCGAAACACTGAAACAAGGGAAAAAACATGCAACTTGCACTGCGCTCTAGGTTAATATGTTAGTCCCAAAAATAATATAAATTTGCATAGTCAAGGCCATTAAACATCAAAGATGGATAATATAATCGCATGAATACTTCATACATTATAGATCCCTTGGAGACGTATCACTGGCACACGCGGAGTCCGGGGGCGGCGCGTCGCTAGAGATTCTCGTGTGCAGCATCAGAGACGCGGCTCGCTGGCCGAAATACGGGGAGGGACGCGGTCGTGGCGTTAGGAGGGCGGGGCGGGGGGGGGCCCGCGGGCGGGGCGCGGGGCCCGGCGCGCCTCCCTGCCTCTTGGCCACCTCGAAGCTTCCCTGATGTCTACTCCAAGTCTCCTGGATTGCTTCCGTTCCAAAAATAACTCTCCCGAAGGTTTCATTCCTTTTGGACTCCCTTTGATATTCCTTTTCTGCGAAACACTGAAACAAGGGAAAAAACATGAAACTGGCACTGGGCTCTAGGTTAATATGTTAGTCCCAAAAATAATATAAAAGTGCATAGTAAAGCCCATTAAACATCCAAGATGGATAATATAATAGCATGAATACTTCATACATTATAGATACGTTGGAGACGTATCACTGGCACACGCGGAGTTCGGGGGCGGCGCGTCGCTAGAGATTCTCGTGTGCAGCATCAGAGACGCGGCTCGCTGGCCGAAATACGGGGAGGGACGCCGTGGTGGCGTTAGATCGCCCGTGCTGGAGCCGATGGGGCTGGTGAAGGTGGTGGTGGAGGCAGAGCACGGTGGCCGGAAGATTGGGGCGGGCTGAGCACAGAGCCTGCAGGCGAGACCGATGCAGAGGATGGGGGCGGGGCTGCGTGCGCGGGGCCTGCGGGCGAGGTACTCCCAGGCACCGCCGCCGCGCTTCGCCTGATCCTCCAGCAGCAGCAGGCGCTCCTACTCCGTCGCGGTTGTCGCCGTCACAGTCACCATGGGAGGGAGACGAGACGAGGGGGTTCTCGTTGACCCGGCCCACGGGGCAAAACGAATCGTTTTGTTTTGCCGGAAGCTGCGGAATCGGCCGAATCAGCAAAATCGCTGCTTCCGGATTCCCTTCGCTGGTAGTTCATTTTTGGAATCAGATTCTAGAAAGCTATATTGAAATCTGACGTGTTTGTTTGAGCTTCTGATTTTAGGACCCTAGAATCTGAGAATCAGAAGCTGTAGCCCAAACAAAGGCCACCTGAGTGCGGCATTAGTTAAATGTGGCATCACTTTAGCAGTAGCATTGCTTGACTTGACTGCTGGCGTTATACTAACAGCAAAAAAGTGACAATAAGGATGTGTTTGGTTTAAGGGACATGCTAGGCCCATTCGGACAGTGGGCGCACCAGTACGATGTACCTCCATGGACACATAGAGTGGTGAGGGAGGTATGGTTTCCCAGAGCAACAAATATCCAGGCAACATATGTGGATTACGTCCCATTTTTGTTCTCTTTAGCCACCTTTTTCCTATGTGAGGACAACCGATCAACCTGGTCATTCTCTATTGCGTTGTCATGCCTTTCTACCCTTCTTCAACCAAGAGACACGAGACTCGTTCCTTAGCTACCGATTTTCTCCTTTTCAACCTAGATGCGGGTTTGATGCCTACTCTCTTGGACAATACAGTCTCCCTTCCTTTCCTTATTCAACCCAGACATGGATTAGTCTGCATGAAGTAGGGTTTCCTTTAATAGTGCAAATTAAGGTTTTCGTCTGTGTGACCAGCAGAGCAGAGGACAGGAAATTGGGAAGATGGTGGAGTGGAAAAAGATCCACATGCAGCGACGTGGCAGATGGGGCAATAGAACAAGGGTATGGTTCGAAAAGAGGTAGCATACCTGAGGGTCGGCAGGAAGTGGCTTCGCTCGTGGTCGTCGTCCTCCGCACGCACTACGGCGGTGAGCTTGGGGACGGAGGCCATCCCGCGCGGGCGCTAGGTCTGAGAGGACAGCCTTGTCGTCAGTGCGTGACCTCGTTCGTCGACGACGAGTGTGTCAACGCTGCACGTCCTTTTCTCCCCCGACGGATCTGTGACCACCGGTGAGGAGGGAGAGAGAGGCCGTCTTTTTTAGATCTGGAGAGAGGGTGATAGTGTGAGAAGCAAGTGGGCAGCCCTTACCAAGAAAGCTCTGAAGCTCCAGCCTATATATCTTTTTTATACTACTAGTACTAGAGGTGGAGTAGTGGTAGAGTAGTTTATATTTTCTCTGCAAACAACCAGTTAGTCATGCTTCAAAACTGAACGACACGCCATTAAAACAATAAAGTCAAGAAATAATGCGGCACTTCGGGCCAACGTGGCCAGATAACATTTTTGAACGAGAAATTACACACCATGTTTCGTTGACATGTGGTTAACGCTGACTCCGCGGTTATAACTTTACACAACGAGTCTCGGAAATTTTGCACTCCTCAGACCGTATTAACGCTGACTCCGCGGTTATAACTTTGGAAAGCAGTTGCCGGTTTAAGCCTCTGAAGTTGAAATTGGGAAGGATGAAGCGCCATTGCAATGATATGGGAACACTCATGACTGTGTTGGTGAAGTATGCTGATTCTGATGGTACCAAGGATCCCGAGTCTGATGATGACAAGACAGGGAACGGAAAGAAGAACGGCAACCCCAAGGGGAAGCAACACAACACGGCGGGTCATGGTAATGGAGGCAAGCGTAAAGCGGACGGTAACATGGACTTTGTGGCTAATACCAACGCACATGACAGGGGTGAGCAATGGAAGGGTAAGCCACCGAATTGTGGGGGAGCTCCAAGTCCCAATCCGGACCGCCTGACTTATCTATTAAACCAGCCCTGTCCGAAGCACGGGACGAAGGAGGTGCCAGCCACCCACCTTTGGAAGGATTGTTATATTATGTAGGAGTTCAAAAATTCTAATGCTTTCCGGTATGATCACGGATCAGGTGGTGGCTTAGAATCCGGATTCCATGGGCCGGGTCACGGTGGAGGAAACGCCGGTTCAGGCTTCAATGGAGATCAGGGTGGACATAACAATCAAAACAATCAGAATAGCCAGGGTGGTTACAACCAGCAGCAGCAGCAGTCGGGTTATCAGAGCCATCCAAAACAATTGAATAGTGGGCAATATCATGTATTTACCACGCGCTTGGATAAGCGGGACCAAAAGCTTCACAAGCGAGAAGTCAATTTTGTTGAACCGGCCGTGCCTCATTATTTACGCTGGTCCGAACAGCCAATCATATGGAGCAGACAGGATCACCCGCCCCGGGTTAACAATCCGGGTCAGCTAGCGTTGGTGGTGGAACCTCAGGTGGGAGGTTATAAGTTCACCAAGGTGCTCATGGATGGAGGAAGCAACATTAATATCCTGTACTATGAGACCTTCGGTCGTATGGGGCTAACAGACAGGAATCTTAAACCGTCCAATACGGTGTTCTATGGTGTGGTACCGGGCAAGTCAGCATATCCTATTAGCAAGATAGCTTTGGAGGTAGCCTTTGGAGATGATCATGATTCCAGGTCAGAAACGTTGGTTTTTGAGGTGGTTAAGATCCGGAGCCCGTACCACGCTTTGTTTGGCCGGCCGGCTTATGCCAAGTTTATGGCACGACCCTGTTATATCTATCTGCAGCTCAAGATGCCGGGTCACAAGGGGATCATAACAGTTCATGGAAGTCGCAAGATTGCCTTGGAGTGTGAAGAAGGTGATGCGGCCTATGCAGAGTCGGTTTGTGCCACGGAAGAGTTGAAGTATTACAAGGATAATGTTGACCCGGCTGACATGACTCCGTTGAAAAAGCCAACCACAGAACATGATCCGGCTCTAAAATTCAAGTCGGCGGCTGAGATCAAGTTTGTTGACTTCGTACCTGGCGATTCGTCTAAGCAGTTTAGTATCAGTACCAACTTGGATCCGAAATAGGAAAGCGCACTCATCAAGTTCATCCGTGAGAACCGGGACATTTTTGCATGGAAGCCTTCTGACATGCCAGGTGTACCGAGGGAACTCGCTGAGCACACTCTTAGTGTTGATCCTAAGTACAAACCGGTGAAGCAGTTTCTCCGCCGGTTCAACGAAGAAAGGCGCAAAGCTATTGGAGAGGAAGTGGCCAGGCTCTTAGCGGCTGGCTTTATTGTTGAAGTGTTCCATCCTGAATGGCTGGCTAATCCGGTGCTGGTCCTTAAGAAGAACGGCACCTGGCGCATGTGTGTGGATTACACAGATCTTAACAAGGCTTGTCCAACAGATCCTTTTGCCCTCCCCCGCATTGATCAGATTATTGATGCTACGGTGGGTTGTGAGCGTTTAAGTTTTCTGGATGCATATTCTGGTTATCATCAGATCAAGATGGCAGTTAAGGACCAGGAGAAGATGACGTTCATAACTCCTTTTGGAGCCTTCTGCTATGTATCTATGCCCTTTGGCCTCAAGAGTGCCCAGGCAACTTATCAACGGTGTGTACAGAACTGCCTTCATAAGCATATCGGCCGTAATGTGCATGCTTATGTGGATGATATTGTGGTTAAGTCAAGAGAGAAGGAGACTCTGGTTGATGATTTGAAGGAAACCTTTGATAACCTACGGACATACAAGATGATGCTCAATCCGGCCAAGTGTGTTTTTGGTGTACCGGCAGGCAAGTTATTGGGTTTTCTGGTGTCCAACAGGGGAATTGAGGCTAATCCGGAGAAGGTCACAGCTATCACCTCTCTGACTAAACCGAAATGTATCAATGATGTCCAGCATTTGGCAGGCCGGATTGCCGCGTTAAGCCGGTTTATCAGTTGCTTAGGTGAGAAGGCAATACCTTTGTATGAGATGCTGAAAAAAGCAGATCCTTTTGTCTGGAGTCCGGCCGCTGATATGGCATTGGAGGACCTAAAGCGGAAGCTAGCCAACCCGCCTGTTCTTGCTGCTCCGATTGACAAAGAACCATTGCTATTATATGTGGCAGCTAATGCTCGTGCAGTCAGCGTATCTATTGTGGTAGAGCGCAAGGAGGCGGGCAAGGAATATCCGATTCAGCGTCCGGTTTACTATATCAGTGAGGTGCTTATTGAGTCCAAGCAAAGATACCCGCATTGGCAGAAGCTGGTGTATGGAGTTTTCATGGCAAGCCGAAAGCTTAAGCAATACTTCCAGGGGCATCCAATCACAGTGGTCAGCTCTGCTCCTTTGGGAGATATAATTCAAAATAGGGAGGCAACTGGCCCGATTGCCAAGTGGGCTATAGAGCTTGGGCCGCATGGTTTGAAATACGTGCCTCGGACGGTGATCAAATCTCAAGCACTTGTGGATTTCATCATGGCATGGATCTCCTTTTTTTTTTCTTTCTTTAGAGTTTTCTATATGCACAATTTCTCGATGTTTCGATGAGAATTTCTTGACTTTCCATATATAGAAAGAGATAGACTATAAATGACATCTCTTATGTCAATAAGACCAAAGGGATGGATATTAAATGATAGGAAGTGCTAGGAAGTGAAATAGAATGAAATAGAGCCACTTTGGGCTTCCCTATGAAATGAGGCATGGAACGGAGCCACTACGAAGAAATTATGGGAGTTACGAAAGAAGCTTCGGACTCATATTGTTCATGGGTTGAGAGCGGGAGTTGAACTCTAGGAGGTCGAATCCCCCCTTGTTCCTCAGTAGCTCAGTGGTAGAGAAGCACAGACAACCCGCTTCAAATATGGAACATGGATTCTGGCAATGCAACGGAGTTGGGTCCTCATATCGATCCGAATGAATCAGTCTTTCTATAGAGGTCAATCTTTGCCTATTAGGCAAGAGGATAGCAAGTTCTAAATTCTGTCTCGGTAGGACATGGATTTCTATTACTATGAAATTCATAAATGAAAATGAAGTAGTTAATGGGAGGGCTACCGTTATCCTTTTTCTTGTATGTGTTCCTAAGAGAAGTAATTTGTCCTCATGTTTCGAGGTCTCAAGAAAAGGGTGTGGAAACAGATAGAATTTTTTTTCTTCTTCTTTTTCAAGTTAGAATAAAAAGAAAACAATGTTGTTGCACCAGGAGCTGTTACGCCAGGCGCAGTAGCATGGATATTTTGTACCCGTTGAGCAAAGATAGGTTGTAATTGTATGGCAGTATCCGAAAACATATCTTGTGGACGGCCTAAAGCACTCATGGTATCATTATGTATGTACAAGCCAAAACTGTGAAAACCTAGAAATATACATACCCAGTTAAGGTGGGATATGATTGCATCGCGGTGTCTAAGGACGCGATCTAATAGATCGTTGTATCGAGTAGTTGGATCATAGTCTCTTACCATAAAAATTGCTGCATGTGCAGCAGCACCGACTATTAGAAATCCGCCAATCCACATGTGGTGTGTGAACAAGGAAAGCTGTGTACCATAGTCAGTAGCTAGGTATGGATAGGGAGGCATAGAATACATATGATGAGCTACAACAATGGTTGTAGAGCCTAGCATAGCTAGGTTAAGAGATAATTGAGCATGCCATGACGTTGTAGCTGTTCCTCCGCTAGAATAAGGGGGGCATGATCGCTGATTTGACCGGGCAGACCAGATGAGCGAGATTGATTGAAAGCGCTGTGCCAACTTGCGTACAAGATTTTTAGACTCTAGTAAATCCTCTTCACAATTTTTCCGCCTACACTTCGCTCAAATGATAAGGGTGTTCCTCTTGCATGTATTCTCATACAATATAATATATATATTTTTTAATAAAAATCGCTAAAAATAAGGAGAATTTGGCCATCGTGATTAGGGTCGCTCTTTTTTTAACTTTACTTTAGTGGAATTTAACCGGACCTGTTCGTTTTGGCATTTGAGTGTTTTTGTTTTTGCTGGTATTGATCCAGATTTGGATGCTCAAGTGGAATTTGGAACATTCCAAAAAGTGGGAGATCCAACTACAAGGAAACAGGCAGTCTGATACACATTGTTATAGTATCTTTCACCTCTCTTTTTTGATTTGACATGGGACGATGGCCCAAGAACACGCTCATTCTTCAGCCGTAGAGAGACTTTTGAATTGTGAGGTACCATTACGAGCTCAATATATAAGAGTGTTATTCTGTGAAATAACTCGAATTTCAAATCATTCACTTTCTTCAACTACTCATGCTATGGATCAATGATTGGAGGAACTGCAGGCGCCTGAAGAAAAGCTGGATCACACCTACTGGACTATTCATTTCGTTGGGTCTAGGCAATTGGAGGGCTCGGGGGCTGGAGTCGTATTAACTTCCCCACGAGGTGATAAGTTCTGTTACGTTCTCCGCTTAATGTTCCCTTGTACTAACAATGCAGCTGAGTACGAAGCTTTACTCCATGGTCTTCGGATGGCTAAGGAGATGAATCTCAGCCGAGTTAAGTGCTTCGGTGACTCGGACCTGGTGGCCCAGCAAGTATCTGGTACTTGGGATTCTAAGGACCCGCTTATGGTAGCATACCGTCGTGAGGTGGATATCATTGTAGGCCACTTCAAGGGATATCAGGTGGATCATGTGGACAGACGGAAGAACGAAGTGGCGGACGCTTTAAGCCGGCTGGGCTCCCAACGTAAATCGGTCCCGCCTAATGTTTTCTTAGATGTCCTGCACAACCCGTCGGTCAAGCTCCCTAGCGAAGAGGATTTGGCTATTCCTGAACCGGAGGCTCAGTTGGTGGCGGCTCTGCATGTTATTCCGGATTGGACGGTTCCTTATCTTGCGTACATGAACCGGGGCGAGTTACCAGAGGATGAGATGCCAGCCAGACAGATAATCCGGCGATCCAAGTCCATGACTATTATCAATGACGAGTTGCATCATTGCAGTGTATCAGGGGCGTTTCAACGTTGTGTGTCGCCAGAGGAAGGTTGTGAGATCTTGCGCGAAATCCACGAAGGAGATTGTGGTCACCACGCCGGTTCAAAATTTCTGGTGGCTAAGGCGTTTCGTCACGGTTTCTATTGGTTAACTGCTCATGCTGATGCAGAGGACCTAGTTAGGCAATGTGACGGATGTCAGAAATTCTCAAGACGCGCTCATGTGCCGGCTCAAGAATTGAGGATGATTCCAATTACTTGGCCATTTGCGACTTGGGGGCTGGGTATGGTCGGGCCTTTCAAATGATCCAAGGACAAGAAGACCCACCTTTTGGTGGCGGTTGACAAATTTACAAAGTGTGTAGAAGCGGAGCCCGTCAGCAAGTGTGATGCAGCCACGACGGTTCAATTCATTAAGAAGGTGATTTTCTGGTTCGGCTTTCCACACAGTATCATTACTGATAATGGTACCAATCTGTCTAAGGGTGCTATGAGGGAGTTTTGTGAGCGTGAGCACATCCAGCTTGACGTTTCATCAGTAGCTCATCCACAGTCCAATGGCCAAGCAGAGAGAGAGCTAACCAGGAGATCTTACGAGGCATCAAGCACCGGCTTATGGTTCCGTTGCAGCGGACGCCGGGTTGTTGGGTCGAGGAGTTACCATCTGTGTTGTGGAGCATTAACACTACGCCCAATAGATGGACATGATATACGCCATTCTTCATGTTCTATGGAGCGGAGGCGGTTCTCCCCAGTTATATCCGTCATGATTCACCTCGTGTAGCAGCTTATGTTGAAGCGGACAACGAGGTTGCTCAGCAAGACGCTTTAGACCTCTTGGATGATGTTGGGGATATTACTACTGGGCGTAAACCGACCTATCTGGGCCGGGTTAACTTCATCAGTAGTTCAACGGTGTAAAAGCCCAAGCATGAAAGTAAGGGCCCAAGGCCTGTAGTCGGTTTAGAACCTGTAGCCGTAAACCGGCCTGGTATGTAAACTTGTACTGTAAGTTAGGAATAGAGAGAGACCAACCCGGATACGAGTATGAACCGGAGATTGGGACTCTCTGAACCGACGGGCGTCACCCGTGTATATATAAGGGGACGACCCGGGGCGGTTCAAGGAGAGAGAGAACAACAACTCGAGGCCTAGGCGAAGCTTATTTTGCTCCCTAGTCATCGAGACCACATCAATCCCATCACAAACTATACGTAGGCTTTTACCTTCATCGAAGGGGCCGAACTAGTATAACTCTTGTGTCTTTGCGTCCGCTTTAACCCCTTCAAGTTAACCCCGTAGCGATGGCTCCATGACTAAGTCCTTTCATGAGGACATCTGCCGTGAAAAAACGACGACAGTTGGCGCCCACCGTGGGGCTATCGCACGATGGTTTGATGATCTTGGAGGGCAAGTTCGAAGGACTCGAAGGCTACACTGTGGGCCGGATGACCAAGAGTCGTTGCGGCAAGCTCTACATCGACGATGCAGGATGGGGCCCCGAGGCCGGCTCGATTGAGTACGGGTACCGGGTCCCCTTTGGTGGCATACACGTTTTCATCGGCAAGATCGGTGAGCCAGGGCCTGAGCCGGACATCTGCACCGACCTCGTCGAGACGGCTCAGCGTGCGAGACCTGCCCAGGCTAAACCGGCCGTAAAGCGTGCCTTCGTGGGAGTCATCCACGGAGGAAGTTATGAGGACGGATTAGAATCTGGTGGCGAAACCGTCGTCTGCTCTGATGACGAGTCGTCGACCGGAGAAACTGAGTCTCTATATCAGCCACAAGATGCCGGATTGGGGGCTGTTCCGACGGTGACAGTATTCCGGACCCCTCTGATCTGCCCAACCGGGTTGGAATATTCATGGCCGGTACACAAGCAATGCTTCACTCTTCGACCGTTGCGACAATGGTTGCCGGTTCAACAGCGGCGACGGCAGCCGGGGCAGGAGGCCCTGTGCGCCCGCCGGCTCAAGTTTTATCAGAACTATTCGATGTGTTGGCTGTGCTCATGGCAGAGGTTAACCTGACGGACCAGGACGCTCATAACGCGGAGATTGCGAAGGTGAAGGAACAAATCACTCAGGCTAAAGCGGATCTGGCAGCTGCAGACGCCAGGATGGCGGTAGAGCGGGCCGCTTTGGATGCACAGGCTTATAGGCTCATGCTGGATCAGAGCGTGTCGCATGAAGTCATGAAGAGGAAATACAGATCTCGTTTGCCTTCAGTTTTCGAGGGAAGAGATCTCTTCAACACCACAGGAGCGGGGACCAGTAATTCGCCGGTGGTAAACCGGGCGGAAGCACCTGGGACGGGCGCGCCGGTTCAGCCCCGCGTAATAGATCTACCTCGCCATAATGCCAGCACGCCTCAGGCTGTGCAAACACCTCCAGGTCACTACTCCAACCCGATGGATAACCTTGTCGCAGCTGCGGCACGGCTGGAGGCAATTCCAATTGAAGGCGATTCACCACAGGCAGTAGAGACGCGCCGGGTCAAGGAGCTCCTTAGGACAGCTTTGGTCCAACAGGAAGCGTATTCGTACAGCCGTGACCGGATCCACTCTACCCCCCGCCCAAGCCGAAGCTATAGCAGGCACGTGGATGAACCGGCCGTATCAAGTAATGCACGGCGTGGTGCGCAGCGTGGCAACAACTGGGTAGGTGGTTTCGACAACGCTCAGGAGGTGGTGGACCGGGCCCGGGCACATAGGGAGGCCGAGTTAGCAGCGTAGCATCAGGATTATCAGCTTACGCCGGTTCGTCCGACCATCTTTGAGCCTGGGGTTACCTCTAGCTCTTTGGGGGTGCCTTGCCTCGTCCCCGCTTTACGCAATGTACGCTTGCCCAAGGATTTCAAGGGTCCGCGCAAGGTGCCCAATTACACCGCCGATTTGGCTCCAGAAGCATGGATAGAGAGTTATGAGATGGCCATGGAGATGCTGGATGTGGATGAAGCCGCGTGTGCAAAGTACTTCACCATGATGCTCGAAGGTACATCCCGTACTTGGTTGAAGAGCCTGCCACCCAATTCTATCAGTTCATGGGCCCAGTTGCGGACCCGTTTTATCCAGAATTTCAAAGATACCTATAAGCAGCCCATGTCCATGGTGGACTTGGCGGCTTGTGTCCAGGGTGAAGGGGAGTCAACAACCCATTGGGTACGCCGCGTTTCGGAAATCTTGCACTCGTCAGACCGGATCAACGCGGATTCTGCGATCTTGACCCTGGAGGGCGACTGCCGGTTTAAGCCTTTGAATTTGAAGTTGGGACGTATGAAGCGGTTTTGTAATGACATGGGCACTCTCATGGGCGCTTTAGTGAAGTATGCTGATTCTGATAGTTCCAAGGATCCCAAGTCTGATGATGACGAGACAGAGAAGGGAAAGAAGAACAGCAACTCCAAAGGCCAGCAACATCACTCGGCAGGTAATGGTGGAGGCAAGCGTAAAGCGAATGGCAACATGGATTTCGTAGCCAATACCAATGCGCAGGACAAGGGCCAGCGGCGCAAAGGTAAACTTGAGGTAGTGCACCTAATCCTAATCAGGACCGCTTGAACTATCTGTTGTATCAACCCTGTCCGAAGCATGGGACGAAGGAGGCGCCAACAAATCACCTCTGGAAGGATTGTTACATTATGCAGGAGTTCAAAAGTTCTAATGCTTTCCGGTATGGTCAAGGCTCCGGCGGCGGTTCAGGATCCGGGCCGGGTTACGGTGGAGGAAATTCCGGTTCAGGATTTAATGGTAATGAGAACAATCAGACTAATCAGAATAACCAAGGTGGTTACAATCAGCAGCAGCAGCAGTCGGGTTATCAGAGCAACCCAAAGCAGTTGAATAGTGGGCAGTACCACGTCTTCACCACTAGCTTAGACAAGCGAGACCGGAAGCTTCAGAAGCGGGCAGTCAACACTGTTGAACCGGTCGTGCCTCATTACCTACGCTGGTCAGAGCAGCCCATTGTATGGAGTAGAGAGGATCATCCTCCCCGGGTTGACAATCCGGGCAGCTAGCCCTGGTGGTGGCGTCTCAGGTGGGAGGTTATAAGTTCACCAAGGTGCTTATGGATGGAGGGAGCAGCATCAACATCCTGTACTATGAGACCTTCCGTCGTATGGGGTTAACAGATAAACATCTCAAACCATCCAATACAGTGTTCCATGGTGTGGTACCTGGCAAGTCAGCATATCCAGTTGGTAAAATAGCTCTGGAGGTGGCCTTTGGAGATGAATATGATTCCAGATCGAAAACATTGACGTTTGAAGTGGTGAAAATCCAAAGTCCATATCACACCCTGTTTGGGCGGCCGACTTATGCCAAGTTCATGGCACGGCCTTGTTATATATATTTGCAGCTCAAGATGCCGGGTCACAAGGGGACAATAACGGTTCATGGGAGCCGCAAGATCGCTTTGGAATGTGAAGAAGGAGATGCGGCCTACGGCGAGTCGGTTTGTGCCACCGAGGAGCTGAAGTATTATAAGGACAATGTTGATCCGGCGGACATGACTCCGTTGAAAAAGCCAACTACAGAGCATGATCCGGCCCTGAAATTCAAATTGGCAGCTGAGACTAAGCTTGTTGACTTCGTGCCTGGCGATTCGTCCAAGCCGTTCAGCATCAGTGCCAACTTGGATCCGAAATAGGAAAGCGCGCTCATCGAGTTCATCCGTGAGAATCAGGACATTTTTGCATGGAAGCCTTCTGAAATGCCAGGTGTACCGAGGAACCTCGCTGAGCACACTCTTAATGTTGATCCCAAGTACAAACCGGTGAAGCAGTTTCTCCGCCGGTTTAACGAAGAAAGGCATAAGGCCATTGGAGAGGAGGTGGCCAGGCTCTTAGCAGCTGGCTTTATTGTTGAAGTTTTCCATCAAGAGTGGCTTGCTAATCCGGTGCTAGTTCTTAAGAAAAACAGCACTTGGCGCATGTGTGTGGATTACACAGATCTTAACAAGGCTTGCCCAGCAGATCCTTTTGCCCTCCCCCGCATTGACCAGATTATTGATGCCACCGCGGGTTGTGAGCGTTTGAGATTTTTGGATGCGTATTCTGGATATCATCAGATCAAGATGGCAGTTAAGGACCAGGAGAAGACATCGTTTATCACTCCATTTGGAGCCTTCTGCTATGTGTCTATGCCTTTTGGGCTCAAGAGCGCCCAAGCAACTTATCAGCGTTGTGTACAGAATTGCCTGCATAAACAGATCGGCCGTAATGTGCATGCCTATGTGGATGATATTGTGGT
>LR880969.1:792723086-792737459 GCA_904067115.1 Aegilops sharonensis | reverse complement strand
GCATGTGTGTGGATTACACAGATCTTAACAAGGCTTGCCCAGCAGATCCTTTTGCCCTCCCCCGCATTGACCAGATTATTGATGCCACCGCGGGTTGTGAGCGTTTGAGATTTTTGGATGCGTATTCTGGATATCATCAGATCAAGATGGCAGTTAAGGACCAGGAGAAGACATCGTTTATCACTCCATTTGGAGCCTTCTGCTATGTGTCTATGCCTTTTGGGCTCAAGAGCGCCCAAGCAACTTATCAGCGTTGTGTACAGAATTGCCTGCATAAACAGATCGGCCGTAATGTGCATGCCTATGTGGATGATATTGTGGTTAAGTCAAGGAAGAAGGAAACACTGATTGATGATTTGAAAGAAACCTTTGACAACCTGCGGGTTTACAAGATGATGCTCAACCCGGCCAAATGTGTTTTTGGTATTCCGGCAGGCAAGTTATTGGGTTTTCTCGTGTCCAACAGGGGGATTGAAGCTAATCCGGAGAAGATTACGGCTATCACCTCCCTGGCTAAACCAAAGTGTATTAATGATGTCCAGCGTTTGGCGGGCCGGATTGCCGCGCTGAGCCGGTTTATCAGCCGCCTCGGAGAGAAGGCCATCCCTTTGTACCAGATGCTGAAGAAGACATATCAGTTTGTCTGGAGTCCAGCCGCCGATGAAGCGTTGGAGGACTTAAAGCGGCAATTGGCCAACCCGCCTATACTCGCCGCTCCCATCAACAAGGAGCCGCTTCTGCTATATGTTGCTGCTAACGCCAGGGTGGTCAGCGTGGCCATTGTGGTAGAACGGAAGGAGGCAGGAAAGGAGCATACGGTTCAACGTCCGATTTATTATATCAGCGAGGTGCTTATTGAATCTAAGCAAAGGTATCCGCATTGGCAGAAGCTGGTGTATGGAGTTTTTATGGCAAGCCGAAAACTGAAGCAATATTTCCAAGGGCACCCCATCACGGTGGTCAGTTCCGCTCCCTTAGGTGATATCATACAGAACCGGGAAGCGACTGGCCGGATTGCAAAGTGGGCTATAGATCTTGGGCCGCACGGTTTGAAGTACGTGCCTCGGACGGCGGTGAAGTCTCAAGCACTTGTGGACTTCATTAATGATTGGACGGAGTTGCAAGCGCCTAAACAAAAGCCGGATCATACATATTGGACCATCCATTTTGACGGATCCAGGCAGTTGGAGGGCTCGGGGGCTGGGGTCGTATTAACTTCCCCACGAGGTGACAAGTTTTGTTACGTTCTCCGCTTATTGTTCCCTTGTACTAACAATGCAGCTGAGTATGAAGCCTTGCTCCATGGTCTTCGGATGGCTAAGGAGATGAATCTAAGCCGGGTTAAGTGCTTCGGTGACTCAGACCTAGTGGCTCAACAGGTGTCTGGCACTTGGGATTCAAAGGACCCACTCATGGCTGCATATCGTCGTGAGGTGGATGTTGTTGCAGGTCATTTCAAGGGCTATCAGGTGGACCACGTGGACCGTCTGAAGAATGAAGCAGCGGACGCTTTAAGCCAGTTGGGCTCTCAACGCAAACCGGTCCCGCCCAATGTTTTTCTTGACGTACTGCACAACCCGTCAGTCAAGCTCCCTGGTGAAGCGGATTTGGCTATTCCTGATCCGGAGGCTCAATTGGTGGCAGCTCTGCACGTCATTCCGGATTGGACGCTTCCTTATCTGGCGTACATGAACCGGAGCCAGTTACCAGAAGATGAGACGTTGGTCCGACACATAGTTCGGCGATCTAAGTCTATGACCATTGTTAATGGCGAGTTGCATCATTGCAGTGTGTCAGGGGTGTTTCAACACTGTGTGTCCCCTGAGGAAGGCTGTGAAATATTGCGTGAGATCTACGAAGGAGATTGTGGTCACTACGCTGGTTCAAAATCCTTGGTGGCTAAAGCGTTCCGCCACGGTTTCTATTGGTTGACTGCCCATGCTGATGCGGAAGATCTGGTCAGACGATGTGATGGTTGCCAAAAGTTTTCCAGACGTGCTCATGTACCGGCCCAAGAATTGAGGATGATTCCAATTACTTGGCCGTTTGCGACTTGGGGGCTGGATATGGTTGGACCTTTCAAAAGGTCCAAGGACAAGAAGACCCACCTGCTGGTGGCGGTCGACAAATTTACAAAGTGGGTAGAGGCAAAACCTGTTAGCAAGTGTGATGCAGCCACGACGGTTCAGTTCATCAAAAAGGTGATTTTCCGGTTTGGTTTTCCACACAGTATCATCACAGATAATGGTACCAATTTGTCCAAGGGTGCCATGAAGGAGTTCTGCGAACGTGAGCACATCCAGCTTGATGTTTCTTCAGTAGCTCACCCACAGTCCAATGGTCAAGCGGAAAGAGCCAATCAAGAGATCTTGAGAGGCATCAAGCCCCGGCTTATGGTCCCTTTGCAGAGGACACCGGGTTGTTGGGTAGAAGAGCTACCGTCTGTGTTATGGAGTATAAATACTACACCTAACAGATCCACGGGGTACACGCCGTTCTTTATGGTTTATGGAGCGGAGGCGGTTCTCCCCAGTGACATCCGTCATGACTCACCTCGTGTGGCAGCTTATGTTGAAGCGGATAACGAGACAACATGACAGGACGCTTTGGATCGGCTGGATGAAGAGCGTGACATAGCAGCTGCCCGCTCGGCGATTTACCAACAGGATCTTCGTCGTTATCATAGTCGCCGGGTCAGAACCAGAACTTTCCAAGAAGGAGATTTGGTTCTTCGACTCATCCAAGACCAGACTGATATGCATAAGCTATCCCCACCTTGGGAGGGACCTTTCGTGGTCAGCAAGAATCTGCACAATGGGTCGTACTATCTAATCGATGTTCGAGAGCATAAAGACTCACGCACGTCAGAGGAGGAGATCAACAGGCCGTGGAACATAGCTCATCTTCGGCCTTATTATACCTGAGCCATCGGCTCTACTTATGTACATATTATGACAGTGTATGTATTATGAATAAAGTAATAAACCGAAGCCTCAGCTAAAGCGGGGTATCTGTTCTGTTACATCATGCGTGGTTACATGGAGTTGTTCTGTTTTAAAGCGGCCTCCGGTTTACCCCCTGAGTTTGCTTTTCAAAAGCTTTATGATATCACTTGGGGGTTTGGTCGTGTCCGAACCAATGCAACACCTGTTGATAGGCGAGAGCCACCAGATCACTTGGGGACATGGTCAAGTCTGAACCAGTCACGCCTCTTGATCGGCCTAAGGCCATAGAGTCACTTGGGGCTTGGTCGAACCCGAACCATTGCCACGCCACTTGATCGGCATAATGCCACGGTTTCAGTTGGGGACCTGGCTGACTTGAACCATGACTACACCTTATTGGGAGCTTGGTCGTGTCCGACCATGGTAACACCACCTGATCGGCTCAGTAAAGCCTTTTTTTGCAAACGGTTTTATCATTACCTTTGCTTCCATATTTTTTCATAACTGTTATTTGATTTTGTTGCGTTTCTTAAACCGATAACATTTTTAAACCGGTTCAAACTGTCAATTGACAGAATTCAGTCCATTTTTTAATCCGGAGATAATTCTTCCGGTTTGACTTTTTCTGTTAACATCCCATCATGGAGTAACAGGGGGCTTGTCATGACCCGGCACGGTTTACATGGTAAACCGGCATTATAAACACATGAGCTGTTTTCTCCTTTGACGGTAATGGTTTATACAACCTCCGCTTCAAGATTGGCTAAGCCAACTTCATGCCCAGCGATGGCAGGTATTTTGTATCACAAATTTTTATTATATACCTCAATATTGGCTGTGGCAGTTTATATGAATGTCACAAACTGGCTGGCGGCACAGACCGTTGTGGCAGTTTAAGATTTTGTGACTACAGGCAATCTAAATTGAAGGTTTCGATCATCCAATCAAAGGAGTCAGCACCATTGCACGAAGGCATATTAAAAACAAAAGTGATGGCTATCCTATTACAAGGCATTCAGAGGCCCAAAATTTGGAATTGCGTCATAACGGGCAGTTTCTGATGCATCAACCGGCTTGACGGATTAAGCTTCATTGCCGGGTCTGGCATCGGTTCAACTTCTTCCTCCTCACCATCCAATGGCCGGAAGTCATTGGTGGTCTAGTCAATCCGGGTTAAAGCCTGAAAGACATCCTCTTCACTTATAAGCTCAACCGGATCAACGTCAGGGGCATAAGTGTGCTTACGGGTTGGTGGAACAAGGTTCTGCACTTCCAGAATAACAGCTTCAACCCGTCTGTTGTTCACGTCGTAGAAGGAGCGGTGAACCGTCAGGTTGGCCTCTTCTGCCAGTTGACTCGTGAGAGGACGCATCTCCCTTGTTACCCGTTTGAGAGCATCATTATCAAATGCTTTGGCATTTTCTTGAGCACTGGGGAAGCCTTTGGCTATGTCAGCCGGATCAAGGTCAGCTATCCATGCTTTGGCGCGAGTTAGTGCCAATAAGGTGCCAGCCCGGGCAGCGGATCGTTTCAATTCTTCTATCTGTGCTGGTATCATAGATAGCCGGTCCAGTGTGTCCTTGATCAATGTTGGAGCTGCGTTATCGTAAGAAGTGGCGCAAATAACTCGCTGGGTGCCGGTATACATCTGTTCAATTAGCGTATACGCGGCCTTGAGTTTCTTCCGCATGTCAGAGCCCAGATGAGCAATGCGCCTACCTATACCGGTTTAAGAAAGTTCAGGTTAAACCGGAGGAAATTTCAAAACGAAATATTCATCACAACCTTGGTGAAACATCGCTTACCAAATATTGCAGAGGTCATGGCATTGATTTGGCGCTTTAATCAAGTGAGCTCTTCCGTCACCGGTTTAATAGCTGCTTCAGCATCCTCCGCCCGTTTTAGCAAGCCCGCCTTTTCAGTATCCCAGCTGGCCCGCTCGGACTTAAACCACTCCTTGAGCAGCTCCATAGTAGTCAAGGCGGTTTTCAGCTCATCCTTGGCCTTGGAGGTTTCTGCTTGTTGAGATTTCAGATTTTCTTGAAGATCACTGATTTGTGAGGCTTGTTGACGTATCTCGCTCTGCAACAAAAAGGGAGCATGTTAGTATTTTCATTACAAGTCCCAAGCGCATAACCAGTCATACACTTGGCACTTGGGGGCTAATGCATATTTGATCTTCATCTGCCAATAAAATCACAAAGTCCCAAGCTCAATACAGGTATTCAACTTGGCACTTGGGGGCTAATGGCTATTTGCTCGAACATGTTTTGCTGCAGCGATACAAATTACAGTCCCGGTTTAACTATACTAAGTTGAACCGGCCCTTGGGGGCTACATCAGTGAATTCTGAAGCATTGAGTTTTATGTTAAGTCCCGGTTTAACTATACTAAGTTGAACCGGCCCTTGGGGGCTACAACAGTGGATTCTGAAAGTATTGAGTTCTATATCAAGTATCGGCTTGAAAGAAGATTACAAACAGGCCCTTGGGGGCTACTATGCAATGAAGGTACAAGAGAAAGGCACAACTGTTTACCTCATAGCGCTCCTTCATAAGATTTACCAGACCGGCTTCAAAATCACGGCTTGTGTAGAGCCGGTTCAGGAAGCCAGAGTGAAGGTCTTGGGCAGAGAAATTGTTATAAGCTGTCAGATCAGTTTTTTCCTTCCCTTTGCTCATGGCAGTAAATTCTTCCTTGGCACTGTGCTTTGATAGAGCAACCGGATTTCCAGGGGCGGTATATGCGGTGCCCGTAACTACGACATCATCATCTTTGGTCGGGCTGGCCGGATTGGCATTTTCACCCGGGCTTGGCGCTTTCATACCCGGGCTTGGCGGATCAGCAGTTGAGTCCCGTTGTTCTGCTGCAGGACTCGGAGGAGCAGGAGGATGTGACGTCTCAACTTGGACATCCGGTTCAACCTCTGGCGGATTAGCATTGGCATCTTGATTAACCCTAGCAGAGTTGTCTTTAGCAACTTCGGGGTTTTCACCATGATGCTCTGGAGTCTTCTCCGGATCAACATCCACAGTAGGGTCGAGGGTCTTGGCCTTTTTACTAAGACGAGCCTTGGTGCTATAACATCAAGGGTTAGAATATGATAAACCGACAAATACAAGGAACAAATTAAGGAGTAATATACTTACCCAGCAGCAACTTTGAGAGGAGGCAGCTGAGTGGTTGATGAGCCGCCAGACGAGCTGGAAGAAGCCTGGTAATTCGGGTCAGACGGATTGAGAGGGCATCGGAAGAAACCTTTCAAAGGATAACGCTTTTCAGGAGAACAAGTCACCTCTGGATGATGTTTCCGGGTTGGTGTGTCAGCTAAACCGGACGACGTAATTTGTTGACCGCTATGCCGGGTCGTACGGCGTTCTTCAGTTTGCTGTGTCTTCAAAGAAAGTTTTGGATCCAAATGAGCAGAAGAGTGAGATTGTTTCACTTTCCGGACTGTGCGGCGAATTCTTTTAACCGGTACCAGATCAGAATCGGAAGAAAGAAGGATTACCTCAACATGTTCTGCATGGCTGGCCTCAGCGTCATCCTGGGAATTGTAACTGTCAGTAAAATGAATGAAAAAAAAAGAACCAAGTAAGTCAAGCTCTACCTCAGCATCTGATTCTTCATCTTCCAGCGGTTCAGAAGACTCGGCGGTTTTCCTCTTGCCAGCTTTCTTGGTGGTCTTGGTCTTTACACGAGGAACCCGGGCCGGTTTCGTTCATTTCCAAAAGGAGCTGTTAGCCTGAGAATTAATAGAGAGATTAATACAATCAATATGGAATCAAAATCAGTAGAGCAATGAGAGGAACCTTACCGCGGGCGGTTTGTTGGAGACGCAGAATGGGGCCAACCCGGTTTGGCTGCATGCGGAGATCGGTTCATCGAGCATTTTCTTCACTGCCTCGGTAACTTCAAGCTCAGTTATTGATAGCTCGTGATGTTGTTGAGGATCTTTGATGTCACCAGTGTATTCGTGCATCAATCCGGGGCGGCGGCTTAATGGCAAGATGCCCCAAGAAACCCAGCAGCGGACAAGGTCAATACAAGTTAAACCGTTGGCCATCAGAGCCCGGAGCTTGATAATTTGGGGGTGCAAAGTTCTTCCGTTCTGCGGCAGTCAAGCGCAAAGGCAATGGGTGGTTGTTGCTAAGCCGGTGAGGGCGATAACCCGGCAAGGGATTTTCTCCGTTAGGAGCACTGTTCCGGCAATAGAACCAGGTTTGATTCCAATCTTTAGGATGGCTATGATGTTTGGCATGAGGGAAGTCCACTTCTTTCCTTTTTTGGATTGAAACGCCACCAGGTTCTGTGTTAGGACCGTCCGAGAACTCTGTACGGCGGTTCAAATGAAAGAAATCTCGGAATAACTCCACGATTGGTTCTTCTTGAAGATAGACTTCGCAGAAGACTTGAAAGTTGCATATATTGGACACAGAGTTCGGACCAATATCTTGTGGATGGAGTTGGAAGCTTGCGAGGACATCCCGGAAATTTTTTGATCCGGGCGGGCTGAATCCATGGTCTAGGTGTTGCATAAAAACAATCACCTCTCCTTCTTGAGGTTCAGTCGGACATTCCGATTCCGGAACTCGCCAGTGGAGAACATTTTTTGAGGCTAAAGCGCCAGTGGTGACGTAGCCGTTGAGCTGTGTTTCCGTGATCCGGGACGGAACCCAATTGCAAGAAGAAAATTGTTTCACCATTCCGGAAGGGGGGAGCTGAAAGAAAATCAAACAGGTGCCGGTTCACTGTCTACGGTTTGTAAGTGAAAAATTCAGTGTTAAACCGGTGAAATTACAATGCAAGGTACAGTTGGCGGTTTAAGAGAGGGCTAATGACATATGGCGGATTGGCTATCAAGGATTAAACCGCCCATAGGCAGAAAGGCCCAGATTCAAGTTTTCTGCTAAGTGTTGACAAAAACAGGTTTCACACAATGATCAAATCTATTTGGATCTACCGCGCATCTATAAAACAGTTTTTACTGCGTTCTTTAAAAGGCGTTCAAGAAAAACAGAGAAGGATGTATACTCTACCAGAAGAAAAGGAAGGGCTACTAGTATTAAAAACAGATGCGGAATGACTACCGCAGGAGATCTATACCGTTTTTGGATTAAAACTACCACGGCAAAAGGTAGGAAGAAGAGAAAAAATGGAGGACTGTGCGGATGAGCTTGCAAAAACTTAATGTAGATCTAAAGGCAAAGAACAGAAGAAGTTTACCGCTGCAGATTATGGCGAAGGGGGGGGGGGGCGATGAGTCTTTGATATAACTCAGGTTGATGCAACGGCCTTGGTTGGTGCGGTTCTCGAAGGTCGCGGACGGTGGCGGAGCTTCAGAGCTGAGGTCGTCGCGAGGAAGAAGAAGATGCAGAAGAGGAAGAGAAAAGGGGGCCCTCGGGCTTTATTTATAAGGGAAAGAGTAAAAGGCAGGCGCGAGAATCAAGGCGTCCGAAGCGGCCGAGTGGGCGCGCCTGTCGCCTCGATTTTCGAGATAATCATTAATGAGAAGGGAATCTTTTTGATCCTTTTTATGCAGAGGTGATGTCATGACGGACCGTTGCGGTGCTCCGAAGATGACGTCCCGGCGGTTTACAAAAACTCACAGGAGAAGTCAATACGGCGGTTTACAGCAACCAGAGAAGGGGATATCACGGCGGTTCAACAATTACAAGAAGATATTGAAGTTGAAGATTTTTTATCAAGGATTGACATGTGACCTGTTCAAACCAATCTGGGGCCTAATGTTGGGGATATTACTACTGGGCGTAAACCGGCCTATCTGGGCCAGGTTAACTTCATCAGTAGTTCAACGGTGTAAAAGCCCAAGCATGAAAGTAAGGGCCCAAGGCCTGTAGTCGGTTTAGAACCTGTAGCCGTAAACCGGCCTGGTATGTAAACTTGTACTGTAAGTTAGGAATAGAGAGAGACCAACCCGGATACGAGTATGAACCGGAGATTGGGACTCTCTGAACCGACGGGCGTCACCCGTGTATATATAAGGGGACGACCGGGGCGGTTCAAGGAGAGAGAGAACAACAACTCGAGGCCTAGGCGAAGCTTATTTTGCTCCCTAGTCATCGAGACCACATCAATCCCATCACAAACTAGACGTAGGCTTTTACCTTCATCGAAGGGGCCGAACTAGTATAACTCTTGTGTCTTTGCGTCCGCTTTAACCCCTTCAAGTTAACCCGTAGCAATGGCTCCACGACTAAGTCCTTTCATGAGAACATCTGCCGTGACAAAACGACGACAGATGAGGAGCGAGACATTGCAGCTGCCCGTTCGACGATTTACCAGCAGGATCTTCGTCGCTATCACAACCGTCGAGTTAGAACCAGAACCTTTCAAGAAGGAGATTTGGTGCTCTGACTCATCCAAGACTAGACTGATATGCACAAGCTATCCCCACCTTGGGAAGGACCTTTTGTGGTCAGCAAGAATCTGCACAACGGGTCGTACTATCTGATTGATATTCGAGAGCATAAAGACTCACGTACATCAGAGGAGGAGACCAATAGGCCATGGAACATAGCTCATCTTCGGCCCTACTATACTTAAGCCATAGGCTTTACTTATGTACATATTATGACAATGTATATATTATGATAAATACAATAAACCGGAGCCTTAGCTAAAGCGGGGTCTCTGTTATTTTTACATCATGAGTGGTTACACGGAGTTTTAATCTTAAAGTGGTCTCCGGTTTACCCCTTGAGTTAGCTTTTTAACAAAGCTTATATTATGTCACTCGGGGGCTTGGTCGTTGAGGGAGTCCTGGACTAGGGGGTGTCCGGATAGCCGAACTATCATCTTTGGCCGGACTCCTAGACTACGAAGATACAAGATTGAAGACTTCGTCCCGTGTCCGCATGGAACTTTCCTTGGCGTGGAAGGCAAGCTTGGCGATACGAATATGTAGATCTCCTACCATTGTAACCGACTCTGTGTAACCCTAACCCTATCCGGTGTCTATATAAACCGGAGGGTTTTAGTCCATAGGACGAACAACAATCATACCATAGGCTAGCTTCTAGGGTTTAGCCTCCTTGATCTTGTGGTAGATCTACTCTTGTACTACCCATATCATCAATATTAATCAAGCAGGAGTAGGGTATTACCTCCATCGAGAGGGCCCGAACCTGGGTAAAAACATCATGTCCCTTGTCTCCTGTTACCATCCGCCTAGACGCACAGTTCGGGACCCCCTACCCGAGATCCACCGGTTTTGACACCGACATTGGTGCTTTCATTGAGAGTTCCTCTGTGTCGTCACCTATAGGCCCGATGGCTCCTTCGATCATCAACAACGACGCGGTCCAGGGTGAGACTTTTCTCCCCGGACAGATCTTCGTATTCGGCGGCTTTGCACTGCGGGCCAATTCACTTGGCCATCTGGAGCAGATCGAAAGCTACGCCCCTGGCCATCAGGTCAGATTTGGGAGTTTGAACTACACGGCCGACATCCGCGGAGACTTGATCTTCGACGGATTCGAGCCACAGCCAAGTGCGCCGCACTGTCTCGATGGGCACGATCTAGCTCTACCGCCGAACAGTGCCCTGGAGGCCGCACCAGTGCCCGCTCCGACCCTTAATCCGGAGCCAGTTTCGTCGATCGAGGATGGTTGGTTGGACACCGCCTCGGGGGCTACGATCTCAACGATGATTGAGCCGAACTCCATCCCTGTCCTTTGAAAACACCTTGACTCCAAGGCACCGGACTCCTCTCCGGACTTCGAACCATCCGCGCCCCTGCCAATCGAATCCGATTGGGCGCCGGTCATGGAGTTCACTGCCGCGGACATCTTTTAGCACTCGCCGCTTGGCGGCATCCTGAATTCACTAAAGTCTATCTCTTTATCAGGAGAGCCCTGGCCGGACTACAGTTAGGAAGGTTGGGATGCGGACGACGAAGAAATTCAACACCCACCCACCGCCCACTTTGTAGCCACTGTCGATAGCTTAAACGACGTGCTCGATTTCGAATCTGAAGACATCGACGGTATGGACGACGATGTAGGAGACAACCATGAACCAACACCTATAGGGTACTGGGCAACCACCTCATCCCATGATGTATACATGGTGGATACACCTAAAGGAAGTGACGACGAGGAACAACGGGACACTACGAAGGATAAATTCCTCGAAAAGCAGTCAAAACGGCAATGTAAACGCCGCACCAAGTCCCGCCTCGACAAAGACCCAGCCATAGAGCAGGGCGAACCGGTGGATGACGAACATGCTATCGAGCAACCATCCGAACAGGACAACCTGGATAAACAACCCGTCCCCGGCGAAGATAACAGTCCGGACGATCTCATGCCGGACAAATTGTTGGAACAGAAGAACCTCCAAAAAAGGCTCATCGCCACTGCGCGTAGCCTGAAAAAGCAGAAGCGGAAGCTCAAAACAGCGGAAGATGCACTCAGAATCAGATGGAGCAAAGTATTCAACACCGCAGACAAATACGGCGACAGTCGCCGAACAAAGAGCTACCCAAAGAGAAAGCTACTGCCCGAATTTGATGAGGAGGCCGTAGAGCCCCCACAATCAAAAAGCAAGAGGGCCACCCGGTCGGATGGACGACCCCACGGCAAACAGAGAGCGGCAAATGGTGCCGCACACAAGTCGGTACGCGATCCGCATAAGGATTCACATGAAAGGGATGGCCCAGTTAGGTCCATCTATGGGCCGAGAAAGCAAGCTCTTCAAAGCAATGCAACACCCCAAATATCCGAACATCACGGCACACCCAAATATAGGGGTGCCGCACACCCCCTGTGTTTCACCGATGAGGTGCTGGATCACGAATTCCCGGCGGGATTCAAACCCGTAAACATAGAGGCATACGACGGAACAACAGACCCTGGAGTCTGGATTGAGGATTACATCCTCCACATACACATGACTAGAGGAGATGATCTCCACGCCATAAAATACTTACCCCTCAAGCTCAAAGGGCCAGCTCGGCATTGGCTCAAAAGCCTCCCTGAAAATACCATTGGAAGTTGGGAAGAGCTCGAGGATGCTTTTCGGGCAAATTTTCAAGGGACTTATGTCCGTCCTCCGGATGCAGACGATTTAAGTCATATAACTCAACAACCCGGAGAGTCAGCCCGCAAATTCTGGAACAGGTTCGTCACCAAAAAGAACCAAATAGTCGACTGTTCGGACGCCGAAGCCTTAGCATCTTTCAAACACAACGTCCGAGACGAATGGCTCGCCAGACACCTCGGCCAGGAGAAGCCGAGAACCATGGCTGCATTAACAAGCCTCATGTCCCGCTTTTGCGCGGGAGAGGATAGTTGGCTGGCAAGATGCAGTACCAGCGACCCAAGTACATCCGAAGTAAGGGATGGAAATGGAAAACCACGACGCAGCAAGGACCAGCGCCGGATTAAGAGGAACGGTCCAAAGAGCGCGACAGTCAACGCTGGATTCAAAAGCTCACAACAGAACAATAAAAAATTGCCCCTTAAGGACAATAGTGATGAGCTATCCAACTTAAACAAAATCTTGGAAAAGATATGTCAAATCCACAGTACTCCTGGGAGGCCTGCAAACCATACCCACAGAGATTGTTGGGTCTTCAAGCAGTCCGGCAGACTCAACGCCGAACACAAGGGGCTCGACACACCAAGCGAGGATGATGACGAACCCCACAAGCAGAGCACCGGAAAACAAAAGAATTTCCCACAAGAGGTTAAAACAGTAAACTCACTTCACGTGATAAAAGGGAAAAACAGAGCGGCGCCCATTAAGATGCGCGCCGCACATACTACCCTAGCGGAGTACCAACACTGGTTGTCAAAACCAATCACCTTCGACCATCAGGTCTACTCCGAAAGTATCCGGAACGCAGGATGGACTGCCTTGATATTGGATCCTATAATCGACGGATTCCAATTTACGCAAGTCCTCATGGACGGCGGCAGTGACATAAACCTGATATATCAGGACACAATCCGCAGGATGGGGATAGACCCAACCAAAATTCTCCATAGCAACACGTCCTTCAAAGGGGTAACGCTAGGCCTGTATACCCATTGTAAGGGCTCCCTACTGCTAGAAGTTGTGTTCGGCTCATCCGACAACTTCCGCCGCGAAAAGTTAACCTTCCACATCGCCCCATTCGAAAGTAGCTATCAAGCACTACTGGGACGCGAAGCTTTCGCCCGCTTTGACGCAATACCGCATTATGCATCTCTTACACTTAAAATGCCCGGTCCACGCGGCATCATCTCGTTAAAAGGGAGTATTAAGTGTTACTTGAGCACGGAAGAACATGAGACTGCCTTGACAGCCCCACACCAATCCGGCTCCGCTAATCCAAGCACCCGAACAGGTCATTCGAACCCCGGACACGGCTAGACGAGTCCGGCGCCTATTAGCGGCATACCCCCGTACAAGGGGCTGCACGCACGTACAACAAGAGACAATAAAGCTCAATTTTATTCACCTTTCGAACCGTACTCTGTTTATTTAATATAAAGTACATTTTTCCTCGCACGATATTTTTTCTTTTTCAAACTAAGTTCCTCTCTTTTACAGATGAACGCCGTGCTATACCCGTCCAGGATACGGCACAACGGAGACACATGCGCAGACGTGCAGCAGGGACCCGTCGCAAGGATTCTTTTCAGATTAAGACCCTGCGTAGACCTTTTTTACTGTCTCTTGTTGAAACACATTCCCCGGTTTCTTACTATAACCGAGGAGGAGGCTGACGTTTTGGCATCGGCCGCGTCAGAATTTTGCACGTACCTGGACACCAGGGGCTTGTTACCAAGGGCATTGTTTGGCCCACTTTATAAAAGACCGAATACCTTAGGGAGTGTTCGGCGTCTCGAGTTAGGCCTTATATGCATCAGCTCTGAATCATGTCTTTGGTCAAATGTTGGGTTTGCCCGGCTCCTGCGTTTTGCTGCCTTACGTTCCGTTCTATCGGCTAACGCGGCACCAGGAGAACTACTGCAATTGTGCCCCGGTTCGGCCGGGCGAGCACCTCATTAGAGAAAGCCGAAAACTGACAGTCATGATATAGCGAGAGACTGGTCAACCACTACATGACTCACCGGAATGTTTAGAATTCCTCCGCATTAACGAAGGACCGTTTTTCGGTCAGGCACATACGCACCCCGAATTCGGGAGAGTGCGGTGCCCCTAGGGGATATATAGTAGCCCCACCCTCGAACCCCTATGGCTAAGTGAAAGTGATAAAGCATTATAGTCCGGTTGCCTAGTTTGCTACGCTACCACCTCCTTTATAGGACCAAGACGTTGGATTAAGTGTGAAAACGTGACTTCTTTGCAAACACCCCGGCACTATGTGCGTGGGGGCTGAAGCCGAAGACTGCCATCTTTCAGGTTATATACATATATACATCAACGGCCGCACAAGAGGTAGTTCTCCTGGTGC
>LR880969.1:792700330-792715659 GCA_904067115.1 Aegilops sharonensis | reverse complement strand
TAGTCTATGTATTCACACGTGTATTACGATTTCCGGATAATACAATTATAGCATGAATAAAAGACAATTATCACGAACAAGGAAATATAATAATAATCCTTTTACTATTGCCTCTAGGGCATATTTCCAACAGTCTCCCACTTGCACTAGAGTCAATAATCTAGTTACATTGTGATGAATCGAACACCCATAGAGTTCTGGTGTTGATCATGTTTTGCTCGCGGAAGAGGTTTAGTCAACGGATCTGCGACATTCAGATCCGTATGCACTTTGCAAATTTCTATGTCTCCATCTTGAACATTTTCACGAATGGAGTTGAAGCGACACTTGATGTGCCTGGTCTTCTTGTGAAACCTGGGCTCCTTGGCAAGTGCAATAGCTCCAGTGTTGTCACAGAAGAGTTTGATTGGCCCCGACACATTGGGTATGACTCCTAGGTCGATGATGAACTCCTTCACCCAAATTGCTTCATGCGATGCCTCCGAGGCTGCCATGTACTCCGCTTCACATGTAGATCCCGCCACGACGCTCTGCTTGCAGCTGCACCAGCTTACTGCTCCACCATTCAACATATACACGTATCCGGTTTGTGACTTAGAGTCATCCAGATCTGTGTCGAAGCTAGCGTCGACGTAACCCTTTACGACGAGCTCTTCGTCACCTCCATAAACGAGAAACATGTCCTTAGTCCTTTTCAGGTACTTCAGGATATTCTTGACCGCTGTCCAGTGTTCCTTGCCGGGATTACTTTGGTACCTACCTACCAAACTTACGGCAAGGTTTACATCAGGTCTGGTACACAGCATGGCATACATAATAGATCCTATGGCTGAAGCATAGGGGATGACACTCATCTCTTCTTTATCTTCTGCCGTGGTCGGGCATTGAGCCGAGCTCAATTTCACACCTTGTAATGCAGGCAAGAACCCTTTCTTGGACTGATCCATTTTGAACTTCTTCAATATCTTTTCAAGGTATGTGCTTTGTGAAAGACCTATGAGGCGTCTCGATCTATCTCTGTAGATCTTGATGCCTAATATATAAGCAGCTTCTCCAAGGTCCTTCATTGAAAAACTCTTATTCAAGTAGGCCTTAATGCTGTCCAAAAGTTCTATATCATTTCCCATCAAAAGTATGTCATCTACATATAATATGAGAAATGCTACAGAGCTCCCACTCACTTTCTTGTAAACGCAGGCTTCTCCATAAGTCTGCATAAACCCAAACGCTTTGATCATCTCATCAAAGCGAATGTTCCAACTCTGAGATGCTTGCACCAGCCCATAAATGGATCGCTGGAGCTTGCATACCTTGTTAGCATTCTTAGGGTCGACAAAACCTTCCAGCTGCATCATATACAGTTTTCCTTAAGATAGCCGTTAAGGAATGCCGTTTTGACGTCCATTTGCCATATCTCATAATCATATTATGCGGAAATTGCTAACATGATTCGGACGTACTTCAGCTTCGCTACGGGAGAGAAAGTCTCATCGTAGTCAACCCCTTGAACTTGCCGATAACCTTTAGCGACAAGTCGAGCTTTATAGATGGTAACATTACCATCCGCGTCCGTCTTCTTCTTAAAGATCCATTTGTTTTCTATCGCTCGCCGATCATCGGGCAAGTCTGTCAAAGTCCATACTTTGTTTTCATACATGGATCCTATCTCGGATTGCATGGCTTCTAGCCATTTGTTGGAATCTGGGCCCGCCATCGCTTCTTCATAGTTCGAAGGTTCACCGTTGTCCAACAACATGATTTCCAAGACAGGGTTGCCATACCACTCTGGTGTGGAACTTGTCCTGGTGGACCTACGAAGTTCAGTAGGAACTTGATCCGAAGTACCTTGATCATCATCATTCATTTCCTCTCCAGTCGGTGTAGGCACCACAGGAACATTTTCCTGAGCTGCACTACTTTTCGGTTCAAGAGGTAGTACTTCATCGAGTTCTACTTTCCTCCCACTTACTCCTTTCGATAGAAACTCTTTTTCCAGAAAGGATCCGTTCTTGGCAACAAAGATCTTTCCTTCGGATCTAAGGTAGAAGGTATACCCAATGGTTTCCTTAGGGTATCCTATGAAGACGCATTTTTCCTACTTGGGTTCGAGCTTTTCAGGTTGAAGTTTCTTGACATAAGCATTGCATCCCCAAACTTTTAGAAACGAAAACTTAGGTTTCTTCCCAAACCATAATTCATACGGTGTCGTCTCAACGGATTTAGACGGTGCTCTATTTAAAGTGAATGTAGCTGTCTCTAGAGCGTATCCCCAAAATGATAGCGGTAAATCTGTAAGAGACTTCATAGATCGCACCATATCCAATAGAGTGCGATTACGATGTTCGGACACACCGTTACGCTGAGGTGTTCCAGGCGGCGTAAGTTGTGAAACGATTCCACATTTCCTTAAGTGTGTACCAAATTCGTGACTTAAATATTCTCGTCCACGATCTGATCGTAAGAACTTTATTTTTCGGTCACGTGTTGATTCTCTACCTCATTTTGAAATTCCTTGAACTTTTCAAAGGTCTCAGACTTGCGTTTCATCAATTAGACATACCCATATCTACTCAACTTTTTTTTGTGAGAGTGAGAACATAACGATATCCTCCGCGAGCCTCAACGCTCATTGGACCGCACACATCGATATGTATGATTTCCAATAAGTTGGTTGCTCGCTCCATTGTTCCGGAGAATGGAGTATTGGTCATCTTGCCCATAAGGCATGGTTCGCATGTGTCAAATGATTCATAATCGAGAGACTCTAAAAGTCCATCAGCATGGAGCTTCTTCATGCGCTTGACACCAATGTGACCAAGGCGGCAGTGCCACAAGTATGTGGGACTATCATTATCAACTTTACATCTTTTGGTATTCACACTATGAATATGTGTAATATTACGTTCGAGATTCATTAAGAATAAATCATCGACCATCGGAGCATGACCATAAAACATATCTCTCATATAAATAGAACAACCATTATTCTCGGATTTAAATGTGTAGCCATCTCGTATTAAACGAGATCCTGATACAATGTTCATGCTCAAACTTGGCACTAAATAACAATTATTGAGGTTTAAAACTAATCCCGTAGGTAAATGTAGAGGTAGCGTGCCGACGGCGATCACATCGACCTTGGAACCGTTCCCGACGCGCATCGTCACCTCGTCCTTCGCCAGTCTCCGCTTATTCCGCAGCTCCTGCTGTGAGTTACATATATGAGCAACGGCACCGGTATCAAATAACCAGGAGTTACTACGAGTACTGGTAAGGTACACATCAATTACATGTATATCAAATATACCTTTAGTGTTGCCGGCCTTCTTGTCTGCTAAGTATTTGGGGCAGTTCCGCTTCCAGTGACCCTTCCCTTTGCAATAAAAGCACTCAGTCTCAGGCTTGGGTCCATTCTTTGACTTCTTCCTGGTAACTGGCTTACCGGGCACGGCAACGTCCTTGCCGTCCTTCTTGAAGTTCTTCTTACCCTTGCCCTTCTTGAACTTAGTGGTCTTATTGACCATCAACACTTGATGTTCCTTCTTGATTTCTACCTCTGCTGACTTTAGCATTGAAAATACTTCAGGAATAGTTTTCACCATCCCCTGCATATTGTAGTTCATCACAAAGCTCTTGTAGCTCGGTGGGAGCGACTGAAGGATTCTGTCAATGAACGCCTCGTCCGGGAGGTTAATTTCCAGCTGGGACAGGCGGTTGTGCAACCCAGACATTTTGAGTATGTGCTCACTGACAGAACTATTTTCCTCCATCTTACAACTATAGAACTTGTCGGAGACTTCATATCTCTCGACCCGGGCATGAGCTTGGAAAACCATTTTCAGCTCCTCGAACATCTCATATGCTCCGTGTTGCTCAAAACACTTTTGGAGCCCCGGTTCTAAGCTGTAAAGCATGCCGCACTGAACGAGGGAGTAATCATCAGCACGAGACTACCAAGCGTTCATAACGTCTTGGTTCTCTGGGATGGGTGCTTCACCTGGCGGTGCTTCTAGGACATATTGTTTCTTGGCTGCTATGAGGATGATCCTCAGGTTCCGGACCCAGTCCGAATAGTTGCTGCCATCATCTTTCAGCTTGGTTTTCTCTAGGAACTCGTTGAAGTTCATGTTGACATGAGCGTTGGCCATTTGATCTACAAGACATTTTTGCAAAGATTTTAGACTAAGTTCATGATAATTAAGTTCATCTAATCAAATTATTTAATGAACTCCCACTCAGATTTGACATCCCTCTAGTCATCTAAGTGTTACATGATCCGAGTCGACTAGGCCGTGTCCGATCATCACGTGAGACGGACTAGTCATCGTTGGTGAACATCTCCATGTTGATTGTATCTTCCATACGACTCATGTTCGACCTTTCGGTCTCTTGTGTTCCGAGGCCATGTCTGTACATGCTAGGCTCGTCAAGTTAACCTAAGTGTTTTGCATGTGTAAAACTGTCTTACACCCATTGTTTGTGAACGTAGGAATCTATCACACCCGATCATCACGTGGTGCTTCGAAACGACGAACTTTAGCAACGGTGCACAGTTAGGGAGAACACTTTCTTGAAATTATTATAAGGGATCATCTTATTTACTACCGTCGATCTAAGTAAACAAGATGCATAAACATAATAAACATCACATGCAATTATATAGTAGTGACATGATATGGCCAATATAATATAGCTCCTTTGATCTCCATCTTCGGGGCTCCATGATCATCTTGTCACCGGCATGACACCATGATCTCCATCATCGTGTCTCCATGAAGTTGCTCGCCAACTATTACTTCTACTACTATAGCTAACTTTTTAGCAATAAAGCAAAGTAATTACATGGCGTTGAATCAATGACACGCAGGTCATACAATAATTAAGACAACTCCTATGGCTCCTGCCGGTTGTCATACTCATCGACATGCAAGTCGTGATTCCTATTACAAAAACATGATCTCATACATCACAATATATCATTCATCATTCATCACAACTTTTGGCCATATCACATCACAAGGCAATTGCTGCAAAAACAAGTTAGACGTCCTCTAATTGTTGTTGCATCTTTTACGTGGCTGCAATAGGGTTCTAGCAAGAACGTTTTCTTACCTACGAAAAACCACAACGTGATTTGTCAACTTCTATTTACCCTTCATAAGGACCCTTTTCGTCGAATCCGCTCCAACTAAAGTGGGAGAGACAGACACCCGCTAGCCACCTTATGCAACTAGTGCATGTCAGTCGGTGGAACCTGTCTCACATAAGCGTACGTGTAAGGTCGGTCCGGGCCGCTTCATCCCACAATACCGCTGAAGCAAAATAAGACTAGTAACGGCAAGAAAGTTGACAACATCTACGCCCACAACAGAATTGTGTTCTACTCGTGCAATAGAGAACTACGCAAAGACCTGGCTCATGATGCCACTGTTGGGGAACGTTGCAGAAAATAAATTTTTTCCTACGGTTTCACCAAGATCCATCTATGAGTTCATCTAGCAACAAGTGATAGGTATGCATCTAATACCTTTGTAGATCGCGAGCGGAAGCGTTCAAGAGAACGGGGTTGAGGGAGTCGTACTCGTCGTGATCCAAATCACCGATGACCAAGTGCCGAATGGATAGCACCTCCGCGTTCAACACATGTACGGAGCGGATGACGTCTCCCACGCCTTGATCCAGCAAGGAGGAGGGAGAGGTTGATGAAGATCCAGCAGCACGACGACGTGGTGGTGGATGCAGCAGAGTTCCGGCAGGGCTTCGCCAAGCGACTACGGGAGGAGGAGGTGTAGCAAGGGGGAAGGGAGGCGCCAAGTGCAAGGGTGCGGATGCCCTCCCTCCCCCCCTCTATATATAGGGTCCCCAGGGGGGGCGCCGGCCCTAGGAGATGTGATCTCCTAGGGGGGGCGGCGGCCAAGGGGGTGGAGTGCCCCCCAAGGCAAGTGGGGCGCCCCCTCCCCTAGGGTTCCCAACCCTAGGCGCAGAGGGGGGCCCAAGGGGGGGGCACACCAGCCCACCAAGGACTGGTTTCCCTCCCACTTCAGCCCATGGGCCCCTCCGGGATAGGTGGCCCCACCCGGTGGACCCCCGGGACCCTTCCGGTGGTCCCGGTACAATACCGGTGGACCCCGAAACTTTCCCGATGGCCGAAACTCGACTTCCCATATATAATTCTTTATCTCCGGACCATTCCGGAACTCCTCGTGACGTCCGGGATCTCATCCGGGACTCCGAACAACTTTCAATTTGCTGCATACTCATATTCATACAACCCTAGCGTCACCGAACCTTAAGTGTGTAGACCCTACGGGTTCGGGAGACATGCAGACATGACCGAGACGGCTCTCCGGTCAATAACCAACAACGGGATCTGGATACCCATGTTGGCTCCCACATGCTCCTCGATGATCTCATCGGATGAACCACCATGTCGAGGATTCAAGCAACCCTGTATACAATTCCCTTTGTCAATCGGTATGTTACTTGCCCGAGATTTGATCTTCGGTACCCCAATACCTTGTTCAATCTCGTTACCGGCAAGTCACTTTACTCGTACCGCAATGCATGATCCCGTGACCAAACACTTGGTCACTTTGAGCTCATTATGATGATGCATTACCGAGTGGGCCCAGTGATACCTCTCCGTAATACAGAGTGACAAATCCCAGTCTCGATCCGTGACAACCCAACAAACACTTTCGGAGATACCTGTAGTGCACCTTTATAGTCACCCAGTTACGTTGTGACGTTTGGTACACCCAAAGCACTCCTACGGTATCCGGGAGTTATACGATCTCATGGTCTAAGGAAAAGATACTTGACATTGGAAAAGCTCTAGCAAAACGAACTACACGATCTTGTGCTATGCTTAGGATTGGTTCTTGTCCATCACATCATTCTCCTAATGATGTGATCCCGTTATCAATGACATCCAATGTCCATAGTCAGGAAACCATGACTATCTATTGATCAACGAGCTAGTCAACTAGAGACTCACTAGGGACATGTTCTAGTCTATGTATTCACACGTGTATTACGATTTCCGGATAATACAATTATAGCATGAATAAAAGACAATTATCACGAACAAGGAAATATAATAATAATCCTTTTACTATTGCCTCTAGGGCATATTTCCAACACTTTTCGCAATTTTTTTCTTTGCTTTTGCTTGCAATGTGTTTGTCTTTTTCTCTTGTCGTGTTCTTAAACCGACAATTGTTAAACCAATTCGACTGTCCATTGACAGGACATGGTTGTTTTTATCCGGAGACACTTTTGCCCGGTTTGATTTTTTAAACATCCTATTATGGAGTAACACCGGTGTTCATCTTAACCCGGAACGGTTTACCTGGTAGACCGGCCTCATATATGCAGGAGCTGTTTTCTCCTTCAGCAGAGCGGGTTTTTTACAAATCTTCTTCAAGATTGGCACGGCCAACTTCATGCCCTATGATGGCAGGTATCATATATTCCCATATTTTATCATATGTGTAATCTAAAGTATCGTCTTTAGTTTCATATACATGGATATGATGACCCGTCTGGTGGTACAACCACAATGGCGGTTTAAGATTTTTTGGCTGCAGATAATAGTTTAAAGTTGATGGTTCAACGAAAACATAAGTTGCAATAAATATGCACGAAGGCATATCAACATGAAGTGTGGCAGCTAGTCTATTACAAGGCAACACAGTGCCCAAATAAGATAATTGTTTTTTGGCATAAGAGCATGCAGCAAGGATGTAAACCGGCCTCCGGTTTATGCTTGATCGCCAGCTTGGCCTGATGGTTGCGGGTCATACTGCGCCGCTTCAACTTCTGAATCCCTACCCAGCTGCTGGAAATCAACAGTTGTCCAGTCGATTCCCATTAATGCTTGAAATACAGCTTCATCATTGATCAGCAAGGACGGCTCGATATCAGGAGCGTAAGTATGCTTACGGATTGGCGGTATAAGGTTCTCCGCTTCGGGAATCGGTGCAGACACTCGTTTATTTTCTCCATCATACTGGGCCTGATAGTGAGACAGATTTGCCTCTTCAACTAGCTGACAGGCCAAAGGGCGCACCTCCCGGTTTAAGGCTCTAAGATCTTCTTCATTGAATGCCGTCCCATCTTCCTTCAAGCTTGGGAAACCTTGGGCCGCTTCAACAGGATCAAAATCAGGCACCCACGCTTTGGCCTGGATTAAGGCATTTATTGCGCCAGTTCTAGCAGCATATTTCTTTAATTCTTCAAACCAGGCACGGAGCATTGACAACCTTTTTAGGGTATCCTGGATCAAGGTCGGGGCCGGGTTGTTGTGAGAAGCGGTGCTGATGATCCGTTGCACACCGGTATAGAGTTGCTCTATCAATGTATAAGAAGCTTTCAACTTTTTCCGCACGTCTGATCCCAAGTGGCCAATACGTGTTCCTATATCATTCAAAGGATTATTAAACCGGCAATTTTATGAGAAGGCTTTATTAAGGCAGAAGTCAAAAAAGGGCTTACCAAAGACAGCATCGGTCATGGCATGTACTTGCCGCTTTACACTGGCCAGTTCATCCACCACCGGTTTAAGGGCAGCTTCAGCATGTTCTGCCCGTTGGGTTAAAGCGGCCTTTTCAGTGGCCCAATCCGCCCGCTCCTTGTTGAAGCCCTCCTTAAGTTTTTCCATGACGCTTAAAGCGCCGGTTAATTCATCCTTTGCTTTCGAGGTTTCAGCTTGCTGGGATCTCAGGTTCTCTTGAAGATCAGTAATTTGACTATCTTTCTTGTTCACATCAGCCTACATACAGATAATCATTTAAGGATTAAGATGCAAAGTTGAAGTACCAACCCCACAACAAGTTATGCCCTTGGTACTTGGGGGCTAATGCATATTTGCTTTTCATCCTACAATTTATATATAAAGTCCCAAGCTCAATACAAGCATTCAACTTGGCACTTGGGGGCTAATGCCTATTTGCTCAGCCGTTCCGGACGGTAACCCGGTAAAGGATTTTCTCCTTCAGGAGAGGTATCTTTGCAGTAAAACCATGTTGAGTTCCACTCTTTGGGATGGCTATGCAGTTTGGCGTGAGGGTAAGTGACTTCCTTCCGCTTTTGAATCGCCACACCACCCAACTCGGTGTTGGGACCGTCAGAAAATTCAGTGCGGCGGTTTAGATGGAAGCAATCTCTGAACAGTTCAACTGAGGGCTCCTCCTGAAAGAACACCTCAGAGAGCACTTGAAAATGACACATATTGGTTATGGAGTTGGGGCCAATATCTTGTGGACGCAGTTGGAAGTTGGCCAAGACATCTCGATAAAATTTTGAACCGGGCGGACTGAAACCCCGGGCTAGGTGGTCAGCAAAAACGACAACTTCTCCATACTTGGGTTCTGGAGAACTCTCCGGACCAGGGACCCTCCAGTGAATGACGTCTTTCTGGCCTAAAGCGCCGGTGCAAACTAAGTTCTCCAGTTGGGTTTCAGTCACTCGAGAAGGGACCCAGTTACACTCATACACTTGCTTAACCATGATGCAATCTGCAAGGCAATAATACCGGTTCAAGAACATATGGAAGGCTATAGATTGATGCATTCATTGTTAAACCGGAAGATGTTGCTTATAAACCGGAGTTCTGCAAGGTGGCAATACATAAACTGGAAAAATCTTGGCGATTCAACAAGGGGACTAATGGTATATGCCGAGTTGTCAATTTCTCTACCAAGTAAAACCGCCCGGTCTGAAACATGGATGAATCAAGCGTGGATGTGCGAAAACAGGTTTCACAAAAACTTGTTACAGCTTCGGATCTGGAGCGTATTCAGAAAAGAAGTAAATATTCAAGGTATAAAACGGAGCGGTACTGAATCAACCGACGTGTGAATCAATCTGGGGCCTAATGTTGGGGATATTACTACTGGGCGTAAACCGGCCAGGAGAGGCCGGGTTAACTTCATTAGTAGTCAAGTATGCTTGAAGCCCGTGAGGATATTCAATAAGGGCCCAAGGGCCAAAACCGGTTTAAGGGATGTAGCTGTAAACCGTCATTAGTAGGTAACTTGTATTGTAAGTTAGAAATACTAGAGACTGAACCGGACACGTCTATGAGCCGGTCTCGGGACTCCGCAAACCGGCGGGCGTCACCCATGTATATAAGAGGACGACCCGGCGGTGATTCAGGAGAACAGACAACAACTCGAGACTTAGGCGAAGCTTGTTCGCTCCCTAGTCATCGAAACCCCCATCAATTCCATCACAACTAGACATAGGCTTTTACCTTCATCGAAGGGGCCGAACTAGTATAAACTCTCTTGCGTCCTTGTGTCCGCTTTAACCCCTTTAAGCTAACCCGTAGTGATGGCTCCACGGCTAAGTCCTTTCATGAGGACATCTGCCGTGACAAAACCACAACACCACTTGTAAGTGAAAATGCAACACATCACGCATTCCCCCTTTTGCGGCGTGCCAGACCAACAGTGTGGGGGTGCGATGCGAACACGACAGGCTTTTCCTTTTGAACTTGTAACTTGTAAAATTTGGTTCTGCTCCATGGCGCGGCCGATAGATAGAAATAACGATTTTACCTAGAGTAATGATAAGTTTGGTTCTGGTGCGGTTCATGCATGGAGTACGTAGGAAAATTATGAAGTTGATGCGAAAGGTAAGATAACTACTAGTAGTACCATATACTACTACGTGGATTTGACGGAAAGTTAAACATACGTACGGATCCATCAACGACATCCTCACGCCCTAGTGCACCGGGTCACCAACCGACGTGTGAGGAGAAGCGGCATTGGCGGCAAGCTCAACGTGCTTCTGAACAATGCCGTCCAAGGTTTCCCTGCGGTCCAAGAAGGCCAGCGGCCTATCGTCCTCCTCTTGCATGTAGTAGTCCTTGTGGACGATTTGCGCATAGACGTGGGTGATTATGTCGATGGTGTCTTGCTGCGCCAGGCGCTGTGCGGTGAGCGCGACCTCGAGGTGGACATTCTCCGGCGCGACGGCGGGCAGTCGCAGGGCCACCAGTGCGTCGAAGAGGTTGTCACCATAGAGGCCGTTGAGGGTGGTAGGCATCACAGAGCCTGGGCGCGTGGGCTGGAGGCGTACGTCAAGGTCGTCCGCGAGCTTCTTGACGATGGTGTTGTCGAGGAAGCCGACGAGGACCTCGTCGAACAAGGAGACGAAGCTGTCGTCCAAGCGGCCCCTCGCCCTGGCGGCCTCAAGCACTACCTAGAGACTTTCCTCGGTGCCGGGCCGCAGGCTAGCGTCGTGGACCATCTGGCACAACCGGCTGATGCTCGCGGTCATTGCCTCCATGGGTCTAGCTTCTAGTCAACTGATCTTGCGATTGGAGTGATCACTCTTGCCCTTGGGTGCGTAGGTGCGTAGCATTTCGTAGATTGGACTGGCGGGAGACTTTATATGAGAATTGCAGACTGCGTTGAATTCACGTGCGTGTTGTCCATCTACTCCTCGCCGCTCTACTGCATCTGCCTTTGGCTGTATGACAGGTTGGCCAGCCACCCGTTGGGCCCACTTGTCATACACCCAAAGGCAGGTGCAGTAAGTCAATGAAGCCGCGTCCCCCTCCGTGCCCGTGCAAGCTTTCAATGACTTGAGACTACCAAACATCACATGCAGTGGTTAGTTCATTGCATGTAATCCTATTAAGTAGCAAAAAGACATTAAGTTATTCGCCGATAGGAATAAAAAAATACACCATGTATTTATTTACAGAGGGAGTAGTACATTTTTTGTGACATGCATTACTAGATATTGCTAGTCAAATACTAAATCCAGATGGATGTGGTAGTACTACTAAATCCAGATGGTGGTGCTAGTACTAGTAGTAGTAGTACTACCAATGTAGTAGCACTGTACTACCCGTTGGTCAAATTATTGCGTGCTGCTCCTCACAGTGAAGTGACAAGACCCTACGCCGGAGATGACACCTGAGTATAGGCGCCGTGTTCGGCATACCATAGTCAGCCTCACCGTATGTAGTCTCTATCATCATGGTTGTAGACCTAGCCTGCTTACAACTAGCCGTGTTCGACATAATTTCCCGTGCGTAGATGCCCGTGCATTGCACGAAACACCAAGATTGGGGGGTGGACGGCGCTGGCAGCGGCCATTGCGCCAGACTTTCCATGGCCTTCTAGATGTGGTGGGGAGGAGATAAGGCTGATTGTGAGAGAGAAGGAGTTGTTTGTAAATAGGGAACAAGTGCGGGCATCTTTTTGCAAAACTGGAGAAGTTTGGTTTGTATGCGTCAGATCTATATCCGACGGCTATTGGTGAAATATGGCAGGCACAACATCATCACCAACTCAGGACCTGTTTGATTCGCAGGATTTTGAAAACGCAGGAATAGCACACGGCAATATTACAAGTTTCAAACTGATATTACAAATGTTAGGAGCAATGCTGCACCTACGAAGAGGGAATTACTAGGAAGTTTACGTAAGAACTTTCGTTACTTTAGGTGGATGCAGCGTTATCGTACAAACTAAAATACACCGCCCTAACAAGTCACTAATTGGCAAATAAGTTTTTGAGTCTCTGGCCACTTGATGTTTCAAAAACAAATTCAGCTTCTGCGGGGACTTTGTCATTTAGGCTTAGACGCGGTGATCAGCACGCCATTCATTGTTGCGCCAGAGAACGCCAAACCTCATTACCTTGAGCACACTTGCCTCCAGAACAAAAAACCTGGCCAATTTAATCTCAGATGTGCTGCCTCGATAGTCGATCAGATCAATTTCTGTAAGATGGAGATCAAGGCATTGAATGAAATTGTTATAGTGCAGCACATTTTTCACTTTCGGGTCTTTTTTGATCTGCAAGAGAAGAGAACATATTAGAGCAGCTGGTTGTATAAGATTGTCGTGTCATCAAGAGGTACCAATATGATTCGCTCATACGATAGGGTTGGCTGGCTAGTGATATTTTTTCACACTCTCTATCTCTCTTCCTCTTTCCTCTCATTTACCTAGGAGTACGTGAAGAGCTTGGGCATTTGTTGCCTTCCACTATGTGGCAGATGCCATAATACGCATCGATGTCAAATCAAAAGATTTTGGCACTGCTCTCGAGATGTGAGAGAGTTGGCACCATTGTGCACACAGACCCACATGTATAAACAAATCTATCAAACCAACTACACCAGCATCTCACTCTCCCAAACAAGTGTTTTTTATGGCCTCAGTCCTCTCTCTCTCTCCCACGCAAGTGTTTTTTCATTGCGTGAGTTAATTTGGCACCGGAGCAAAGTAGGTTATCCAGATTGGGGCACCAGGTGAGCAATGGAGGTGCATCGATGCCAAATGCATCACAAGTGAATTTGGCACATGTTTTGGCCTACATAGTGGAGGGCCGTTATAGCCCACTTTTGTACTACCTCTTTTTTAGTATAAAATTTTGGCCATATATTTATGTAAGAAAATGCCAATGCATGTCACTAAAAATTACACGATGTTCAAATACGAATCCAACGATATAGTTCTTAGTGACATGCATTAACATTTTGTCAGTTAAATCTATGGTCAAATTTTGATACTACAAAATAGGAAGAGTAAACCAGGACAGAGGTAGTACTTGCTCTTAGGGTAACCATAGAGTTACTGGAGTAGTCTAAGTTACTTTCCACTATGACTAGCCTAGGCTACTATAGTAGTACAACAAAAAAATGATGCTGGTGATCACGTGAGAAAATAATACTAAAAACATTTCTTTCGGTGCAGTGCGTAAATGCAGTTTTGAACACTACACTTGTCATCGTAATTTGGGAAAATAACAAAAAATTTGAGCTACATTCTGATTACCGTTTACTAATAGGAAAGAAGTTTCACCTCGATGAGTAGCTTCTCCATGCACGAAAAGCATGTAAGGAATCCAACAACTTGATCTAGATTGGGGCCGATAGATTTTATTGCCAAGATCTTCACTGTGCGCATAGACTGGGTCAAGCTTGTGGGAATCATTTTCTGGAAGACGATCGTAAATACATCAAGAAGAAATTTAAAAATGTGAATTTCAAGAAGACGGAGAAGAAGATGAGTGTTGTACCTGAACGATTACGGATCCAATAAAGAGTTCGGAGAATTTGGCAGACGAGTGCACCAACGCTGTCAATTTCGGCGCGTCAATGACACTGATTTTTGTTGGACCTTCTAGATCCGATACAAGCAATCTCTCAAGGAAAGGCGCGTTCTCAATGACCACAACGTGGAACAGCTGGAGCGATCTCTTCCCAATTGATGTCTTCTTGTGGCGCCAGCAAGACACTTAAGTCCATCGGAGATTCGTCGAGGCGATGTGGAGGCTAATGAACCCGTGGATCTGCTCAAGATGAAGGTACTCGAGCGCAGTACAACTGCGGAGCAGGTGCTCCATAGCCTTCTTCAAGATGACAATGTCGAAGAGGTCGAGCTGCTTGATTTGAGGGAGAAGAAGGGCGGGCGCGACATTAATCTGGGGAAGATAGCAGGAGCTGAAGCTGGCGCGGTGTAGCGTTGGCACGAGGCGGAGCGCGGACGGCGGCAGAGAGCGACATCGTCCAGCTTCAAAGCTGAGCTCCTCGAGCTGATCTAGGGCGGGGGATAAGAACCACTCATTGAACTTGGGTTGGAGCTTGCAGTTGGTACTGAACATGCGGATGTCAAGGCGTCTGTCTGGCCCAGGGTGCGATGAAAGGATCTTGGAGACTGCGGCCATGTGTTTGCAATCCCCGTCGCAGAGGCAACTGTCGACGGTGAGGTTGAGGGGGACGCGGTGCCAGAGGGGGCGCCACCGCCGGGAGAGCAGCGCGGTCCGCACGGCAGATTTGGTGGGGAGGAGGCCGATGATGACGAGCAGCATGTCGTCGGGGAGACTGCTGATGAAGTCCAGGCTCGCCGGATGCGGTTTTTGCTCGAGCCACCTCCACTTGTTGGCTGCCTCGCCGTCCATCTCAACCAGCGGCGACGCCGGTGTACACATGTGCTGGTGTGTGTTGTGTGCTGGGTGTGAGCGAGTGCGTCCTTCTGTGCATGCCGCCGCAAAGTGGTGAATTGTGCGCGAGTGCGTCCTCCACGCGGAAGAAGTGTGTCCTCAATGCGCCCTCAATTTACTAGCGTTCGGGGTGCTACCCCTAGTGGTTTCAACTTTGTTTACGTCACTACGTGTCAGATGGGCCTCTAGTTTACTTATTTTCACCCACTGCCACATGGGCCAGCACACGAAGATACAGAACACGAGCTGACAAGGCAGCATGTGGACTGGTTGACCGATCAACTAAACAATATATGGAGCTATACGCTGACACGGTGAGCGTATAATCTGTCAGTATAGAGTGTTCGTGTGAGAGG
>LR880969.1:792682723-792697062 GCA_904067115.1 Aegilops sharonensis | reverse complement strand
AGTCCGGGAGAGGGGAGGTCGCGTTTTATGCATCAAAGACTGATATAAACCATGTTTCGATATAAACTTGCATTCAAATATTTAAATTGGAGAACATGTTGTCTGCAATCCACACATGAACGGATATATGCGCATATCAAACAAGTTCATTATTTTGACTTTCAACATGTTCATGGAGTACTATAATACTGTACAACATGCTATTCGATTGAGGTGTTCAATTTTGGATTTCGTTCAATAGTTTGACCTGGTGAACGAGCTATTTAATTGAATCGAGATATTTAATTTTGGGTTTGATTCCCGTTTTTGAGTGGGTCAACTATTTGTCATATAGTAAATCGCTAGCAACAAGCATGTAAAAACACATTACTCCCGAGCATCATCTCTCCATCTAAAAAAGAGTGGCAAGCTAATATTTCTAAATTTGATTCGAGTCGACTTGGTAAGGTAGACGTGGATGCTCGTTCTCCCAAATTTTGAATGAACCATTAAACATCCTCTGCTCGATGGAATTTGCCCGAGCAAATAAATGGGAGATGCGAAATTACCGTCCTATGTGGGAGACGCATTAATTGGCCCGTTGTGCATCGAGGTTAGGTTCGTAACTTCATCCAAGCATGCCTTCTCCTCGGCCGAAATGACATGTGCCAAATAATTCATAAACCATGGTCGGCAAAACACGCTCTCCTCACCCGAAATAGCTCGCGCCCACTATTTCAAAACACGCTCTCCTCGCCCGAAATCGCTCGCGCCCACTATATTTCAAAACACGCCCTCCTCGCCCGAAATCGCTCCCGCCCACTATTTGGGGAGAAGCAAAGTTACTCTACTATCCCCGACCCTCAGTACACAGACCCAAGCCGAGAAGCCTAAGTGCAGGGGTAGAACTATAACTCCCCCTCACATTTCAGACAAATGCGTCCGTAAAACATGGTTCCACTCCCCTCCCAATCCCCCCCCCCCCATTCATACCTCGTGGGCGCCAAATCACCTTCTCCCCGGAAGCTCCCTTCTCCCGAGCCGCGAAACCTAAGACCCTCCTCCATGGCGCCCCGACCGCACCAATTTCACAGCCCTCCTCCCTAATGCCGGAGACGTTGTCCATTTGCCGTCGTGCACTGGGCCGTGTGCCTCTTACTGCGTGCTGCTGGAGCTGCCTCGACAACGGCCGCGTACCGTATCAGAGCCTATTCACCCCCTCCGTTGTTCACGGCGCCGGAGCGGCTCCAACTTTGGATCCGTCCAGAGTCCCGGTGCTGCTTCCCCGTAGCCGTCGACCGTCGCGACATCGTTGTTTCCCTGCCGCCGGTGGCCACCGCAACCACGCCGGACTCACCGACTCGGCAGCTGGACCTGCCTACTTCACCATGCCGCCAGATAGGCCGCACCCTCATCTCAAATCACTTTATTTAGGCGTCAGTTGTCTGAATTTTTATTCTGGGCCAATTGATTCCCAGTGGGAAGTAGCACCCCTCGAGGCGGTGGAGCTCCTAGGCTGCCGGTTGGCTGGTGTCTAACTTAAGGGTGCGGGGCCGCAAGTACGCCGCGGAAGCAGCGCTTAGATGGCTATCTTAGAGTTGCGTGGGTTCAAGGTACTGCCGCTGCCGGATCTGGATGATGGGGAGTCTTTGTGGATTGGCCCGGAGGCGGCGCAACCACGGCGGTGCGGTGGGGCGGGGAGCGGGGTTTTGGTCGGGGCGCAACCACGGACGGCGGAGGCAAGCTGCTCTGCTGTTAGTCGCTGGCTCTTCGGGGAACATTCCTAACAGTGTCAGCCGGGAAGCACAAGACGGCCATCAAGCCATCCGGCGTAGATCAGACAGTACCAAAATAAAATAAAATCGTGTGACCCCAATTTAGTCTCAGTCAACAGACGTGTGACCACTCTCGTACCTTGCTATTGATCTCTTAGTGTATTTCTTCAGACCAAAGAGATGTGTCTTTCTTAACATTATGCGCTATCTGCATCTTCAGCCACACCATCTTCCGACTCACCGCAGCTGCTCCAACAAGGGAAGCATACACCAGCAGGGAGCTATAGTCCCCACTCAACAGTTCCCTGCATTGAATGCGCGTGCCCGACATGGATAGCCACAAAAACTGCAGGGCCATCGACAAGTCAGCACATGATGCTCACTCCTATGGATGGCCGCCAGATAGGTTGTACCCTCATCTTACTTGTGTGCAACATTTATGGCTTTGTTATTCATCTAAGCATGGAAAATAGATTATCACATTTCACTGTATATTCATGCTGATCTCTTACGGGTCTTGTTCAGGAGTTAACGCTATTCCATAGTTCAGTTAAGATACTTGTTCTTTCGGTAACGCTGTTCCATAGTTAGCATCCATCAGCCAATGCTATCCCACAGGCTGGTGACTATAGTATTATACCACTTCTAGTATTACCTATGTTGTTCTTTAATACTTTTGTGTGCCATCTAGTTAATCTCGAGTACATACATATTCTGTAGCTTTCATCTGTGTTCTCCCTTTAGTTTTTGAGACCTGTTGCTGCTAGTTAACCGCAGTCCTACTATTTATGTCGTCTCCTACATGCACTCATTACATAAATCTAACTACTAGTTGTCTTCCATGCATGTCAGATATAAATGCACACACTGATATATCCACAAGAACCTCACAGAGCAATGTAAGGCCAATAAACTTGATGTCAATGATACCCAATATGATGGAACATGTAAAGGCAGTTCTTCAAAAGACATGCAGAAAGATGTTCAATCCTCTTCACCCCACAAGGTCCTTGCTCTATCGCAATGCCATCTGCTTAATTTTGACATCATGCTTCTGAATATCTTATGCATTGTTATTCATCAGTATGTACTTCATCTGTCTACCATACCATGTTTTTTTACATTGAAGTGATGTTCTAGTGCTCTGTTGCAATGCCATCTTAGTTTCCCAATCATACACGTGTATGTTGCCTTAGTTTTTTCTGTACGTATTTCGCTAGCATACAGTTTTACATTCAACTAGTGTTTTTTTTACTGTATTGTCCTGTCGTATCCCTAGCTCTTACACCATACTCCCTCCGTCCGGATTACATGTTGCCGAAATGGATAAAAAAGGATGTATCTAGAACTGAAATACGCCTAGACCCATCCATTTTTTTCCGGATGGGAGGAATACATGTCAATATGTCATGCCTTTCTATTCTTCAATACCTATTCCATCTCTCTGCTGTAGCATGTTTTATAATTGAAGCACCATTCTTCTATACAAGACATGCAAGGGGAAGACGACTATGTTAGAATCTGAAGGGTTACAAACCAGGTCTTTGCAAAAGATCCAAACGCCAGGAGATAATAAACTAACTCTAGTTTTTATAGATACTGCTCCAGCACAGAGAAACCCAACTCCTACTGATAATAAGCAGATTCCAGTGGCCAAAGAACTAGTCCACTCCAGTCCAGCAAAAATATGTCAACTCCATTCTAAAAAGCGTGTGCGTATCCTTGCATCATGAAATTTTATAGCATGCTGATCATATTTTCTACATGTTTCTTACCCATCTCTCTTTTAGAAAATAAGCTTAACAGATAGAAGAATTTCTGCACTGGTATCATCTGTGAGGAAAGATTCTTGCATGAATTCTCTGTACTCCAATGCAGATGTAAGTACCTGTTGTATATCACTATATTTTAACATCATCATGTATTTTGTTAATCGGCATGAATCCAACCTTTATCTGATCTAAATTTACTTGTAGCAAAATGTATGATTAAAGGCCATAATGTTGATTTTTGTAAGGAAAACTGCCTGGTAGTTTTGCATCCTGAGCTGCATGAGTGTACTATCTCATATGAGTGGGTTTGATTACTTTGGTACTGCAGTGGGTTTCAGTATTTTTTTACTGTGTTGTCCTGTCGTATCCTTAGCTCTTACATCATACTCCCTCCGTCCGGATTACATGTCGCAGAAATGGATAAAATTGGATGCATCTAGAACTGAAATACGCCTAGACCCATCCATTGATTTCCGGATGGAGGGAATACATGTCAATATGTCTGCCTTTCTATTCTTCAGTACCTATTCCATCTCTGCTGTAGCATGTTTTATAATTGAAGCACCATTCTTCTATATAAGGCATGCAAGGGGAAGACGTCTATGTTAGAATCTGAAGGGTTACAAACTAGGTCTTTGCAAAAGATCCAAACGCCAGGAGATAATATACCAACTCCATTTTTCATAGATACTGCTCCAGCACAGAGAAACCCAACTCCCACTAATAATAAGCAGATTCCAGTGGCCAAAGAACCAGTCCGCTCCAGTCCAGCAAAAGAATGTCAACTCCATTCTAAGAAGCGTGTGTGTATCCTCGCATCCTGAAGTTTTATAGCATTCTGATCATATTTTCTACATGTTTCTTACCCATCTCTCTTTTAGAAAATAAGGTTAAATGATAGAAGATTTCCTTCATCGGCATTGTATTCGAGGAAAATATCTTGCGGGAATTCTCTGTGCTCCAATGCTGATGTAAGTGCCTCTTGTATATCACTATGTTTTTACATCAGCATGTATTTTGTTAATCGGCGTGAATCCAACCTTTGTCTGATCTAAAATTAGTTGTAGAAATATGTTAAAGGCGCCAATGTTGATTTTTGTAAAGAAAACTACCTGGTAGTTTTGCATACTGAGCTGCATGAGTGTACTATCTCATATAATGCACATTACTGAATTGTAGTGTTGCTCTGGTTGCCCATTCATTCATTGTGTCAATGTTGCTTTCGTATTACCTTACCTGGCTGATGATAGCTGTGCCATATTGTGTTAATTTGGTGTTGGCTAGTTGCCCAAATGTTCGTTGTGCTAATGTTGCTTTCCTCTTATCTGACTTGGCCAAAGATAGCAATGCTAGTGCCTTAATTTGGTGCAGGCTGCTGAAGATAAGAAGACAAACTCTGAAAACAGCAAGGCAACCCCATTGTTTCTTTCCAATAAATCTAGGCCAGGTAATATGCCAATAACTCATGATTAATCTGTTTGGTTCCCCTCCTAGTTTATGTTATGATGCATTGGTCGAGACACTCTCCACTATCAATAATACAAGCCTGCCAAATTCGCTATCTGAATCTGTTCAGTACCCTCTGTCTCGAGTGCAACGGAAAAAATGTATGTTTGTGAACCAATTAATGGCTGAAGGAATGATGGAAATGGTGGAGGAATCAGAGGTGCAGAGTCGTGCGACACAACAACTGATCAATGTTTTCAGAGACAGTGTAGCAAAGCAGCAAGAACTTGCCCACATGCTTATGGGCGTCATCCGTGCTGACGTTGCAGATTGTGACATTGTAGATCATTAGGTTCTGTTCATTTATTTGCACTGGCATCAATCTTTGATTGCCGACCGGATGTAATTTCCTGTAATATATGCTGGATGTGCAATGTTTTTCCCTGTATGCCGTACCTTTGCTTGATCGGTTTAAGTCCTGTGCATAATTGCTTGTCGTAATGGGCTCAAATTATCTAATTTAGCCTAAAGACATGTACAAACTTTAGTGGGACCATTAAGTTAATGGGCTGTTACCAGGCCGAAAGTTAATGGTCGGCCCTCTTAACTCCCGGGTCGTTAAGAGGCTGACATAAAAGAGGGCAACAGGTGGGCCCAATTGATTTCACGGGTTGTTACTAAGTTCGGGCTACATATGGCCCAACTATACCGTGGGCCTTTAGCAGGCCGAAAGAGACAGTGGGCTTGTACTGGGCCATGAAGAGCATGGGCCGCTAAGAGGCCAAAAGGCAGGTCGTATTGTAAATAGCCCAACTGTGTTGTGGGCCTTTAGCAAGCCGAAAGAGAAATAGGGATGGTATTGGACCATGAAGGGCATGGGCCGTTGAGGGAGTCCCGGATTAGGGGGTGTCCGGATAGCCGAACTATAACCTTTGGCCGGACTCCTGGACTATGAAGATACAAGATTGAAGACTTCGTCCTGTGTCCGGATGGGACTTTCCTTGGCGTGGAAGGCAAGCTTGGTGATACAGATATGTAGATCTCCTTCTATTGTAACCGACTCTGTGTAACCCTAGCCCTCTCCGGTGTCTATATAAACCGGAGGGTTTTAGTCCTTAGGACGAACAACAATCATACCATAGGCTAGCTTCTAGGGTTTAGCCTCTCTGATCTCGTGGTAGATCTACTCTTGTACTACCCATATCATCAATATCAATCAAGAAGTAGTAGGGTTTTACCTCCATCAAGAGGGCCCGAACCTGGGTAAAAACATCGTGTCCCTTGTCTCCTGTTACCGTCTGCCTAGATGCACAGTTTGGGAACCCCTACCCGAGATCTGCCGGTTTTGACACCGACATTGGTGCTTTCATTGAGAGTTCCGCTGTGCTATCGCCATCAGGAAGGATGCCTCGTCCCGTCTTTAAAGACGACACTGTTGCTAAAGGAGCTTTAGCTATCGGCCAAACTCTCCGGCTAGGCGGTTTTCTTATGACCGCCTGTTCGGCCGCCGCGCCGACGATGACTTCTCGGGTCATCAAAAGCAATCTTCACGTCAACTCGGAACTCGCCGAGCAGTTAGATCCGATGGATGTTTCTTCTTTAAACGAGCTCTTGGATCGCATTGCCGCCCTGGGAGTCGCTACAGACTACGATCAGATTGGGCCTAAACCGATCTGAGAGAGATTAACTCTCCCCAGGTCACCCGTCACGTTGATGTGGTGGAGGAACAATGCGGCGCCCCCTCGTCTATATTAAGGACTAACTATGTCCGGATTCCCAATCCCTCCAAGACGGATACCCGCAGAGGGGAGGACGTCACTCAAGACCTGAACTTAGAGTCAAGCAACGGGCTAAATTCAGTGGACAACATCCAAGAATCCAAGCTTCCGAGTTTGGAAACTCCTTGGCCCTTGAGCCTCAGATTGTGTGAGGTTTCGGATCTAATTCCACCCACCCACCGGAACATAGGCGATTTATCCAATATCAGGCAAGAGCCCGAAGAAACAGTACATCATTACTGGGCCAGATTCCTCCTGGTTATGAACAGGATAAAGGACTGCCGCGAGGAAGACACAATTTCAATCTTCTGCAATAATTGCACAGACAAGGGAATCCTCAAAGCCATAGGTCGCCGTGAAATTACACGCTTTGATGACTTGGCGTCCATAGTACGAAAGTACTGTGCGATGGAAAGCGCCTGGACAAACCAAAGTAAGATTTTGGGACAATCCGGCCCCGAATACAAACCCAGTCCGAAATAAAAGGGTGCATTATCGCCGACCACCCGGGTTAAACACCAAAAAACAAAAAACCCCTACGGGGCATGGAATCGTACTGGAGGGATGGCTCAACGGACCCTGTAAAATTCACAGTACAGAGGGAGCCACACCAACTCATAGCCTTAGAGCATGTTGGATACTCCGGCAGGTGGCCAAAAGTGGCGAAGAGCTTCTAACCCCAACATCCGTAGAGCACCAGCCCAGGGATACCAGTATGGTATTAACATTCTTCGAGACTTTTGCATCAAACAAAATGCGAAAACGAACGCTCTGCAGCCTTGCCAAAGTCTACCAAGTAGCAACAATAAATCCATGGAGTGACACAGCTATTACCTTCAATGCCAATGATGAACCTAAACTCCGAACAGCCCGAGCACCAGCAACATTGGTCCTCAGTCCAATAGTGGATGGCCTTCGCCTTACCAAGGTACTCATGGACGGTGGCAGCGGATTGAACCTCATTTATGAGGAAACCCTTCGAAAAATGGAAATAGACTGGAGCCGCATTGAGCGAAGCAGCACAACCTTTAGAGGAATAATACCCAGTCGGGAAGCATGCTGCACAGGAAAGATCACACTGGATGTGGTGTTCGGCACGCCGGATAATTACAGGTCCGAGGAGGTCACGTTCCAAGTGGCCCCGTTCAGCAGCGGATACCACGCTCTATTAGGGCGAGAGGCATTCACAATTTTTCAAGCTATACCCCATTACGGGTACATGAAGCTCAAAATGCCCGGGCCCAACGGAATCATCACCCTTGCTATTGACCCGGACATAGCACTCTGTGCCGAAAACAAGATAGCCGCACTAGCCCTTGAGGCACTATCCGAAGCCCTAGCGGCCGAGGAACTGACTGCGCTGCGCTCCATGGTGTATAGGGACGATGTGATACTCGATAAAAGATCCAAGTCCACCTCGTTTAAACCAGCGAACGAAATAGTCAAGTTCCTAGTCCACCCAACGGACCCTACAAAAACGGCCTCCATCGGGGCACAATTAAACCCTGATGTAGATGCCGCACTACAAGCATTCCTACACAAAAATTGGGACATTTTTGCCTAGCACCCTTCAGTCATGCCAGGAATCCCACGCCGGCTGGCCGAGCACAGCCTAAATATTCTAAAAGGATTTAACCCAGTCAAACAGGCTCTTCGGCGTTTCTCCGAACCTAAGAGACATGCTATGGGAGAGGAGCTAGCCAAGCTATTGGAGGCTGGATTCATCAGAGATATAAAACATCCGGACTGGCTAGCAAACCTGGTGATGGTAACAAAGAAGGAAAAATCCTGGCGCCTATGCGTCGATTTCAAGGACCTCAACAAGGCTTGCCCAAAGGATCCCTTCCCCCTCCCCCGCATTGATCAAATTATCAACGCTACCGCAGGACACGATTCATTGTGTTTCCTCGATGCATACTCCGGCTACCATCAAATTAAGATGGCAGAGCCTGATCAAGCCGCAACGGCATTTATCACCCCATACGACCCATTCTGCTTCAACACAATGCCCTTCGGGCTCAAAAATGCCGGCGCAACATATCAGCGCATGATTCAGACATGTCTGGCAAACCAGATCAGCAAAACAGTGGAGGCATACGTAGATGATGTGGTCGTCAAAACCAAGCATGTCAAAACTCTAGTAGATGACCTGAGGCTCACATTCGATAATCTCCGAACGTATGACATCAAGCTTAACCCGGAAAAATGCGTTTTCGGCGTACCAGCCAGAAAGCTCTTGGGCTTCATTGTATCCGATAGAGGAACTGAAGCAAACCCAGCCAAGATCCGAGCTCTGTCACAATTGGATATCCCAAAGGACCTCAAACAAATAAAAAAATTGACTGGATGTGTGGCGGCTTTAAGCCGCTTCATCTCCCTTTTGGGAGAAAAGGCATTACCCCTTTATCGCCTCCTTCGGCGCACCGAACATTTCGTGTGGACGGATGCCACCACGGCCGGACTCGAGGAAATAAAAGCCATATTGGCAACAAACCCGGTCCTGGCCACGCCCAACATGGGCGAACCAATGCTATTATACATCGCGGCAACTCATCAAGTTGTAAGCGCTGTGCTCGTTGTCAAACGAGAAATGGACGGACACAAGTTCCCCCTTCAAAAACCAGTTTACTACGTGTCCAATGTCCTCACTCCGTGCAAGTCACGGTATCCGCACTATCAAAAGATAGCGTACGCGGTATTTATGGCATCCCGGAAGACGCGACACTACTTTCAAGAGTGTTCAATAACAATATCCTCCGAAGTACCTCTTAACGACATTATAAACAACCGCGACGCGATAGGCCGGATTGCCAAATGGGCCATTGAGCTCCTCCCATTCGACATAACCTATAAGCCACGGCGAGCCATTAAGTCACAAGTTTTGGCCGACTTCGTCGCCGAATGGACTGAAGCCGAACTCCCAAAAGAGTACGACACATATTCCAATTGGATCATGCACTTCGACGGCTCCAAAATATTGGCTGGTGTGGGGGCCGGCATCGTCCTGACGTCCCCAACAGGAGATACAGTTCAATACTTACTCCAGATAATGTATACGGACTCCAACAATGCAGCCGAATACGAGGCCCTTCTACATGGTCTCCGGATGGCAGTATCCATGGGCATCCAACGCCTAGAGGTGCGCGGGGATTCGAACCTCGCGATATCCCAAATAAATGGAGACTTTGATGCCAAGGATCTGAAAATGGTAGCTTATCGCAACGCCATCCTAAAAATGTCAGCTCGGTTCGAAGGGGTCGAATTTCACCATATATCTCGAGAAAACAATCAGGCAGCAGACGTCTTGGCACGCATTGGCGCGAAGCGCGATGCTGACCCCCCCAATATCTTCTTAGAGCGGTTGTTCAAGCCATCCGTAGTATGGGAAGGGGAGTCCGGAAATAACAGCCCGGACCCAACCACACTGCCTGACACCGAAAATTCTGACACAATTGGAGGCTCTGCCAACGAAGTAACATCTTCAGCCCACGTAATAGTGGCAGTCATTGCCCCGTGGACGGAACCATTCCTAGCCTACCTAACCAGGCAGGAACTCCCTGAGGACCAAAACGAGGCACACAGCATAGTGCGGCGATTTAAAGCCTATAAAGTCCATGAGGGAGAGCTTTATAAGAAAAGAACCACCGGAGTCCTTCAAAGGTGTATCTCCGAAGAGGAAGGGCGGAATCTTCTGGATGAAATTCATGCCGGACTTGGCGGGCACCACGCCGCAGCCCGGACCCTTGTAAGCAAGGCCTTCCGTACATGATTTTATTGGCCGACGGCCCGGGCAGATGCTCAGGACTTAGTCCAACGATGCGTTGGTTGCCAGCTCTTTGCTAATCAAAGCCACATGCCACCCACCGCCCTCCAAACTATACCCATCACCTGGCCCTTCGCGGTCTGGGGGCTTGACATGGTTGGACCCCTTAAAGTAGGAACCCACAAGAAAAAATACCTACTGGTCATGGTGGATAAATTCACCAAATGGATAGAGGCCAAGCCTATTAAGACGGCCGAATCCGTACCGGTGATAGACTTCATATCAGGGGTCGTACACCGTTACGGCGTACCCCACAGCATCATCACTGATAACGGCATGAACTTCACGGCCGACGAGGTCAAACTCTAGTGCAAAAACATGGGCATCAAGATCAACTATGCTTCAGTCTATCACCCTCAAACTAACGGTCAAGTCGAGCGAGCAAATGGTCTAATAATGAGCGGCATCAAACCCAGATTAGTGTGGTCCCTCAAGGAATCTAACACGCACTGGGTAGAGGTGCTCGACTCCATACTCTGGGGGCTGCGAACCACGCCGAATCGCACCACTGGATTCACAGCATTCTTTATGGTATACGGCGCAGAGGCAGTTCTGCCCTGCGACATAATTCATGACTCACCTTGCGTGCGCATGTACGAAGAAAGAGAAGCCGGGCTCGATCGGCATGCCAGTCTGGACGCCTTGGAGGAGGAGCGTGACGTGGCAAAAGCCCGTTCCGCATTCTATCAACAACAAGCTCGAAGATATCAAAGCAGGAAAGTACGGGCCAAAACTTACAATGTTGGCGAGTTAGTTCTACGCCTGCCGGACAAGAAAAAGGACAAACTCAAGCCCAAATGGGAAGGTCCCTTTATTATAGACCAAGTCCTAACCGGTGGAGCGTACCTTCTGCGAGATGCATCGGATAACCGACTCGAGCCGAACCCATGGAACGCAGCCCGTCTTCGAAGATTCTACGCCTAGCGCTGGATTCTGAGTTCGTCTCCTTCCTCTGTCTGTTTTTTACACATTATCTGTCTTATATTTCTCTCCTTCTTCCCCTTTTTTTCCTCCTACAACCTTTAAAGGCTCGTTCGCGCATTGTTCGCACACATTATACCTGGGGGCTTCTTTAACCAAAGCTTATTTGTATGGGCTTCATGCCTAACTCATGTGTCACGCTTCCGCATGTACCTTTTATTCACCATTATATGCATCAATATGACTTAAGTTTTGGCCAAGCTGGGTTGCCTGGCTCCTGTGCTTACCCCTACGTTCCTGATTGTTCGGCTAGGTGGTAAAGGGAGCACCTCTGCGATTGCTACTGCCGGGTCAACCGGATGTGTACCTCAGACTGGGTGAAGCCGAAAGCTAGCGTTCTTAAGGGAATATTCGGTCGGTGAACTAAAGATGATTTCTCACTTATTTATTCATCTGCCCCCATATGCTTTTCTGCTTGTTTCGCAGTCCGGACATGCACTTTAAGGCATGCCTCCCGGGGAAAGGAACCCCTAACGGAACTATTCTCCCTGGAAGATGTTTCTTACTAACCATGTAACATAACATAACTAGTTGGGCACTTGTCTGTTAAAGCACTATTGACCCCTACGCCTGGTCTCCACGCATGCCCCGGTTCTTACATAACCGTGATGGTATTCGGACACACTCCAGACTATAGGGTCCCGAGGTTGAAGCGAAAAGGTCCGCCATGACAAACGATCTACAATCCGGCTAGAAGGCATTTTTTACATGTCATCTTAAATTACATAGTCAATTTGACTGAGTGTATTCCTCCTCAATACCATCTAATAGGCTGTCTAGTTTACAGCCCTTTTGGGAATACTTTGCGGCCAATTCTACTTGGCCGTAGACTAAGCTCACATGGATCTCCTTCCCATCGGGCTCCACAGGTCCGACCTCGGCCATGTGGTTTGGGTCAGCCTTCGTGTACCGCGTCTTCACCATGGCCCAGGCCTCCCTGGCGCCTTGACGGCAGGCCGATATCTTCCATAACCGGAAGCACCGCAGAGCTCCCTTAAGCCTCTCTGCAAGCTCTTCAAGGCCTTCGGGCAGGGAGAGAGACGGCCACAAGGCCTGGGCGACGCCTTTCATCACCTGCCGAACTCGTTCGTGCAGTTGTAAGATCTCGGGAAGAATATCACCCGTAGAACCGGGCATTTCCTCTGCAGGACGACCTGTGAGCATACCTACAGACATAACTCTATTAATCGACTTCCTCGCCGAACTCTTTTTCAAAGTTCGCTCAAGCACTTACTAAAAATGCCGCGTCGAAGCCGTCGATTCTCCTTCACGAAGTCCAACAGATGGGCACGAACATCCTTTAGTTCCTCGCCCAACTGGGTGTTGGCATCTTGGAGATTATTCTTCTCATGCCTCACCCTCGTAAGCATGCTCTCGCTGGCCTTTAACCGGCGCAAGAGTTGTTGCTTGTCCGGATCCACTCCGGCGCCATCTGCAATGATATTGTCAGATTTACACACACGCCGCACTTCACAACATAATTATCTTTCGAAGCGTATATTACCAGAGGGGGTCTCCTTGGCCTCCCCTGTAGCGGCTAGTGCGGCCTCGAGTTGGGCTTTGCACTCTTCCAGCTCCTGGGACAGGTGGGTATTCTTTTTGTAAGATCCTGCATAACAAATGATCCTTAAATCAGTTATTATAACTGTTTCAAGTCTCGGGGGCTACTGGCCTATGCAACCATCAAATTTTCTCACCCGTATGTCTTTTACATACTGCTCCGTGGCTCTGGCTAGACCATTTTGAGTGGCACGGAGGTGCGCATCGCCCGAATTGAAGGCATCTAGTGCCTCTTGGGAGAAACATGCATCACGAAGAACCGTCCAGCGACGCCTGTGGTTCATGACACTCTCCACCTCGGAATTGGTGGCAGAAAGTCTGTCGGCATGCATCCTCTGTCGGAGGAGCATCCGACGCACGCCTTGTGTTAGCCTCCGCTTTCGGACCTGGCTTTGGAGCCTGGCTGGTGGAGGCTCGATTGGAAACCTCTCCGGATATAGTCCGGCGAGCGCTCTTTTTCCTTAAGAGAGCACGAGCGTTAGTATGCCTTCCGGGAATAAAACCTGGGAATAAGATGGCACACCATACCGTTGCACCGGATTCTCAACCCGGACCGCTTTTCTTTTCAACCTGTTGGGCCTTGTTGCCCCTTGTTGGCTAGCCACCACAGGCTCGGCCTCCCGCCTCACGGGCTCCCCCTGCAAAACACCATTGGTATACGGTGACCGAAAATAAGCAAGGGTGGACCATTTTCAAAGTATTGAGACTTCGGTCTCAGTTACTTGCGAGGCAGGAAGTATTCCGGGGTAATCAGCCGTTATGGCGACCAAGGCATTGTCGATGCTCAGTTGGTAAAATACCCCATCAATCAGCTCCACGGCTATGTCCGGATCCTCTTGGGAGGCCGGATCGAGGGACCATTCCGGATCCTCGGGTTGTGGAGGATGGGTGTTTATGTCCTTTACGGCCCGACGCAATTCCTGCCTCTAAATCACAAGATGATGTACTTAACTATGGGAATATAGAACGGATGGGCATAAAGATGTGTCCGCTTACCCAGTTTGGAGGATCGTACATAGAAAATCCGCCCTGTGGATTGACGCGGAGGAACTCCTCCTCTTCTCCCTTGTACAATGCGGACAAGGCCTTCGTCAGAGCAGCAACCGACCCCGGCCCCTTACGGCCGCAGCGGGTGGCATCATCCTCCCCGTTGAAATGCCACATGGGGTGGCCTCTATACTGAAGCGGCTGCACCCCCCGCATAATGCATGTGGCCATGACCCCG
>LR880969.1:792668495-792682205 GCA_904067115.1 Aegilops sharonensis | reverse complement strand
GGCTCATCAGGTAAAGGACGTCCCTGTCGTTTTCTTTCTGAGGGTTCCTTGGGCGCCAGCTTAGGCGCTTCTTCAAAGGAGCATTATTGAACTTAGGAAGGCCAATCCGAACAGGGTCTGGCAGGGGGACATCTTCTATATAAAACCATTCTGAAGGCCAGTCTTCGGACGCCTTCTTCAGGGTTCCGGATAGATATCCGGTCCCGGCGATGCACCATAGTTCGGCTCCGCCCACTTGATATATTGACCCCTCCTGAGAACGGGGCACTAGGCAGAACAACTTCTTCCACAGCGCAAAATGAGCCTCGACGCCCAAGAACAGCTCGCAAAGGGCTACGAAGCCCGCAATATGCAATACGGAGGCAGGCGTGAAGTTGTGCAGCTGGAGGCCGTAGAACTCCAGGAGCCCCCGGAGAAACGGACCCCCTTATCAAATAAGGGACAAGGCATACTCGCTCTCCTATGGAGGGATTGGGGACGCTCTCCGCCTGCTTTCCGCCATTATAGGTGGCGAGTCCGGCTCGAACCGGGACCATGAAGGCCGGGGGGAGGAATCCCTTGGTCTGGAGCGACACTAGCTCGCTGTGCGGGACGGAACATCTCTTCCAACCCCCAGGCTGAGGACTGGGAGGGCGAGAGGAGGAGTCGCGTCGACTGGCCATGATGGAATGGATCTCTGTCAGATGCGCTCCGATGAATGCTCGCAAAGGGAAGATGGTGTGATTCGGATCTAAATCCTCGTCTCTTTTATAGGGAAGCTTATTCACGCAGCCAGGGGGATAAATGTAAAAACACCCTGGCTTTTCACATTCGTTTGACATGTGGAAGACGGCCATTATTGGGCGTGGAAGCTGAGGAGCACAATATTCATGAGAAGCCGAACACTATTCAACAGGTACACCGAATTTGGAGACGAACCCACCTTGCATCGCTGAAGACAATCAGCGCGCCGGACTCATCGTCATTGAAGCCTGGTTCGGGGGCTACTGAGGGAGTCCCGGATTAGGGGGTGTCCGGATAGCCGAACTATAACCTTTGGCCGGACTCCAAGACTATGTAGATACAAGATTGAAGACTTCGTCCCGTGTCCGGATGGGACTTTCCTTGGCGTGGAAGGCAAGCTTGGTGATACGGATATGTAGATCTCCTTCTATTGTAACCAACTCTATGTAACCCTAGCCCTCTCCAGTGTCTATATAAACCAGAGGGTTTTAGTCCTTAGGACGAACAACAATCATACCATAGGCATGCTTCTAGGGTTTAGCCTCTCTGATCTCGTGGTAGATCTACTCTTGTACTACCCATATCATCAATATCAATCAAGCAGGAGTAGGGTTTTACCTCCATCGAGAGGGCCCGAACCTGGGTAAAAACATTGTGTCCCTTGTCTCGTGTTACCGTCCGCCTAGACGCACAGTTCGGGACCCCCTACCCGAGATCCACCGGTTTTGACACCGACAGCCGTTAAAAGGCCAAAACTCAGGTCCGACTACAAATGGCCCAACTCATTTATGGTTCGTTAACAGGCTGAAATGCACACAGGGCCGGGAATCGACCCAACACTTAAATGGGTGGCTAAAAGGCCAAAACTCAGGTACGACTACAAATGGCCCAACAGATATATGGGCCGTCACCAGGCTGAAAGACACACCGGGCCAAAAATTGGCCCAACACTTAAATGGGTCGCTAAAAGGCTGAAACTCAGGTCCCACTACAAATGGCCCAACTGATTTATGGGCCGTCAATAGGCTAAAAGACACACCGGGCCGGAAATTGGCCCAATATTTAAACGGGTCGCTAAAAGGCCGAAAGATGTACATCGTGAAAATTGGCCCATCCATTGAATGGGCCGTTAACAGGCCGAAATCTCATCGGGCCGATATTGAGCCCAAATATATAGTGGGCTGTTAACGGGCTCAAACTGGTGATGGGCTGCAATGGTGTCAAATCTTTAACGGGCCGTTGACGGGCCGAATTGGCACATCTCGTATGGGCCGTGGGCTTAAATGGACCTGACACAAGCATGCCTTATATGGTCCGGCCTGCTATTTTTTACTGGGTCGGCCTTTTTCACCGGAATGGGCCACTGTTGGGCCGTGCCACATGTCAACCTATCATAGGCGCCTCCTGTCCAATGAGTGGATGACATCTGTCCCAACGGTGAGGCAACACGTGTTTCCTCCGGCCAATGGTGATTTTACACATGGAAAATCCCCATTGGTCCGGGCTGTCAACGGGTTATCGGATCCAAAACCGGACCCGATAGCTTAACGGCGTTCCATTACGGTGGATGCCACATGTCGGTCACCCTTCACGAAAGCACTTCTGTGACGCGCAATTTATCATCATGGAAGTGTACACTTCCGTGATGATAATTTTGGTAATGTCATGGAACACTTCTACGATAGCACAGGTATGACTATCTTGATTCAGTCAAAAATTTGTCATGGATGTACATGCATGACAGAAAACGTGACCTACTGTGACAAACACGTATCATCACGGAAGTGTATTTTTTTTTGTAGTGCATATCTTTACTTGCCGATCTCAGTCGGTGAAGAAAGCCCATCGGACTGACGAAAAGACGCATGTAATTCAGATGTGTTGGTGTTTAGGGATTCATACTAGAGGTAGGAGTACTTTTCCTGCCATTACCCTTCCCGAGTCAGTTCAGGGATGACAGTCGACCTGGTTCTATTACAAGGACGTTCCGACTCCGGGTCAGTCGACCGGCCTCCCCTGTCACCATGGATCGACCTCGCTTACCTTCTTCACTGACCGTGGCTCTGGAGGAGAAGGGCGAGGTTTCACATTTGGTTGACCAGGTTGTCAATTTACTCCGGGAGGTTGTAACTGGCATGGATCTGTTGGAGGTGTTCCTCAGTCGACGCATCCAACCTCTCCAAGCCCGCGATCACCCGATGAGGTTGTACTCGGGCACCAAAGATACCGCTCGGATCCACTCAGAGGAGGTTGCTGAGGAGACGGTGGCTCAGTGGCTGCGGAGCATAACTGGGAACAAGGATAACCCCAGGGGGTCCAGGAGGATTCGACCATTTGATTCCAACCATGATCCAGAAAAGGTCAGGTCCTTACCGAGTGTTTCCATATTCTGATTTGCAACTGTCCTTAAATCCTATTGATGCTTGTTTAACTCATGTCTTGCAGATTTATACTGAGATGTACTCGATGCCCAACGGGGAGCAGTTTCAAGAGGGAGAGGATAGTGATGCAGGGAGCGGTGACTGGCAATCTGACGACAAAGTGAAGAGGACAGTGAAGATTCTGATAGCAGTGAGGAGGTCGACTCGCCGCCCCGTTCTGAGCGTCGCTCCAAGCAGACACATGACCTGGCGGGGACGTCGCAAAGCAGCTCCGCCAAAGCACGCAAGTCCGAAAGCGCACTTGGACATCCACTCCCGAGCCATCTAAGAAGGCTCCAAAGCAGGCCAGAGTCGCCACGCCCAAACCTCGAAAGGCCTTTCCCAGGATAAAAGTGGATGTGCTGGTTGCCTTAACGTGAGTGTTACTTCTCTTTGCGTTTGTTAAGAATGTGAACTTATTTCCTTGTTTGACCGATTGGAGTTGGGAACTTTGAGTGCTGCTACCTCTGGGACGTCTATGGACATCGACAAAGAGCGGGAGGATGCGAAAACTGCGGACACAGCTACTTCCCGAGCAGGTAGGACTCTTTGATCACATTCCGACTTTGCCAATTGTTGTGCCGGTCGACTAAACTACTGACGTCGAGTGTCTTGCAGCACCAGCGAATGTTATCCATCTTCCAGATGATGATGATGAAGAAGCACCTCCAAGTAACACAGGGAGAAAGAGCAAGACTTTGAGCAAGAAAGTGCTCTCCAGCAAGGCGGTCCGCTCGATGTCAGCATCAGAACCAGTCGTTCAGCAACTTGGTGATCCAGTTCGAACTTCAATTTCCTTTGCTGATCCCTTGTCGACTGACCAGCCCTCGGCGTCGACTGCTCAGATTCCTGGCCCCATTGTAGCACCTCCAGCTCCAGCTTTACCAACCACGTCACACGCTCCATCATCTACACTGTTTGCTCTGTACAACGCTCCGGAGAGCCAAGTGGGAGCTGCCAAAGAAGCTATGATTCAGGCGGGTCTGATGATGGAACGACTGAAAGTGGTGTATGACACCAGCAAGGCAGCCTATGATGCCAGCTCTGCTCTTCAAGCCAATGTCCAAGTAAGTGGAATTGTAAGTTGATTTCCGACTGATATTCAACTATCTAAAAACTGCTGCTTTATTATTCTTAAGATGTTCGTGGTTGAGCGTTTTGGAAACTTTAATGTGCATCCATCATGAGTCTACACCTTGCATCCATAGACCCACTGGGTGTTTTATTTTTTTGCTGTGTAGCTCTGTCTCTTGAGTCGACTAGGTCGTGCCGAGTGTACTCTTGAACCAGTGGGGGCACGTAGAGTGCACCCACTGGGCGTAGTCCCCAAGACCGATGTCAAATGTTTGATTCGGCAGGGGTCTTTGTGAAATGTTTGCTTGAAGAACTTACACTCGACCTAGACGGATCGTATTGAGTGGGAACTGAACCAGTGGGGGCACGCTAAGTGCACCCACGGGGTGTAGTCCCTGAGACCGCGGTCGACTGCTGGCAGTTGGCGGTGGTCTGAGAACGAATGTCAGAGAAATTTTCTTTTTTTTAATCCTTCCACTCGTGCTCGGCAGACCATGCCGAGCGGGAAATCAAACCAGTAGGGGGCACGCTAAGTGCACCCGCTGGGTGTAGTCCCCGAGACTGCTGTTGAATGTTTGATTCGACCGTAGTCTTAGAACTCTTTTTCCGTCGATTGACTTGTCTTGTTGTTTGTTGCAGAAATTTTGTGACCTCGGAGCCAAATTTGCTGAACTGGAGAAGAAGCAGATCAGTCTCAACCTCGACTTGGAGCTGGCCACGGAGAATCTTCAAAAAGCCAAGGATGAAGCAGCTACCATGGGAGGAAATAACTCATCGACTGTTCATCTTATCATTTTTCTTTCTGTCTTTTGAACCAAGTGACTTCACTCGAACAGATGTGCGTAGTGAAAACCGTCAACTCCAAGCTTGTCTGAAGAATGTTATTTCTTTAGACAAAATGAAGCAGGCTCTGGAGTAGAAGGACCTCGACCTTGCAGCGACGCAGAAGATTGCGCGAGAGAAAACTGAACTTGCTGAAAAGAAGCTGGCTTCAGTCGGCAAGTTGGAAGAAGAGAATGCCAAGTTGAAAACTGTCGTTGATGAAGCGAACAAGGAAGTTGTGCAGCTGAAGGAGGAGAAGGTGGATTTGGCAGACAACGTTGAAGTTCTCACTCGAAAGAGAGATGAACTAGAGACTTATATAGGTGGCTTTGACAAGAAGATGTTCCTTATGCTCGAAGGTATTTTCCCTTGTCCGATTGATTTGCACAGAACCTCTTCGTCATGCAACTGTCGACTCATCACTTTTCTGCGCGTGCAGAATTCTGCCAAAACTTTGAGGAAGAAACTGGGCGTATTGAAACGAGTCTGGATCCCATTAACTCCCCCGTCAAGGATGTAGCCACGATGAATGTGCTGCGACTGGAATCACACCTTGCTAGTGTCTTGGATTACATTGCTTGACTGAAAGTCGCGATGTCCAAGATCGACAAGGAGCTATTGCCAGAGGTTGTGCTTCCGAACGATCTCAAGTCCCTGATGGCTCGACTCAACAGCATCCCTCACCGAGTGCAAGAATGAAAGAAGTCTGATGCTCGCTGCGGTGCTGATATTGCTTTATCACTTGTCCGTGTCCACTGCAAGGAGGTGAAGGAAGAGAAGCTGGCGGATCTTAAGGTTGCCAACACCAAGAAGCTCCAATTCCAATCCTTCATGGAGACCTTTATCACCGCAGCTACTCGCATTGCAAATGGCATTGACTTGGATAGTTTCTTCGAGCCAGCAAGCCCTTCCGCCGAGTGAAAAACTTGATAACTTTTTCCCTATTTGCCTCAGAATGCCGAGGCATTTTGTAATCGTTAAGACTCTTTTGGGCTTAAAGCCCGAGTACCTCTGCTGGTGGTTCTGAACCTTCGTGGATTTATCCAAACTTGGTTGTTTTATCTGGATGCAGTTGCTTTGTCTATATTGCTTTTGGATTTTTTTACTTAGACGAAACTAGGACCGCAGTTGAGTCCCCGAGTGAGAGGATTGCTCTACACTCGAGGTAGACATTGTACTTGTGACGCAGCTCAGAATGCAACGCGGCGCAGCTCAGAGTGCAACCATACATTGTACTTGTGACGCAACTCAGAGTGCGTAGCCAAGCTTCCAAGTGAGTGGGTTTCTCTTCACTCGGAGTGTTTTTTGAAACTTAGGCGAGTATGGGATCACAGCTAAGCCCTCAAGTGAGAGGATTGCTCTTCACTCGGAGTGTTTTTGAAACTTAGGCGAATCGGGTTCGCGGCTAAGCCCTCGAGTGAGAGGATTGCTCTTCACTCGGAGTGTTTTTGAAACTTAGGTGAGTACGGGATCACAGCTAAGCCCCCGAGTGAGAGGATTGCTCTTCACCCGGAGTGTTTTTGAAACTTAGGCGAGTACGGGATCGCAGCTAAGCCCCCGAGTGAGAGGATTGCTCTTCACTTGGAGTGTTTTTGAAACTTAGGTGAGTACGGGATCACAGCTAAGCCTTCGAGTGAGAGGATTTCTCTTCACTCGCAGTGTTTTTGAAACTTAGGTGAGTACGGGATCACAGCTAAGCCTTCGAGTGAGAGGATTTCTCTTCACTCGCAGTGTTTTTGAAACTTAGGTGAGTACGGGATCACAGCTAAGCCTTCGAGTGAGAGGATTTCTCTTCACTCGCAGTGTTTTTGAAACTTAGGTGAGTACGGGATCACAGCTAAGCCTTCGAGTGAGAGGATTTCTCTTCACTCGCAGTGTTTTTGAAACTTAGGTGAGTACGGGATCACAGCTAAGCCCCCGAGTGAGAGGATTGCTCTTCACTCGGAGTGTTTTTGAAACTTAGGTGAGTACGGGATCACAGCTAAGCCCCCGAGTGAGAGGATTGCTCTTCACCCGGAGTGTTTTTGAAACTTAGGCGAGTACGGGATCGCAGCTAAGCCCCCGAGTGAGAGGATTGCTCTTCACTTGGAGTGTTTTTGAAACATAGGCGAGTACGTGATCGCAGCTAAGCCCCCGAGTGAGAGGATTTCTCTTCACTCGAAGTGTTTTTGAAACTTAGGAGAGTACGGGATCATAGCTAAGCCTTCGAGTGAGAGGATTTCTCTTCACTCGGAGTGTTTTTGAAACTTAGGCGAATCGGGTTCGCAGCTAAGCCACCCACTACGGGATTTGAACACACATGCTTATGTGAAAACAATCATTAATATACTGCAACAATCATGTCTTCGATAAGCAAACTGAAGGATTCTTATTACAACTCGTTGATCCGAGTGAATCTGAGTCGGTTGCTGCTATTCAATCCACTCGGTGAGGAAATCTGCTATTGCTTGACACTTGATTGTTTCTTTGCCTCGAATTTGATATCCAAAGGAAGGAGTTCAATCGCCCACACTACAAAAAAAAGACACATCCATGAAATTTTGGCCCGAACGAAATTTTTTCTGTCATACATATGACACTTCTATGACGATAATTGTGACAAAACCCGGTATCATCATAGATGTGGTGGGCTCCTACTTCTATGACAAGAAATCATGACAGAAAATGGGCTTTTCGTCCTGGGCGGGCCGGAGACGCAGCTGCATGACATTCTTTGGGCCGTCCATGACGGAAAAAACCATGGTAGAAGCGAGGGGAAGGAAAATTTCGGGGAGTTCCCGGTTACGGTGGGAGGTCGGGGGCCGAGCGATGCGCGTTTCTCTCGTACACGTACGCGCGTGTGTGCAAGGCGTTGGCTCTAACTGAACCCGAGCGAGGCGTTGGGATCTAACTGAACCCGAGCGATTGCACTACAGGCTACACGTTAATGAACCCGAGCGATCGATCGATGGTTGTTAATTGAACCCGATCGAGCGATTCCTTCGTTACTGCTGCTAACTGAAGATGATCAATTGGATGAACAGTGAGTGTTGCGGGGGGGGGGGGGAGGGGGTTGGATGAACAGTGAGCAGTGGCGTTGCCTCTGGATGAACAGGACCCCGTGGTGTGGTGGAGGGCTGGATGAACAGTAGACGGTGGAGGGGTGCCTGTGGAGGGGTGGTTGAACAGGACCCCGTGGTGTGGAGGGCTGGATGAATAGTAGACGGTGGAGGGATGGTTGAACAGTAGCCGGTGGAGTAGCGCACGGTGGAGGCTGGATGAACAGGAGCCCGTGGAGGCTAGAGGAGGTCGACGGTAGCCCGTGGAGGCTGGAGGAAGTCGACGGTGGAGATGAACAGTATCCCGTGGAGTCCCGCTTTGCGGTACGCCACACCCCTCCCGATGAACAGGACCCCCGCTTCGACCGTAGGAGGTCCATTTCGTCCGTTTTGCGGTACGCCACACCCCTCCTGATCAACTAGACCCCCGTTTCGACCGTAGAAGGTCTGTTTCATCTGTTTTGCGGTACGCCACACCCCTCCCGATCAACAGCACCCCCGTTTCGTCCGTTTTGCGGTACGCCACACCCCTCCCGATCAACAGGACCCCCGTTTCTACCGTAGGAGGTCCGTTTCGTCCGTTTTGCGGTACGCCACACCCCTCCCGATCAACAGGACCCCCGTTTCTGTAGGAGGTCTGTTTCCTCCATTTTGCAGTACACCACACCCCTCCCGATCAACAGGACCCCGTTCCGAACGTAGGAAGTCCGTTTCCTCCGTTCTGCGGTACGCTAGGCCTCGTTTCCATCGCCTGTTCCATCCAAGCCCTCCCGATGAACACGACCACGCATTCCGTTCCGACCCACCCGGTTGGCTCCCCATGAACACGACGACGACATTGTTCTCCGTTCCGACCCAGCCATGTACGTATGCGCGAGTAGGCGTTCGAGACCCATCCCGTATGTAGGTACGTGGCCGTATTTTCTTTCTTTCACCCTGGCCGTTGTACGTACGTGTACATGCTACGTGCGCGCCTCTACATCGACCAGTATATATGTACGTACACGTTCACGACCAGAATGACAACGCTGCGTACGCTTCGACCAGGTGGGTCTCGACTGTCAGGCACTTCCTTGCCTGCGAAGATGTAGCTGGTGGGTCCCAGCAGTCAGGGGGGCGAATCGTTTTTTTTGCCCAGACGCACTTCCTTACGTGCATTGCAACAGGTTATCGGATGAGGCCAATCAACAATAGTACTACACTATTTGTACTAGCTTCACATGCTTCGCGTGTCGGGCGGGTGTTTTTACTGTAGCCATATGTTAATGTGTTCGCTGTACGTAACCAGCACCTCGAATCCTCGATACTAGTACTATATAGTAGGAGTAAGTAGTAGGAGTAGTAGGGTGGCATGGGCCAGAACAAGCATTCGCGTCCAGGAGTACGGCACACGCCACCATCACGACATCCATCTGACACCATATTATTTCTTGGAGTCCGTGCTAGAGCAATCTCATCAACCTCGTCGTTTCTCTAACTTCAGCCATCGCGCGGCAGGCGAGGTGGGGGTTTGCCGATAGTCGGTTTCCTTAACTGCGGTCCCACTTGTAAGGCCAACTCTAACGCACGACCCCAAACGGACCTCCGTTTTGCACAAACTCCAACGATAATTTTGACTAGAAAAGCAATGCCAAAGAAAACAAGAACAACAAGAATACATTTTACTACTCCTGTAAGTTGGATTAGTGCCTTCTCGATGCATTCATTGTTGATATGCGGAGGCTCGATCTTGCGTGCTTCTTTCTTCTTCGAGTGTAAAGTAGTAGACGTTGCTTCCTCGCATCTAGTCTCATGTCTAGCCTCTATTCTAGTAGGAGTATCAACAAGTGCACTAATCTCATCTCTAGCCTCTGTGCTAGCTAAAAGTGATAGAACATCTACTAAATTGCGCTCTATCAATATATGGATGTACTCTTCTTCCCAATACAAAAACTTGAATCCATTCTACTCCCTCCGTTGCACAATACATGCCTTCTATTTGTCAAAATATATATATCTAGACATGTTTTAGTATATAGGTACATCCATTCTTGGACAAATTGAAGTCAAGTATTTTGGAACGGAGGGAGTACAAAATAAATTTTTTAAGTTAGCACACTAGTCTAATCCGAGAGCACAACCGAAGATTTGGTCGAGTTCTTCCTCCTTTTGCCGACACGTGGGACATCCAGTATCCAGGTCGTGTCATGAAAGAAAATAGAGTGGTAGTTGAAGCCACGAGATGTGCATCTTGGGTTAAACTGTAAATAGAATCTTACTACTCTTGAATAACTCCAAAAGCGGCCACCGAAGATCTTTATTGGATTTGTTTTTCATCACCAGCACGTCGAGGTGAAAGATGTGTAGGTTCAGTGGGTCCGCTTGCGTTTTCACTGACATGTGGGACCGCATGTGAGCAAATAGACGATGGGCTCCACGCGTCCGCTGGCTGGCTGAGAAGAGAGATAGAGGAGGGCTGAGCACGGACTGCAGGAAATTTGTTCTACGTACCTCGATATAGGCTCAATATATTGGGGTGGCATGGGATATAACTAGCATTCACGTCTACCAGTACAACACATGCCACCCACACGAGTCCCATCCGACACCAATTTTCTTGGAGTCCGTGCTACAGCCATCTCTTCTCCCTCCTATTTTCTTAGCCATCGCGTGGTGGGCGGGGTGGGGGTTTGCCGATACTCGGTTTGCTCAACTGCGGTCCCACTTGTAAGTGAAAATACAACACCGCACGCATTCCCACTCGAGCGGCGTGCCGGACCAACCGTGTGGGGGTGAGACGCAAACACGACATGCTTTTCCTTTTGAACCCGTAACTTGTAAAATTTGGTTCTGCTCCATGGCGCGACCGATAGATAGAAAATAACGATTTTGCCTAGAGTAAAATTATGAAGTTTGGCTCTACCGCCGTTCATGCATGGAGTACGTACGAAAATTATGAAGTTGATGCGAAAGGTAAGATAATTACTGTAGTATCATATACTACTACATGGATTTGACGGAAAGATAAAAATACATACGGATCCATCAACGACATCCTCACGCCCTAGTGCGCCGGGTCACCAACCGACGTGTGAGGAGCAGCGGCGTTGGTGGCGAGCTCAACGTGCTTCTGAACAGTGCCGTCCAAGGTTGCCCTGCGATCCAAGAAGGCCAGCGTCCTATCGTCCTCCTCTTGCATGTAGTAGTCCTTGTGGACGATTTGCGCGTAGACGTGGGTGATTATGTCGATGGTGTCTTGATGCGCCAGGCGCTGCGAGGCGAGCGCGACCTCGAGGTGGACATTCTCCGACGCGACGGCGGGCAGTCGCAGGGCCACTAGTGCGTCGAAGAGGTTGTCACCATAGTGGCCGTTGAGGGTGGCACGCATCGCAGAGCCTGGGCGCGTCGGCTGGAGGCTTATGTCAAAGTCGTCCGCGAGCTTCTTGACGATGGTGAACTTGTCGAGGAAATCGACGAGGACCTCGTCGAACAAGGAGACGAAGCTTTCGTCCAAGCGGCCCCTCGCCCTGGCGGCTTCAAGCAATACTACCTGGAGACGTTCCTCGGTGCCGGGCCGCAGGCCGACGTCATGGACCATCTGGCACAGCCGGCTGATGCTCGCGCTCATCGCCTCCATGGGTCTAGCTTAGCTTCTAGCTAGTCAACTGATCTTGCGATTCGACTGATCACTCTTTCCCTTGGTTAGCGTGTGTAGGTGTGTAGGATTTCGTACTACTCCTCGACCCTCTACTGCACCTGCCTTTGGCTGTATGATAGGTGGGCCAGCCACCCCCTAGGCCCACGTGTCATTCACCCAAAGGCAGTTGACATAAGTCAATGAAGCTGCGTCCCCCTCCGTGCCGGTGCAATATAGTCATCTCATCGGACCTCTAGTTGGGGCCAAACGAGAGAAGTTTGATGTTTACTGGTTTATTGGTCCCCTTTGCATTTTGCGCCAAGTTTTGACCTTCGATTTAACTAATAAAATGTTAATTTATGTAAACAAAAATGTTGTGTAAGTCACCTTACGAAAACCAAATAATCCCAAAACACTTAGGCACGGTGCATTAACTCCCTCCTTGTTTCTTATTTCGTGACATATCAACCAATGAGAGATGTGGGCCGTGCATGCTTTCAATGACTTGAGACTACCAACCATGACATGCAGCGTTTAGTTCATTGCATGTAATCCTATTAGTACTCTAGTTAGCAAAAAAACATTAAGTTCTCTCGCCGATAGGAATAAAACACCATGTATTTATTTACAGAGGGAGTAGTAAATTTTTTGTGACATGCATTACTAGATATTGCTAGTCAAATACTAAAATCCAGATGGACGTGGTAGTACTCCTAAATGCAGATGGTGGTTCTACTAGTACTAGTAGTAGTACTACCAATGTAGTAGTAGGAGTACTAGCACTGTACTACCCGTTGGTCAAATTATTACGTGCTGCTCCTCACAGTGAAGTGACAAGACCCTGCGCCGGAGATGACACCTGACTATAGGCACCGTGTTTGGCATACCATAGTCAGCCTCACCGTCTGCAGTCACTATCATCATGGCTGTAGAGCTAGCCTGCTTACAACTAGCCCAGTTCGACATAATTTCCCATGCGTAGATGGCCGTGCATTGCACGGAACACCAAGATTGGGGGTGGACAGCTCTGGCAGCGGCCATCGCGCCAGATTTTTCCACAGCCTTCTAGATGTGGTGGGGAGGAGATAAGGATGATTGTGAGAGACAAGGAGTTGTTTGTAAATAGGGAACATGTGCGGGCATCTTTTTGCAAAAATGGAGAAGCTTGGTTTGTATGCGTCAGATCTAGATCCGACGGCTATTGGTGAAAGATGGGAGGCACAACATCATCACCAACTCAGGACCTGTTTGATTCGCAGGATTTTGAAAACGCAGGAATAGGACACGACAATATTACAAGTTTCAAACTGATATTACAAATGTTAGGAGTAATGCTGACCCTACGAAGAGGGAATTACTAGGAAGTTTAGGTAAGAACTTTCGTTACTTAGGTGGATGCAGCATTATCGTACAAACTAAAATCCACCGCCCTGACAAGTCACTAATGGGCAAATAAGTTTTCGAGTCTCTGGCCACTTGATGTTTCAAAAACAAATTCAGCTTCTACGGAGACTTTCTCATTTAGGCTTAGACGCTTGCAGTGATCAGTACGCCATTCGTTGTTGCGCCAGAGAACGCCAAACCTCATTACCTTGAGCACACTTGCCTCCAGTACAAAAAACCCGGCCAATTTAATTTCAGATGTGCTGCCTCGGTAGTCGATCAAATCAATTTTTGTAAGATGGAGATCAAGGCATTCAATGAGATTGTTATAGTGCAACACATTTTTCACTTTCGGGTCTTTTTTTATCTGCAAAAGAAGAGAACATATTAGAGCAGCTGGCTGCATAAGATTGCCATGTCATCAAGAGGTACCAATATCATTCGCTCATACGATAGGGTTGGCTGGCTAGTGATATTTTTTCACTCTCTCTCTCTCTCTCTCTCTCTCTCTCTCTCTCTCTCTGTTTCTGTTTCCTCTCATTTAACTAGGAGCACGTGAAGAGCTTGGGCATTTGTTGCCTTCCACTATGTGGCCGATGCCATATTTCGCAAAAGTATGCCACATAATACGCAT
>LR880969.1:792575424-792612248 GCA_904067115.1 Aegilops sharonensis | reverse complement strand
GGTTCGGGCGAGGGGGGCTCGGGTGCTGGCGCGGCTGGGCCGGCTCGGCCGTTGGCTGGCTGGGCCGCCTGGCCTGCGGATGGGCCTCGGCGCTGGCTGGGCCGGTGCTGGCCTGGCTGGCGGCCGGGGCTTTCCCTTTTTCATTTTTTTTGAAATAAAAGAGAGAGAATAATATATAAAATATAAATATTTTATATAGGACATATATATATATATATATCAAAATGATCAGGGGAATATTCCCTATCATTTGAACATTTTTCCAGGGGCAAAATCCAAACTTTATAAAAATTCATTTTTCCAAAATTCCAAATCAAATTCAAATTTGAATTCAAACTTTTTGGCAATGTTTTTCCTCTGATATTTTTGGAGTGTCATGTTTACTCCTCTCATACTTTTCAAGTATTTATCAGGCATAGTTTTGAAATAATTTCCACTTGCCAAAATTTGAATTCAAATGCCAACAACTCCAAAACTTCTGAAACTTCAAATGCCACTCAAATTCAAACAGAATGCATAGATGCTTAGCTATAATTGTAAAACATTCCAAATAGGAAATTTGGGATGTTACATGTCATCTGCTTAGTTTAGACATGCTTTGTGTCCATACCATTTGTTTAGTTTCATTATCATATATGTGAATCATGCAATGCCATCTTGTCTAGCTAGGCATCATATATGTGAATTTTGCAATGCCACCCTGGTTAGCCAGTCATCTTATATGTGAATTATATCATGCCATCATTTTTTTATTACGTGTTAAATTTGTCAACAATTTTAGTATATTCAATTACTCTTCCTGTGCATCAGCCATTCGGCACGGTCATGGAAAAATCTGGAGCGGAAACAAGGTCTTCAGAGCAGACAATGCTATCTGACGAAGCGCATGTCTTGCTGGTTACCGATAGCTCCTCAGAGGAGGATTTAGAGACAGATGACCAGTCATATCCCCCCCCCCTGAGGTGCATGACCTAACTTGGCAGGGTTATGTTGCTCATATCGTACGTATGGTATCTTGCATTGCTATGTCATTTTCTTAGTTTAGACATGCTTTGTGTGAATGCCACCTGTTTAGTGTCTAATTACTATATATTTGAATTATGCAATGCCATCTTGTTGCAAGACATTATATAAGTGAATTATGCAATGTTATCTTGTTGCAAGCCATTATGTATGTGAATTATGCAATGCCATGTTGTTTAGGCAAGCGTCATATATGTGAATTATATCATGCCGTCCTTTTTTGTGTATTTCTCATTGCTTTTGTCGACAATGTTTGAATATTCAACTGCTCTTCCTGTGCATCAGCCATTTGAATTGGTGATGGAGAAATCTGGAGTGAAAACAAGGTCTTCAGAGCAGACAATGCTACCTGCTGAAGCAGATATCTTGCTAGTTACAGATAGCTCTTCAGAGGAGGATTCAGAGGCAGATGACCAGTACTATTATCCCCCTGAGGTGTATGCTCAAACTTGGCAGGGTTATATTACTCATATAATGCATATTTTGTATTGCAATGCTTAGTTTTTACATCATATACACAATATTGAATGCCATCTCCTTAGTTGACACATCATATATGCGATTGCCCTCTGCTCACTTCCTTTGTATAGAAATCATATATTTGAATTATGTCATGCCATGATGTTTACATAGATAGCATGTATCTGAATTATGGCATGCCAACCCATTTTCTAAAGACATAATATAGTTATATCATCTCATCCTGTTTACATAGTCATCATATTTTAAATTATGTCATTCTATCCGTGAATTATATCATGCCATCATGTTTCCATCGACGGCATGTTTGTGATTTATGGCATGCCAACCACTTTAATAGACACATCATATAGTTATATCATGTCATCCTGTTTACATAGTCATCATATTTTTAAGTATGTCATTCTATCCTGTTTAGTTAGCCATCATACATGTGAAATTGTGTCATGCTATCCTGTTTAATTAGCCATCATATATGTGAAATTATGTCCTGCTATTCTGTTTGCTTAGACAACATAAATGTGATATATTTCATGCCCTGTTTTGTTCCCTACTATCCATTGCACCTGTCTATCTTACAATGTATGTACATTCAATTACTTTTCTTGTTTATCAGCCATTTCAATTGGAGGGAGTGATGGTAGTATCTGTGGCAGTAAAAACACGGTCTTATGAAAAGACCGTGCTACCTGTCGATGCAGATAGAACCACGGTTGTACTTGCCCAAGAACCAGCACCACCACACATAACCCACACTCATGCAGATTGTACCCCTACCCAGTTGGACAGAGAACCAGCTACACCCCTTCTAACCCCAACCCCAGCAGATAGACACCCAGTTCCCGTTGACACAACACCGTCTCCACCACAGAGCACCCAAACACAAGCAGTTAGTCAGGCAACTGCAGTGCCCAAATCACGAGGACCACCACTCCGAACCCGAAGTCAACGCTTAAAGCATAAGAAGAATTGTTCTCAGGTCAGGTTCCGTAGCTATGGTTCATACTACTTTGCTCTTGCATCACTGTATTTACTGATACCAACTAATTTCAAATTTGATGCAATTGAAACTCCAATGGTGCAACAGGTATGTTTTAAACCTGTTTCTTCAACGTGTTTGGCTTTTTGCTGTTGTAACTTGCTCTATGTTGATTTCAGTTTCAATTGAATAAACAGTTATGTTCTCATGCCATGCACATTACAAGTGTTGTTATTGTTGTGTAGTTTCCCACACTTATATTTTGTCTATGCTGCTTTGTCTTAAACAGATATGATTCGAAATGTATCTATCATGATTTGGCAACATAAACTAGAATGATATAGACCATACAGTGGCCATACTACATAGATATATGTTTGTTTCATGTTGTTATCCTGTCCACCTTACTACTGAACTGTTTTACCAAAATGAGTTTCATATACTACATTGTAAACCTGAGATGTGTTTGTTTGTTTCTCTATTACAACGCGGATAAAATATTGGAGAAGAGTACCCTGTTATGCAATGGTAAAGGAAATAATGCAGATAAGGTTCAAGATAGTGAGACATCCCTGTTGGTCTCCAAGAAAGCTGATAAAAACTATATTGAAGACACTGAGACAACCCCAAAGTCTTGTCTTGATGTAGTGTTCGAGTTACTGGCTACCACTGCTGGCACCAGCTCTTCGAACTCGTTGCCTGAATCAGTTCGGCTTCTTGAGTCTCAAATTCAAGTTGAAAGACATCGATCAGATGTTATGCGACAGGAAGCCGAAGGACTGAGGAAGTCCCTGCAGAATTCAGATGCATACTTTCTGGTGCAACAGCAAGCGCTGGAGGACTTAAGCGCCAAACAAGAGAAAGTTAATAAGCTTGCTAAGCATTTTGCCAGCATTATGGGTACCCAGGATATTGTTTCTTGAGCTCTTCTGAAGTGGTTTCGGTTCTAGACTTGTTTTGCCGTGGCGTTTATATGCTGTTGTGTTCCCTATATTTGCACTGGTGGCGAACTTTGATGCCCACTGGATGTAATTTGTGTAATAGCTGTGATAGCCTAGTGTAAGTTGCTTGCTTATTTATTTCCTTATTGTCTTGTTTATTTGTTTGCTTGTAGTCAGTGCAGTTCTTTTTCTGTGGTTTGCTAGTGGCTGCAATAACCTATTTTTTAATACTAGGCCACAATAACCATGGGCTAATATTTACTGTAGTGACACTGCGCCTCCTACGGGCCGTATAAACAGTGGGCCTTCTGCGGGCCATAGAAACAGTGAGCCTTCTACGGGCCGTAGAAACAATGGGCCTTCTACGAGCCGTATCATCAATGGGCCTTATAAGGGCCTTATCATCGATTGGCCAAACATGGGCCAAACAGATCGCATTCTGGTCGTAAACGGGCTAGAGTTGGAATCGTCCATTCATGGGCCGACCATAACGGGCCATCGTTAATAGGTCGTATTTGATGACGCTATGAAAACAGCCCAACGTATTAATGGACCACAAACGGGCCGACTGTAACCACGGGCTGAATTTGGCCCACAAGCAGAAAATGACAGTAACGGGCCATAAGTAAAGTAATGCTGGAAATGAGCCCAAGAATAAATGGGCTCTGAGAAGGTCGAAAGATAACATGGGCTGGAAACGGCCCAACGGAATAACGGGCCGTTAATGGGTATAAAGTGATACACTGTTCTTTACGGGCCAATTTCACCACGGGCCGTTAATGGGTGTAAAGTGATACACTGTTCATTACGGGCCAGTTTCACCACGGGCCGTTAATAGGCCAAGAGTTACATAGGGCCTCATATGGGCCGAAAGACGTCATGGGCCATACATGGGCCAGAAGTGAAAACGGGCTGGAATCATATTGGATGGCACCGGTGACGCTACTGGGCCTAATTCGAATAGGGCGTAACGGGCCTTGGGTTAGCGGGCTGTAAATGGGCTATATGCGAACATGCCATTAACAGGCTTTCCATGGGCCGGCCCGCCACCTTTCGACCAAGTCAAACGGGCCGGCCTTTTCACAGGAATGGGCCTCTGTTGGGCCGTGCCACGTGTCGACGTGTCATAGGCGCCTTCTGTCCAATGAGTGGATGACATCTGTCCCAGCGATGAGCCGACACGTGTTTCCTCCAGCCAATGATGATTTTACACGTGGAAAATCCCCATTGGTCGGAGCTGTTAACGGGTTATCGGATCCAAAACCCGACCCGATAGCTTAACAGCATTCCGTTACGGTGGATGCCATGGGTCGGTCACCCTTGACGAAAGCACTTCTGTGACGCGTGATTTATCGTCATGGAAGTGGACACTTCCGTGATGATAATTTTGGTTCATGGAACACTTCTACGACAGCACAGGTATGACTATCTTGATTCTGTCATAAAATCGTCATGGATGTACATGCATGAAAGAAAACGTGACCTACTATGACAAACACGTATCATCACGGAAGTGTATTTTTTTGTAGTGCATGTAACCCGCCCCTTCAACTTTTATAAGGAGGGGCAGGGCTCCCCAAAGAGGGACAAGCAAGAAGAAACAATCTTAGGTCTAGACATAACTGGGAGAGCCGGTTTACGGCGACTCCCTCGTGATGATAATGAGACCTAGCCTCAAACAGCATGTAGGGTTGTTACCGGATGATGTTTCCCGAGGCCCGAAGCTGTCTAAATCCCTGTCTTGTGTTGCGCCTCTCAATTCCGCTAAACCCCTCTCAAGCTACCACATAGATGTGTTGGCCTCACAACGAAGTCCTCACACTAGGAAATTTGCCGTGACAATTCCACGACAGACTCCGAATGTGCACTTTGACGGATTGAGCTTGATATCATATCTTCTTAAGTTGGCAAAATTTTCAACGAGGTTAGTCAATAGGTCGGAACCTTTGGGTGACTTGACCACGATGTCATCCATGTATGCTTCCACGTTCCGACTGATTTGAGTGAGCAGGCACTTCTGAATCATGTGCATGAACGTGGCGCCAACATTCTTGAGACCGAAGGGCATGGTAACATAGCAAAAACACCCGAATGGGGTGATGAAGGCTGTTTATATTTCATCGGGCCCATACAGACAGATCTGATAGTATCCAGAATACGCATCCAAAAAGGACAGACGCTCGCATCCCGCAGGTGAGTCGACAATCTGATAAATGCGGGGGAGGACGAAGTGATCTTTCGGGTAGGCCCGATTGATGTGCTTGAAATCGATACACATACGAAGTGAATTATCTTTCTTGGGGACCATGACAACATTGGCGAGCCACACGGAGTTGTATATCTCTCGGATGAACTCAGCCGCTAGAAGCCGAGCCACTTCTTCACCAATTTCATTTCTCTTCTCCACGGCGGACCGACGCAGATGTTCCTTAACGGGTTTTGCTTTCGGGTCAATGCGCAAATGGTGCTCAGCCAGTCCCCTGGGTACACACGTCATGTCAGATGGCTTCCATGCGAAGATGTCCCAGTTCTCACGGAGGAACCGGGTGAGCACTTCTTCCTATTTGCTGTTGAGTGTTGTTGAGATGTGAGTCGGAGCAGCATTGGGATCGGTCGGGTGAATATGAACAGGCTTCGTCTATCTGGCCGACTGAAACGCAGACTCTGAAGCAGGCTTCTTGGCTCGCAATAAGTCACTCGGTCTGCATTCTTTTGATATTCTTCCCACTCTACTGCTGCCAACTGCTCATCGGCAATCTTTGAGCCCTTCTGGAGGCACTCTTCTTCTCTTTGCCGATTCCCTGTGACCGTGATCATGCCCCGGGGACCAGGCATCTTCAATTTGGGGAAAAGGTAACATGGTCGAGCCATGAAACGAGCATATGCAGGCCTGCCCAGAATACCATGATAGGCACTATGAAAATCCACCACCTCAAATGTTAACTTTTCCTTGCGGTAATTCTTTGAATCACCAAAAACCACATCAAGAGCGATCTGACCGAGTGAGTCCGCTTTCTTTCCTGGGATGACTCCGTGGAATCGCATGTTTCTCTCATTGAGCTTGGACATCGGGATGCCCATCCCTCTGAGGGTCTCAGCATACAGGATATTCAAACCACTGCCTTCATCCATCAGAACATTGGTCAGTCGGGTGCCCCCAATGACTGGGTCGACCATCAGCTCTTGCCGCCCGAGGGTAGCAACGTGCGTTAGGTGATCGGACTGGCCGAATGTAATGGGAGTTTTTGACCACTTCAAATATGTCGTAGTTGCAGGAGCAACCATGTTGAACTCTCTAATGATAACTTTGAGTCGACTTTTGCTCTCGATGTCAGAAAAAAATCACCAAAGTAGCATTCACATTGGGGTAACCGTCATCTTCCTCTTTGTCCTCTTCCTTATCAGATTCTTTTTCCTTCTCGCTGGGCTGACCCTCTCGGAAACTCTGAATCAGGAGTCGGCACTGTCGAGTGGTATGCTTGGGGAGGATCAAGTTACCTTCTTCATTTATTTTTTTGGTGTGTATATGACACGGTAAATCAAGCACACCGTTTCCCGCTTGATCTTTCACTTTTTGGGGGGTCCAAGGCCCTTTAGGCTTCCCCTTGAACTTCCCTTGATTCAAAACTGCCGTCTCAGCAGGACCTGCGGGTTCAGCTTTGCGTTTTTGCTTCCGACTAGAATTTCCTCCTTCGGTGTCCTGGGCAACTGATTTGTTCTTGCCACTCCAGAGTCGGTCCTCCTCTTCACCGTTAGCACACCGAGTGGCTATCTCCATCATTCGAGTCAGAGGCACACTACTAGGGAAATGCTTTTACACAGGAGTTCACCAGTAGCGCTTGTTCAAGGAAAGCGCTATTGCTACATACCAGTAGTGCTTCGGCGGCATGGGCGCTGCTACTATGATCATAGCAGCAGCGTTGATCCTATGAAACACGCTACTACAATAATTGACAGACCGTTCCAGGTATGTTAGGGATAGTGGTAGCGCTCACTTTCTGAAAGCGCTACTACTATACATCTTAGCAATAGCGCTTTTCCCCGACCAGGGCTACTACTATACATCCTTGACCAAAGTTTAGTCCCACCTCGCTCCGCGAACAGAATTTTTACCACCTTAAATATGGTGCTTCTCAAACCATCACAACCACTTGGTCTTCATTGAACTCTATGTGTAGGATCTGTGGCCGCAATAGGAATCCTCACCGGTTCTTAAACCGGGGAGAACCGGTGAGGATTCCTATTGACAATTCAGATTCTACACAAAAAGATCATTGATGATCAATATATTTTTGATTTTTTAACATTCTTAGCCTTATCAGTAGCACCATTCTTCAGAAAGCGCTACTGCTAATATCTTTAGCAGTAGCGCTTTCTGAAAGCGCTACTGCTACAGAATTTAGCAGTAGCGCTTTTTAGAGGCAATCGCTACTTCTACGGGTCTTATCCACCTCGTGCGCGTCCCTCACTCTCCCTCACACACTCTCATCTCCACTCGCCGCACGTCATCACCGTCGTCGCCCCCAAGGTGCTGCCTCCCCCCACCCTCCTCCTCTCGCCGCCCTCCCCTCCCTCCATCCCTCCTCCTCCTCTCGCCGCCCTCATCTCTCCCTCATCCCGCGGCCATCCTCTCTCCTCCCTCTCCGCCGGCGGCCCCCTCCCATCCTCCTCCTCCCTCTCCGGCGGCCCCCTCCTCCCTCTCCTGCTCTCTCCTCCTCCTCACTCCTCCTTTCTCCTCCTTCCCCTCCTCCTCCTGGCCTCCTCCCACCTCCTCCTCCCCCTTTCTGTTTTATTTTTAGTTTTAGTTTTTGTTTTTAGTAAATGTAGGTTTTTGTTTTTAGTAAATCTAGGTTTTTGTTTTTAGTAAATGTAGTTTTCTAGTATATTTTCTTTTTAGAAAATTTGAATAAGTAATTAGAATAGAATAAGTAAATGTAGGTTTTTTGAATAGAATAGGAATTTTTTAGAAATTTTGAATAAGTAATTTGAATAAAATAAATTATGAAATTGAAAAAAAATAAGTAAATGTAGGTGTTTTGAATAGAATAGGAAAATTTTAAAAAACTTGAAAAGAATAGGAAATTATAAGTAAATTTGAATAGAATAATTCAATGTAGCTTATGGAGTTTCACTAAGTCCTAAGATGACGATAATAATGTTTTTGTTTATATTTTGTTTTTGCAGAGATCAAGGAGCCCCAGCATCATCCCCGTCGCCGTCCCCGTCACCGACCCCCTCCGACCTCGATCGAGGTGAGNTCCTCCTCCTCCCTCTCCGGCGGCCCCCTCCTCCCTCTCCTGCTCTCTCCTCCTCCTCACTCCTCCTTTCTCCTCCTTCCCCTCCTCCTCCTGGCCTCCTCCCACCTCCTCCTCCCCCTTTCTGTTTTATTTTTAGTTTTAGTTTTTGTTTTTAGTAAATGTAGGTTTTTGTTTTTAGTAAATCTAGGTTTTTGTTTTTAGTAAATGTAGTTTTCTAGTATATTTTCTTTTTAGAAAATTTGAATAAGTAATTAGAATAGAATAAGTAAATGTAGGTTTTTTGAATAGAATAGGAATTTTTTAGAAATTTTGAATAAGTAATTTGAATAAAATAAATTATGAAATTGAAAAAAAATAAGTAAATGTAGGTGTTTTGAATAGAATAGGAAAATTTTAAAAAACTTGAAAAGAATAGGAAATTATAAGTAAATTTGAATAGAATAATTCAATGTAGCTTATGGAGTTTCACTAAGTCCTAAGATGACGATAATAATGTTTTTGTTTATATTTTGTTTTTGCAGAGATCAAGGAGCCCCAGCATCATCCCCGTCGCCGTCCCCGTCACCGACCCCCTCCGACCTCGATCGAGGTGAGACCAGCCACCCCATGTTGTTAATTTAATTTAGGTATTTTAGGTGTTTAATCTTAGAATAACATAGTATGAACCCTAGTTCTGATCGAAGCATGTTTAAAATGTAGGTTTTTAATTAGGTGTAGTTAATAGAATTTTGGTGTTTTAGGTGTCACATTTGTTGTTATTTTTTAGTTAAAACAATTATTCCCGCGTCGACGTCGACGATGCCTATCCCGCATCCTCGTCATCGACTCGGCGGAGGAGGCCTGCTTGATCAGAGGGGCCATGTCCGGGACTAGGCTCCGTCGGGCTGGTACTGGGAGGTGCTACCTTCCGGGGGGCGCAGCTTGGTGAGGAGCCAGCCCGTCGTTGACCCGAACCTTCTTTCGTGGCGGTCGCGTGGGCCAGTGACGGTGCCGAGGCTTTCAGACATCACGGAGGTGGTACGTTACCGTGTCAGCGAGGAGGACGAGCACGTCTGTCGCTACATGGTTGCATTGGAGGGCAGGTTCAACAATACCTGGCAGGTTCTTCAGGGATCTCATTGGAGCTATGATCCTGTGATGATTCCTTCTTTTTGGGTGTCCACCGCCCGCGCCGATACCCATCGGGCGCTACGGTTCTAGCTGTATTAGCGATGCTATATATATGATACTATTCGAGGTGTATTGGTGATAATATTCGACGATGTACGGACGCAAGAAATGATGTAGTTTTTCTTACTGAATGCATGCTAATTTGAATAATAATTTATTTTAAGATTTGGTTTTGCTTATTGAATGCTCATATGATGTAGATATAAACATGTATATCTTGTGTTGCTCAAATAGGATATGTGCTTGCCCAAGTGGCCGGCCATGTTTGCAGGTTACACCTCCTATATATAACAGTAGGTGAAATGAACAAGGATTAGATTCAAGTGGAGGCAACACGTGGTGCACATCGAAAGTACTGCTAATCCAAACTAGATCAAGTTTGGATAAGTAGTACTTTCAACATGCAACACGTGTTGCCTCCACTTGAATCTAATCCATGTTCATTTCACCCGCTGTTATATATAATAAGTAATCATGGTCATAATATCATATGATGAAAGTATTGTATATGACACCACAACAAAAATAAGCTGTATTTTTAAAATTACAGGAAAAGTTAGCAGTAGCGATTTTTAGAACATGTGCTACTGCTACTTAGGTATAGCAGCAACGCTTTTTAGAACAAGCGCTACTGCTAACTAGGTATAGTAGTAGCGCTCCCATTCCAGCGCTACTGCTACTAGTTAGCTGTAGCGCCTTAGTGGTAGCGCTTCTACCAGCGCCACTACTAGCTAAAAAATAAGCGCTACTACTAGGGTTTTTCCTAGTAGTGACATGTCCCCGATCCGACCGAACTTCAAATTGAGCTCTCTGTAGTAGACACCCTCTTTAAAGGCGCAAACTGCTTGATGCTCTGATACATTCTCCACTGTATGATGAAGGGTAGTCCATCTCTGGATATAGTCTCTCAAAGTCTCATTCTGCTTCTGAACACAGTGCTGCAATTCGTCCAATCCAGCAAGTTGCTTGCAGGTGCCCTCGAATGTTTTGGTAAACACTCGGGCTAACTCCTCCCAACTGAAAATGCTCCTAGGGGCCAACTGATTCAACCAAGCTCTGGTAGAACCTCCAAGCATCAAAGGGAGGTGCTTCATGGCCACCTCATCGTTGCCACCGTCAATGTGAACTGCCACTCGGTAATCCTCTAACTAAGTGTCGGGATTCGACTCCCCGGTGAACTTACTTACACCCGTCGCCAACCTGAAGTTGTGAGGGATCTCAGCGGCTCAGATGGCTCTTCCAAAACACTCGGGGCCGGAAACATCCACTCTGCTTCCATTGGGTCGATCTCTATCCAGTCCTTCTCTGTATGCTCTATTCCTGTCGACCAAACCTTGCACAAGGAGTAATCTTGCATCGAACCCAGGCTCTCTTAGGTCAATTGGAGCTCTGCGCTCATTACCATACGGGCACCTGTCGTAATACCACCGGGGCGCATATGACCCAACCCTCGGAGGGGGTGAAGGCACTCGACGGTTGTTGTCACGGGCATATTCACGATCAAATTCTCCGTGGCCTCTTCCCAGGTGTCGACCTCGACGGTGATCATGATGTTCATGCCGCAGAGGCGACCCAGGACTATGTGTCGACTGAATTGTGTCTGCCATCACTGACCTGCTGTGGATTCTGTTGCGCGACTGAGAAACAACTGAGTTTTGCTCGCCCGCTGCTAGGAGCAGCGCTCGGATCTGCATCAAACCTCTACCAGCCTCTGAACGAGACGGCTGAATAGATTCTGCTATATGGGCTGCAGCTGTAAGATTCTGGATCGGAGTGCGGTATACCTGGGGTTCAGGTGGAAACAAGTGTCGCTGTCGTCGATTGGACTCGGGGATCAGTCGATGGGCGCGTTCGTCGAGTGAATGATGGAGATTCTCCAGATGCGTGCGCTCGGCCAAGGTGGCAAAGCGCGCAGCCTCCAAGGCCCGAGCCACGGAAGTCTACCCCATGATAGGGGTCTGGAGCGCCTCCATGTTGCGGCGGTGCAACTCTCCCCTCTGCTCCGAAGTGAGGGGTTGGGGCTCGTACTCATCATGACCATATGATGGGCCGTCACCGTCGCCGTCACCGCCGTTGCGGCGGAACCCGGGTGCACTACTAGGGAAAACCTTATACACAGAAACTTACAAGTAGCGCGGGACAAAAAAGAAGCGCTACTACAATTTACCACTAGCGCATGTTATCCAAACGCGCTGCAGCTAAGATCATAGCAGTAGCGCGTCTAACTATAGAGGTGCTACTACTACAATTCCCCTTACTATTCTCGCCAGGCTACCTATAGTAGTAGCGTGCCTAAGGAAAGCGCGCTGCTGCTAAGATTGTTGTAATAGCATGTTTCGCGCAGGAAGCGCTACTGGTAAGGAAAGGAAAATAAAATGAAAAACATATAGAAAAGTAAATGAAAATGGAAGAAATAGAAAAAGGGGAAGGAAAAAAAGAAAATGTGATTGAAAATAAATGAAAAAGAAAAATAAAGGAGAATTGCATAGCAGCAGCGGGCTTTATGGACAGGCGCTATAGCTAATGTAGCAGTAGCACTTTCCATGGAACGCGCTGCTGCTACTTTCCACTTAACCAACTGTTCTTCTTCCCCAACGCCCACTTCACCCAGATCCCACACGCGTGCGTCTGCTGTCGCCGCCGTCATCGCCCGGCCACCGCGCGCTCTCCCGTCACCCTCTGCACGCCGTCGACGCCGCCCCCGACCCCGACCGCGACGCTGCTCCCGACCACGACCTCGACGCCCCCCCTACATCGCTGCCCTCCGCCGTGCGCCCGCCGCCCCGACCCTGACCCCGTCCCCGACCTCGACGCCACGTGCCCCTCTCCCTAACTCCACCGGCGCCCGAGGTGAGCACGCCCTCCTCCTCCTCCTCCCCTACCTCTGCCTAGCTAGGGTTCTTAGGGTTAAATTTCAGAGTTCATCTAATTAGTTAGGGTTCATCAAATTAGATGCTAATTATCACAGTAGTTGTTAAATAGAATTATTTTTAGAGTTCATCAAATTAGTTAGGGTTAAATTTCAGAGTTCATCAAATTAGTTAGGGTTAAATTTTAGAGTTCATCAAATTAGTTAGGGTTCATTAAATTTTAGAGTTCATCAAATTAGTTAGAGTTAAATTTTAGACTTCATCTAACTAGTTTTTTTACTGTTTTTTAGTAAGTGTTTAATAGAATTAGTAAGAAAATTAATATAACTAGTTGAACTAGTTTATTTTTAGTAAAAAACTAGTTTATTTTTATTTATAGTAAGTGCTTAATTGAACTAGTTGAGTTAATACAACTATATTATTTTTAGCACGAAACTTAATAGAACTAGTTTACTTTTTTTAGTTAAAGCAATTATTTCCGCATCGACGTCGACGATGCCTATCCGGCATCCTCGTCGTCGAGTCGGCGGAGGACACCTGCGTCACCAGATGGGCCATGTCCGGGACTGGGCTCCGCCGGGGTGGTACTGGGAGGCGCTACCTACCGGGGGGCGCGGGTTGGTGAGGAGTCAGCCCGTCGTTGACCCGAACCTTCTTTGGTGGTGGTCGCATGGGCCAATGACAGTCCAGAGGCTCGAGGACCCCGCGGAGGTGGTGTGTCACCGTGTCAGTGAGGAGGATGCGCATGTCCGTCGCTACTTGTTTGCGTTGGAGCACAGGTTCTCCAATACCTGGCAGGTTCTCCAGGGATCTCACTGGAGCTATGATACTGTGATGGTTCCTTCTCTGTGGGTGTCCACCGCCCGCACCGATACCCGTCATGCACTAGGGTTTTAGTTGTATTAGTGATGTTATATGTATGATACTATTCAGGATGTATTAGTGATAATATTCGACGATGTACGGACGCATGAGATGATTTACTTTTGCTTATTGAATGCATGCTAATTTGAATACTTATTTATTTTACGATTTGGTTTTGCTTATTGAATGCTCATGTCAATACGGGTCCTATAAGATATTTTGAAATGTATATCTTGTGTTGCTCAAATAGGATATGTGCTTGCCCAAGTGGCCGGTCATGTTTGCAGGTTACACCTCCGAGTGGCCTATGTTTTGCCGGAGTGTTGATTCATTTCCGTTCCGGTAAATTTCAGGCGCTCGATATGTCCTATTTTAGCAAAGGTCATGCCGGATTTTTCCGTGAATTTTGGTATGACTTGTGCCAGAATATGTAGGAAATATCGAGTGCCCCGGATTTGTGTGTTGAGTATCCTGGTAGTTGCTTCAAACGATTTTCAATTAATGTTTCAACTATGAACATAGGAAATTTCTGACGACGAAAAGGAATTCGATATTTGCAAATACTGTGAAGACGAGTGCGGCCTGTGCGACAGAATCTTCCTAGATGATGATAGGCGCTTCAACATCAAGCTGGACGAGAACTTCGAAGTGGATACAGTAAGTCACAACGACAAGTCTTTTTTCGTAATTAAGCATGACATCTGCTTCATTTGCTTCAACTTATAATTAATTTTTTTACTATTCCACTAGCGTATCCCCTGCCATGCAAGAGTTTTTGTCTTGGATAAGATAGGTTTCAGTCCTATGCAAACTACTACGGAGGTAAAGAGAGTTAACTTGGAGACCGAGCATGGTTATACTTTCCACGCAAAATTATACAACGCAAACACCTCGCCTATTTTGAATGCAAAACTTGGCAAGCACTATGCAAGGCTTATGCATTTGAGCCTGATATGTTTATGACCTTTGATATTCGTCCCGAAGATGATATTGAAGGTAATAAAGACATCTGGGTTGATGTCCAGACGCCTCCAGTTATACCATTATGTGAGTTTCTCAACCATATTTATGTCTTTGATATTGTTTATTCAAAAATAGTTGACAACTAATTTCTATTGACAGCTTATTTCCATTCAAGCAAACATGTCCGGCGCTTGGTAGACATGACCGTCGACTGTCCCGAGGCTGAACTAAACTGCGAGGAGATAGGTCATTATGTTTCATGGCTTGAGGATCTTCATACTGTCAAGACAAATTATTTTTCTGGCCTTAAAAATCTTAGTAGTCAAAATGTGCGACCAATAGTGTTCGTACTGAACTACAGTAACATCTATTTAGGAAAGATGGTAAGATTTTTACTATTTGTCCTCAGTGCATCTTTTGCATACATTATTTTTTAAGCTCAACTTCATTGCTAAGTATGTTACTATACGATGTTCGTCAACAGGGACTCCCCATGAATGTTGTGCCTCGTTGGATCGAGACTAAAGGTCGCATGAGAATTGTAAGCTTACGGTCAAGATATCCTACAATGCACTTTAGTGCATACATGATTTCTAATAGCGAGGAATGCTTAATAGTGAAATACTAGAGCAAAATTGTAAACGATCGCAGAGAAGTACTAGGGGGCAACAATCAGAAGCGCAGCCCACGATTAGGAGACAGGTTCATCTACATGCTCCAACTTGATGAAGCAGGAGTGCTACACATGTTTTATGCTATTTTACCTGAGAGAGAGCAGTAGGAGTGATTAGCTAGCTAGAAATGAGTTATGATGATTAAATAGCTAGTGTTGGTGGTAATGACTATGATGATTATTATTAGCTAGTGTTGGTGGTGATTAGATAGCTACCGCAGCTAGTGTTTGGTGATGATTAGCTAGCTAGAATGAGTTTGAAGATGATGATGTGTATTGTTGGAGGTAATGACTATGATGATGATTAAATAGCTACTGTTGGTGGTAATGACTATGATGATGATTAAATAGCTTGTGTTGGTGGATTAGATTCAAGTGGAGGCAACATGTGGTGCACATCGAAAGTACTACTCGTCCAAACTAGATCAAGTTTGGATTAGTAGTATACTTTGACATGCACCACATGTTCCCTCCACTTAAACCCTAATCCACCTTCATTTGACACACTGTTATGGACATATTGATATAACAACCTCATAATTGGTATTGTACCAAAATTTGTACAACGGCGTATAAATACGCTAAAAATAAAAAAATGAGAAAAAGAATACTAGTAGCGATTGAGAGTAAACACGCTACTACTAGCTATATTAGCAGTAGCGCTGGGGTGAACAAACGCTGCTGCTATATGTCTTAGCAGCAGCGCGTGTAGCACGCGCTACTGCTAAGGAATAGCTGTAGCGCTTTATCAGTAGCGCGTCCTCCCGCGCTACTGATAAGCAAAATACCCGCGCTACTGCTAGGGTTTTCCCTAGTAGTGGTGGGCTGCGACGAGTGTTGACCATGAGAACTTCCGCCGCGGGGTCGCTACTGATGCACTCGGAAAGACTCTCCGCGGAACCAGTCGAATGGTCCGTAGAGAGATTGGTCGGGCTCGATCGTGGTGACTTGAGGGGTGGTCGATTGGCGAGCCACCGCATGTTTCACCCACCGCTGGAGCCACGATCGACCGGATCGCTCGCGGCGGCGTCGAACAAGGTGAGTGGATGAAACGGGAGCCGACCGATTCTGGGTCGACGGCTGCCGCAGAAGGAAGCAGAAGGCACTCGCGCGGAAATGCGCTGCCCCACGGATCGGAAGGGCCTCAACATCGAGGGGGGCTTCTTGAAGCCAGGCGGAGTCGTCGGCGATGAAAACGGGCGCGCCGAGACGGATCTCGCGGCCCACAGCCAAACCACCACCGGAAAGCATGTTGAAGGAGATCGGAAAAATTGCAACCTCACCGGAAGTCGCCAAGACGCTTTGCCCCAAGGTGGGCGCCAACTGTCGTGGTACTAAGTCTGACAGTAAGAATAGGGGGTACATATTAGGAGGCAAGGTCCTGACTACGGTGAGGTTGTACACACGAGTTTACGAGTTCAGGCCCCTCTCGGAGGAGGTATAAGCCCTACGTCTCGGTGCCCTGAGGCTGTCGACTGGAATATGAGTGTGTGTGTGTGTGTGTGTGTGTGTCTGTGTGGGTGTGTGTCTGTGTGTGTGTGTGTGTGTGTGTCTGTGTGGGTGTGTGTCTGTGTGTGTGTGTGTGTGTGTGTCTGTGTGGGTGTGTGTCTGTGTGTGTGTGTGTGTGTGTGTCTGTGTGGGTGTGTGTCTGTGTGTGTGTGTGTGTGTGTGTCTGTGTGGGTGTGTGTCTGTGTGTGTGTGTGTGTGTGTGTCTGTGTGGGTGTGTGTCTGTGTGTGTGTGTGTGTGTGTGTCTGTGTGGGTGTGTGTCTGTGTGTGTGTGTGTGTGTGTGTCTGTGTGGGTGTGTGTCTGTGTGTGTGTGTGTGTGTGTGTCTGTGTGGGTGTGTGTCTGTGTGTGTGTGTGTGTGTGTGTCTGTGTGGGTGTGTGTCTGTGTGTGTGTGTGTGTGTGTGTCTGTGTGGGTGTGTGTCTGTGTGTGTGTGTGTGTGTGTGTGCGTGACAGGGGGGGCGAACCCTTGTGCCAGGGGAGGGGTGGCTTATATAGAGTGCGCCAGGACCCCCGCCATTCCATGTTACACAGGGTTCAATATACATTAAGACAGGGCGTTACTGGTAACGCTAGCTATAAAGAGCTGTAAATGATCTTTAAGACTACAGACTGAACGCCTGACCATTGCCATCCTGGAGTGGCTTTAGGTCTTCTGTACTCTGAGTGGTTTCTTGTATGGTCGAATGACTTTATCTTGGTCGAATGGAATCGGGGTATCCCAGTGGGATAACTGGTCGAGTGGATTGCACTCCAAGGTGACTTCAGTCGGTATCCTTTGTTGTACTTTGAATGTTCTTGACTCTAGGGTAGTGACCTTAGGTAGGACGTATAGGTCAGGCCTATGACCCTACCCTAGGTTCATGGCATCGTCAGGGGGCGTCTCCCTTGTTGGGCCCTTGTGGCCCAACTCCTTCTCCACCTCTTAGCCTTATTTGGCCCGTTGATATTAAATTAAATATATTTTTATTCTAAACATTTTAAGAGCATAATAAATATATAATTTAACATCTCCGGAAAAAATTTCCACCTATATATTTTAATCAGTAATACCTGGTATTACCCGATATTCACCGAAACCCTTCCGGCGACCCCGAAATGCTTCCTGAACCTCTCGGAACTATTCTGGATATTAATGAAACAATTCCACAAATATATTCTCATCACTACCATCCTACTAACACTCAGCTGATCGTGATTACCTTAAGCTTGTGACCCCGTAGGTTCGGTAAACCATAGACATGAACGAAAGCCCTTCGTTCAATGACCGATAGCGGAACCGTGGACATCCATATCGGTCCCTATGATTACATGAATGATATTCGAGTGAACCTTTGGTTATCATGTGATGTTCCCTTTGCTTCGCGATACTTTACAAGACCCGAGTTGTGAGTGACATTTGTTAGGCGCCGACACTTGACCGATCCTAGAAATAAAATCGTGTGAAAAATTGGTCAATTTGATATCTGGCGGCGGTGGGAGGTCTGGGAAGCGGGAAGCACCATCGCGGCAACGTGCTCGGTACTGTAGGTGGAGGTGTGGATTCACGCTTCTGATCAGTAGCGGGGAGCGGTTGTATCCGGTCATTTTGGGAGGTGGGGCGGTGTTGGAGTGGATGGGGAGAGCGCCGACAGGGGATACGGGTTCTTGGGGCGGGTGGATAAGGTGGAGCGGTGGGAGGGAAATTTTTACTCCAGCCATGGGCGGCCAAGCATATTTATGAGTAGCGGTGCGTGGAGTAAATTTTTCGCTCCTCTAAAGAAGATGAGAGACCAGCTAGGTGCACTTTAGAGGAGTAAAAGTAAATTTTTTTAATCCCCTAAAGCTTTATTGGGGATCGGTTAGGGATGCTCTAAAGGCTTAGACAAACAAGGCCTTGAATCCCTTGGTTGATTGCAAAGTACACAAGAATTTTGTTCCTAATTTGTGGACTTTAGAGCAATTCATTCTTCTGCAGTTGGCGGTGTGGAAAATGTTGTGCTCTAGGAAAGGTGATGGTGATGGCTATGTAGGTAACTAAAAAAGATACTCCCTCCGTAAACTAATATAAGAGCATTTAGATTACTATTTTAGTGATCTAAACGCTCTTATATTAGTTTACAGAGGGAGTACCTGGTAATGATCAAGGATGTACTCTAGGTCCAACTATCTCTCTGTCACCAACTCTAGCATGGGACTCACCTCATAATTATTTTTCTATGAAGAGCACCCTATAAATGGTTATCGTGCAGTTTCAACATATGCTACCATCAAATTGCGTGCTACAAGTTTACAACTTGTCTTTTGTTTGTTCATGTTGCCTAAGCTACATGTGGGGTGTTGGTTAGGCAGTGCCACTTTGGCGGCCTTCTAGACTTCTAGTATTCATTCACTGGTGATTCGATTGGATGTATACGGAATGTTTCTAATTTGATGAACTATTGCCTTTAGGAAGGTATACTAGAGGGTTTGCTCAAAACAGAGCAGCCCCATCTCGTAGAGACAGCTAATGCGGTGAGGTGTTCTTTTGCATTCTATTATAGTCTGTCTGTTGACGGGCGAGCATTGAATAGTGTTTTCTTTGACGTTGAATCACGCCAAGGTCCTAACCCTACAACTCTGATACCAATTATTGTTGGTTTTGTGGCGTGATCTGGTCGCTCATTTTCCTTGATCTTCCCTAACGAACACAACTAAATTAAGGGAAGGAGAACACACAATGAGAGGAGAACGCAACCAGAGAGTTTTTTGCCACGCGTAATTAAGTTTGCGTCCTTTTTCTTTTTTCTTTTCTTTTTATTCCATCATGCAACTAACTGAATGAAAACAACGCGAAGATCCAGTATATGTGCATGCCATCCTACGAGCTTGGATCGTGCCAGTGCAGAAAGTAAGCAACGACTAAGACTACGCAACGTGAACTTGCTCGCACGCTTTCTGGCACTAAAAAAAAAGCGACTCGGTCTGAACCAAGTGCATTATTCTTCAGAGCTAACTAGCTGAAACTTAACTGAATAAAACTGCCGCACGAGACTTGACATCAACAGTACTTATGCCCAAACCAAACCATTTTGATATTGCACTTGTTTATGGATGGGTGCATTTTGTATTTTAGTGACACATTTGGAAAGCAAATGTTATTGTCCTTGTGCACAAGGCAGAGCAAGTATATGGTCAAACTAACAGTATTACCGCACCCGTTCCCTTGTAGTATTTGCATGGAGCCATGAAGTCTCATCATAGAAAAGATATACTGGGATCATGGTCATACAACAGTGCTTTGCGACATAGTATCATGCTACTGTCAAGTTTTTCTGAATGAGTTGTCTACCATGGACATGGATGGGTAACTGGTGCTTTTGTTGCAGCACACATTAAAAAGAAGAATAGCTAGATGTGTTCTCTGAAGATGGAATAAAGGTCTCCCCGCCTAGCCCCCGTTCCGGCGGTGCGTCTAGCATCATTGGTGGGCGTGTGGAGGTGTGTCTCCGGCAGATCTATCTTTGGTGGATTTGCTCGGATCTCGTCGTTGTTCGTCTACGTTCGTGCGTCTTCGGTTTGGATCCTTCCGATCTACGTTATTTTTCATCGGTGGCGGTTGCTGTTCTGGGGTGCTGGTCCTATGGGGCCTTAGCACGACGACTTCCCGACTGTCTACTACAACAAGTTGTGCCCGGCTCCGGCGATGGAAGGGCGATGACGGCGGCGCGCCTTCGGCTCGCTTCGGTGCTTGTAGTCGTCGCTAGGTGGTCTACGAATCTGGATGTAATTTTTATTTCTGGTATTCGTTGTACTGTCATGATTGAAGATGAATAGATTGAAAGTTTTTTCGAAAAAAAAAAGTGTATCTTAAGTGTAAACATAGCTGCGTTTTAGTTATGCTGTTGAAATGTTCTTTCCAGGATTCGGGGCCATAAATGAAACTGCACAAGGTGTTGTGCTCACTCGCTCCCACGCTGCAGCTAATATCTTCTGCGGATTTCTATTACAAGCAGGCATGAAACATGAAACATTGGTTTTCTGTTACCATGATTTCCTTCGGCTAATTTCTCCTGCTTTTAGTAGTACAGGCCTTCCAAATGCATAGCTCCATTGGGGATCTACAAATATCACTTGTGTAAAACTCTGGGAACACCGATTTTGTTAAAACATACCTTCCCTGTTAGGTCAGTATGCATACAAAGCTGTACTGCAAAGCAAACTTGAGTACAACTTGTCTCTTTCATCCATCTGCAGGGTCACATGGTACTGTGATCATATCATTTGGATGTTACCAGCACACTTTCCCTCCATCTATGCAAGTAGTAACATGGTATGCCGCGTTGATGGGACGTCGAAAATCGCAGCATGATCCGGTCGATATTTTTGAGCCATTGGCGTTCTTTCGCTGGCACGTCATCTCAGAACTTTCTGTAATTTGCTTTACCTACTTGTCGCGATGAAAAATCTTCCAGAAGCTTTTGAATTCCGGTAGCTGTTTTTTCACTAGCTGACTAAACCTATGATATGCACATCGGTCCTTGCAAACGCTGAAGGTGTACCCGTGTGACGACCTGAGGTCGGAGCTCGGCGACAGGTCGTAGAGGGATCACCGGACCAATTCACCTGCTCAAGTCATGTTTCTGGGTAAATTGAAAATCTTCCGCTCTTCCACTACTGGAGCTTGCAGGTTGATGTATGATTCTTCCTTCATCCCTTTTTGTTAGAGCATCTCCAGCTAGACTCCTCACACACTTCATACACGATCCAAGCGGACGGTCTGGTCAGTGATCGGTCACAAAATCTCAACCCAACCACACCCCTCACATCCAGATTTGTCACTGCCTGCGAACCTGTCCGGATGTCTCCGCGGACGATTAGGGGGCTGAATTTGCTATGTCCGATTGTAGATGCTCTTGCAAGCCTACACGCCCAACCTCATCGTCTCAGAAACTGCGGCGATCTTCACCGCCGATAACTCACAGCTCACGGGCGGCGCTGCACGGAGAGACATTCTAGGTCAAGTGAAGCGTAATCGCTGTAGACGGGGCGGCGCTGCTGGTGTTTCTGAATGAAAACGATGTGACGAGGGCAATAATACGGGCGACGGTGTCAGCTGGGGCGGGGTGTGCGGTTTGGCCCGGCGTCTGCGGGTCGCTGTGTAACGTGCCCTGGCAATGGGTTGGTTTCGGAGCTTAGCCGAGGCTGCGACGCAAGTGGTCGCTGTGGGCATGATGAGACCAAAAGCGCCATTGATTTCCCCTTGGTCTCATCCATCCCTGCTCGCCCGTTGCGTGTGCGTACAAAAGCACGTACAGCTGGTCCATGGAGCCCGATGCGTTGGGCGATTTGGCCCTTTGTAGCTAGGGCTAGGGCTTTGGTCTCTTGCAACCGGCAGCTAGCTGGCTAGCCCTGCTTGGCTTTGGCTTGTGTTACAAACTTCCAACTGGCCGGCCGGGTCAGCCAGCCAGTCAGCTAGCTGGTTTGCATATGGTGTAGGATGCACTGCAGCTGGTTGCTTGCACAAGGCCACAAGGCCACAACCATACCCATCCATCTATCACCCATATCAGTGGCCCGTATGCATGTATGGCCGCTCTGATTAGCTTAATCAGGGCGTACGTGGTTGCACTCTGCTAAGTTTACTTCCCTCTGGGGTGAACTGTTACTACATATGCATATATGTGCCACTCTGCATACGATCAGCTCACCGTTTCACTGCATGTATGCTATTACAGCTCGTGCTTACACTTTCCTGAGCACCTAATTGACTTCTGTTAGGGCTTGAGCTATCTCCCATGCATGTGTAAAGACACAAAACGTACACATGGGAGTATCTACATATTTGAGATTTCGGTGCAGATATGGACGATGCGATGTGAGCCACGTATTCCTGTCCTTCACTAGGTTCCAACGGGGCTCTTAATGTGCCAGCTAGGAGAGGTGTGAGTGACCCCCTCCTTCACATGCATGTATGGATGCATGGCCCATGCAGCGCAGGGTACCCTACACCGGCCGTCACCAACCAAATCACATGCGTGCGTGATACACACATATACACGCCGCGCGTCTATATAAACCACCCACACCTTGCTAGCTTCCTTCATTAGACCTACTAAACCCTCCTAGCTCACTCTCACCAGCACTACCTAGCTAGCTTAGCCGGCAGCAATGGCGTCCAGGACCTTCTCGGCGGCGTGCCTGCTGGCGCTGCTGGTGGCCAACACGTTCCTCGCCAGCGAGGCGTGCGGCAGCTGCAAGCACCACACCCCGCCCCCGGTGTCCCCGTCCCCGCCCCCGCCCGCGCCATCTACGACACCGTGCCCACCGCCTCCGTCAGGCGGCGGCTCGAGCACGTCGTGCCCCACGGACACACTGAAGCTGGGCGCCTGCGCCAACGTGCTGGGCCTGGTGAGCGCGGGCGTCGGCACGGCCCCCAGCGGCGGCGGCGATAAGTGCTGCAGCCTCCTCGGCGGCCTGGCCGACCTCGAGGCCGCCGTGTGCCTCTGCACCGCGCTCAAGGCCAACGTCCTCGGCATCGTCCTCAACATCCCCATCAAGCTCAGCCTCCTCCTCAACTACTGCGGCAAGACCGCCCCCAAGGGCTTCCAGTGCGCTTAATCCATCAGTTACTCAGGCAAATCAGCGCATGCATGCATCGTCAGTGCATCCGTGCATGCATGTATGTTATTTTAGTTGTTCATTCCAAATTTGATTTCATCATGCAATAATATATCGGTCGGTTGTTAAGTAGTTTTTCTTGCGTGTGTTAATTTATATGCACTGGTTTGGTGAGATTAATTTGTCTTAGTTTGGCTGTGTACTACAAGAGATATACATACGATTGGGGGCGCGCGTGCGTGTGCTTGAACAGTAATTTCATTAAGCATGTGTAACACTTGTGTATTTGTTTGATGAAATGTTGCAGAATATTCATTCATTAGTGTGGTACCTTGCTCGCTTTGTCATAATCGCTGCGGATTTCCAATAGCAGTTCTTTGTTATGTACATTACGTGGTACTACAACGCAAGCTTATTTCATTTCATGTATGAATTTGAAGCCGGGTTCATTGTTTCACCGAACAGCACGATAAGCTTGTTTGCTGCAAAGTATATGTCCAGTGGGATGTTGAATGGTCGTGGCCCATGTCCTGCACAAGATAGTGCATATGTAGTACAATATCAGTTTTTTTTGAATAGTTTGGATTGCTTATCACTTGTATGTAGCAATGCAAGTGCCAAGGTGTGATTCGTTTTCCTTTTTGTAGAAATAGTTTATATTTAGAAGATTTTGAGAAAAGTTTGCCAAGAAAGAGAGTGGGCTGGCAGGGATGAATTTTGTGGCCCATGTTTACATGTGGCCCACTTGTTGGATGCACTATCAAGTTTAAAATGTCAAATCAAAAAATATGTGATCCATGTTAACTAGGAGTAACAAAATTTCACCATTTTTTATAATATCATTCAACTCCCAAAATTTATTTTGTTTTAAGATTTACGAATCAATATGAAATTATACTTCATGATAGTAGTACTAGTAACAGAATTTCTCCATTTTTGTACTACTTACATATAGTACTCCATTCAACATCCAACTTTAAGGGCTCCTTTGATTCAAAGGAAATCTATAGGATTTTTGGAGGATTGAAATCTTTAGGAATTTTCCTTCATTGGTCCTTTAATTCATAGGATAGGATTCCATAGGAATTTTTCTCATGGAATCTTTTGTACTGGAAATCTATCATCCAGTCCAACCTGTTTTGACAATTTCTTTATTTTTTTCCTGTGGCATCAAATACTCGTTGCTAATCCTATAAGAATCGCGTGTGCATGTCACTCTAATCATATACTTTTCCTATTCCCATGTTTTCAAAATCATGCCAATCAAAGAGGCCCTAACTAGTTTTATTATACTAACATGCATGATGACTGCATGTATGAAAAAGTTACTTGATTAATCTCTTGTGTCGTAGTCTAAATCCCTATAGAAGATCACACATACCATCTTTTGGAGATGCTCTCACTCGGGTATGATCTAAAGTATAAGGTAGAGTCTCGGTCAGATAAGCCCTTGAGCTAGATCCTAACTATGCTACAATATGCCCTGCTAGACTGAAGATCCATATGTTTCAATTTCAATCAAATAAAAATATACCAAATACAGTTATTAACTGAATTTAGTGCCTATGAAGGCATGCAAACAAGCAATTGAAGGGCTGAAAAGCCAAATTTACCCTTTCAATTTAAGAGAAAATTGGTTTAATTACTTCGCCAAATTCGTTACCCTTTTTACATGTATCGCTGATTGATTTCCACTGATAGTGGATCCAAGGATATGAATATCCAGAAAAGGGAGCACAAAGACCACACACGAGGATCACATCAGTTAAATTCGGTGAGATCGGAGAGATAAAACACAAAAGGTGCTTAGGTTCAGACCCTGGCATGCCCTTCCTTTTAATCTTTGTTGCAACGTCAAGAACATCGTCAAACCAAGCAACATGATGTATCAGTGTTTATTTCAACGTGATTATGATAGATTTTTTTTTTTGCAAAACAAAGGAACTAATGGCTTTAGGTGATCTGCATGCAAATTGGGACTTTTTATGCTATGACGCATATAAAGATATATAGCTCAATTCCTTTCCGCCGCCGACAAACAGTACTTCCTCCGTCCAGAAATACTTGTCTTAAGAATGGTTGTATCTAGACTTATTTTAGTTATAGGTACATCCATTTTCAATCATTTCTAAGACAAGTATTTCCGGACGGAGGGAGTACTAGTTTAGGCAGTTTATGATTTTTTTTTTTTTTGCAAAACAAAGGAACTAATGGCTTTAGGTGATCCGCGCGCAAATTGTGACTTTTTGTGCTATAGTGACGCATATAAAGATATATAGCTCAATTCCTTTCCGCCACCGACAAATAGTACCACTTTGGGCAGGTTATGATCGCCTTACTATGCAATGTGCTATGAAGGGGCCGGTTATCATTTCTTTGTCAAGAAGCCCATCATTCAGATTGAAAAATGTGGGTTATGCACGTATGGTATACCTGATATATATTCTTCTCCCTGTATATATATAAATTCCGTTGTAAGCGTGCATACAAACTCCGACCCCTGGCCGGCATAAACTACAAGAAGATGATCACAGTCACCCCATATCTTTTCCAAAACATGAACGGCCATCGTCATGCCGGTGAAGGTGACCTTTGCTGTTTCCAGGCCGGCGCGGCGAGATGGGTGTGGTGCTCCGAGACGTCTCAGCCTTTCACCCTTCTGGCGTCGGTCGTGGTGACCCTCCCTGCCGGGGAAGCCAACAAAACCCGAGCGCTCACGGGCGGCGCATCCTTACAAATCACCCGTACCAGCCAGCCAGCTGCTCCATATATCGCTCTGACCCTGACCAGGATCGGCACCATCCACTTGCATTCTAGTGCAATTGCAACGTGAATTGCTGGGTGGATCCATCGGCCGGCACCAACCGTATCATGCATGCATGTTGCTTGACTGACCGCCATTTTCGTGTCCCATCACTATACATACAGTACATGCATGCATGTGACGCGTTTTCACGCTACTGTTGCACGATAAGACGTCCCTTGATGAAATTTCATTAGTAGGCAAGAAGAAAGACGTACTGTGTATTGTTTGCCGTACGTTGCAGTACTTGATAATGATATGCACAGGGAAGGCTCGACATGCATTCATGCATTCATGCATGTCCTTGTTTTTCCTCCTTCTTGGACCGTGACATATATGCATGTCTTGGACGAACCCGATCGATCAGCCTCCTCCTCCATTATTTGTTGAATCATTCATCCGTGCGTACCACCCTGTTGTGCACGGCGAGTGTATGCTGTCTGTCCTGGTGACACGACCCGCACGCGGCGAATACTGTAGGTTTCATCGGGAGTGCAGCGCCTGAACCGTCTGTTAGCGCATGGATGCATGCATATGAACGGATGCAGCGCTAGGGATTAGCTGGTTAATCACTGTCAGCCAGGTGCTGAGGTTCTAGCTGGACAAGTTGCACCTTTGGTCTCTTTTACTGTTTTGTCACACAGAGGTACTCCTACCAAACTTAAACATCTCCTCGTAGACTGGCTGATTGACCTGTCAGGCCCAAGTGGCACCGGTTACTAGTGACTGGAATCACATATGGCCCACCTATGATATACTAACTCCGTTTGTAAATAATTGAAGTTCTGAGTTTGTCCTAAGTCATGTTTGTTTAAGTTTGCCCAAGTTTATATATATATAAGTATAACATCTAGAACAGCAAAATAGACCCATGACATTATTTACGAAATATATTTCGTACTATGCGTATTTGGTTTTGTAGATCTTATCATATTTTTCTATAGTTGGCCAAACTTAAGCTAGTTTGACTTAGGACAACCCTAGAACTTCAATTATTTTGAATTCGAAGGAGTAATCTCTAGATCTAATTAGTACTATGTCCCTTTTTCTATACCACTATATAGTGTCCGAATAAGTTTGAATAACAACCATTGATTGAAGCCGATATGACGGTGGAGATGTGGCAAATCCGAGTGTTGTTGACCGTTGGATCTTCTCATTACTTCACTGGATTCTTCCACGTGTACTAGGTAGAAGATTCTATGTTGGGCTAAAGCCATATGTGCATTTTGCACAAAATTTAAAGCACACTTCTACTTTATTCTAGATTCTTCCATATTCAGACTCTCCTAGCTTCTTTTTCTATCGAAAGTATCACTCATTGTACTCCGTATTCAAGTCTATGTACCTTCATAGATCATATTTATCTTTGCAGATAGAACATTATCTTTGAGATAGCCAAAAAAGATACCTAAATAAAACACGCTCAATATATATTACGTGATTTTTGTATCTTATACTTCATGCATACGCCTCACAATTTCATTTGTCTGCATAACTTGACAAAAAAAGATACCTAAATAAAACATGCTCAATATATTTTACAGTAATAATATGTCTATCTTTGGTTGTAATTTGACTATATGAGCGACAATATGTCTATCTTTGGTTGTAGTTTGACTATATGAGCTCTCACGTGCTATCGTATAACTTACTGGTTGATACAAAATCGTAACTGCAGATTTTTTCCTTTTGCAGATATATATTCTGTTTCAATATGTTTTTGCCGATAAATATCTTGAAATAGAATATAATGAGATTAATTTTGTCAGACCTTGTTGTCCTCAGTGGACCTTTTCTGGAATAGAGAGATGGTATTGTATGCATTTGCGCCTTTATCTCAGTTAATTAAAGGAGCCACATGTACGGAAGGCGACTGAAAATTTGGTTTGTGCCAGTCGATTTACCCTCTCTTTCTCCCAACCGTTGGATTAAAATCCTAGGACTACGACTCTTCTTCCTCCTCCAGCCCCTACTACTATTTATTTTCTTCCTCGTCAAAATGACATTTCTTTGCCCCGTCGTGATTTCTCCTCTCTCCTGCCCCGCCTTCGGCGAGTTCCCGACCAACCCTCATGGGCAGTGTTGCGGTAGGCCGCGGTGTCCCCGTCTCCGACTCTGTCTAATTTGAGTGCGGGTCAGAGCAACAAAAAGCCTCCCACCGGCATTTGAAAAAAAATCTTTGGCTCGCCTCCGCCCGCGACCTCACGGCCATCCGTGTCATCACAGGTTCCGGCTCGGCCTCATTGGTGAGCCTGTGCTCTCCTGTCTCGGGCTCGAGCCTTCGCTCCTCTCTCAAATGGAATCGACAGACACAATTTCCAAACTCACTTAGCCTGATTTATCAAAACCTTTAATGAAATTGTTTTACAAATGTCAACATGTTAATTGCGTTGAGATTTGCCTACTATTTTTTATTGTGCTTTTACGGTTATACTCTTGATTTAACTAGTAACTTATGCTTCTTTAGATTCCTTAAATCGGTTGAATGGTATGGACAGTCTTGATCAAAATGATGACTCTTGATTGTAGTGGTAGTATCATAGCTAGTATCATACATGCCAACTAGACAATTTTAATGAGGTGACGTAGAATTTAATGAAGAAAGAGAGGGTTGAGTATTATATTATGATACCGTATCATAATAAATTCTATGCTACTATGTGTTATGCCTGACAATAAATGAGGCTACATATGATACTACTCTATAATACTGTTCACTACAGATGTAGTGTCATACACTAGTATCGTATGCATGATACTAGTATATGATACTTCCCATTATGACCAGCCTTAGGTAGCATGCTCGATTGACAACATCGTTCAAGCATGACACGTTGTGTTAGAATAAATCCGAGGCATACCGTCGATCATCCGAGGACCAAGCAATCACACGGCACGACACCGAGATTTGTTAACGAGGTTCACCGATATGGCTACATCCCCAGGCCCTGACTACGTGCGCTCCTTCCCGTGACACCGTCAATACCGCACACCGGCCACCCGGGCGCCGGCACACGCCGCCGGCTCCCCCTTGCGTGCATGTGCTATTATGCTGGCATAGGTTACATCATGTGTCTACCCTCGCTATCTAAGAGAGGCCTAGGATACAATTGTCCTACTAGAACACGACTCCATATCCTATCTAAATAAAATACTACTCAGAGTCCAACTGTAACCTACCTTGTATATAATATTCGACACAACTCTAACACGTTGCATGCATGGACAAGTTATGAGAAAATCGGTGCTTGTTAATATTGGCCAAACATTTATAAGTTTGGCCTGGTTAAGAACAGATGCATCTTGTGTTATGAAACGGACTGAGTATCCGCATGGGGCTCGGTGGCCTGGTGACAACCAATGACCAATAGATGCAGCGTTATTTTTTTTTTGGGGCAAATCAGAGAGCTTTATTTAACAAAAAAGTTGTCCCGGCAGTCAGCTAAAAGGCTGCTTACCAAGAAACTAGGAGTCTTGTCAAGCCAGCAGTCAGTCACATTCAAAGTGCATGTACGTTTTGCACAGAGATGCGCCGGCAAGTTTGCTGACCTGGTTACATGCTAAATCTCAAAAAAAGAAAAATCAAAAGCTAGCTCTCCTATTTTGTCTAAGATAGGAGCCACAATCGAACACGAATTGTGGCGAGTGTTCCAGAGTTGTACCAACTCCTGGCAATCTGTCTCCATTATCACATGCGAGAGGCCTCGAAGCTTTGCAAATAGAACTCCTTCCCGCATTGATATAGCTTCCATTAAAAAAGGGTCCGAGATCTCAACAAACGGCTTGCACCATGATCCCAACAGCGCGGACGCGGAACAGGCTATACCACCCGCCCCTCCTCTTCCTTCCGCGACGTTAAGTGCACCATCCGTCGTGATCTTCACCATCCATGGCTCGGGCGGCCGCCAGCCATGCCCTGGTAACAAGATGGGAACTGACCGAGGCAGTTCCAGCAGTGCAAGAGCCTCTCTAGTTGCCCTGATGGCGGCTTTTGGATCCCTTCCTTCTTCCCCATGCTTGATCCGATTTTGAGAATGCCAAATCGTCCACATGATGGTGATAATCTTTGCTCGATCTTCATCCTTGACTCGGTCTCCACATAGGATGTATCTGGCCCATGAACGTGGGTGTAAGCGAGGTAGCCGAAGACCAAACCACGCACACGCTTCATCCCAGAAGCGGCGTGCATGCGAGCATTGAATGAGGGCATGCATAAGATCCTCCTCCTTAGCCAGACAAACCTTGCAAGTGTCTAAAACTGCAATATGACGGTATTTGAGAGTGCACTCATCCGGTAGAATCCCTCGTAGTACCCTCCACCAGAACACTCGTACCTTTGGGATCACTTTGAGTTTCCACAGGGCAGACGACATCTGTTTGTCATCTGTTGAAGCACCAGTAACCGCCCCTTCCTCTAGAGCAAAACGCTCGTTCTGAGTCACTAGAGCTACGCCGACTTAACAGTGTAGTTGCCTGATCTTTCAAAAGTCCAAGCATAAGAATCGTCACCTCCGCCCCTCCTGATTGGGATGTTCAGAATGGCGTCAGCATCAGGAGCAATGAATGTAGTTCGAATCAACTCATGCCTCCATGACCAGTTCTCGGGATCTATAAGATCCGAGGCTTTACGAACTAAAGTGTTCGGTGGTTTCAGCAGCAGTGTCATCGAGATCGTCCCAGGGATCCATTTATCAGCCCACACATCAATGGAGTTCCCGTCTCTGACTTTCTTAATGAGTCCCGCACGCAAAGCTTCCCTTCCTGCAATGATAGCTCGCCATGCAGCAGATGCAGACTTTGGCACCGTGGCCTGCATAAATTCTGTATCAGGGAAGTAGCGACCTTTAAGAACCCTTGCACACATAGAATTAGGGTTAGTCATAAACCGCCAACCATGCTTTCCTAGTAGCACAAGATTAAACTGATGAGGGTCCCGAAAACCCATTCCTCCTTTGCACTTTGGTGTCGCCAAATTATCCCAGGAGACCCAATGCAATGCATTCTTGTCAATAGAGATGCTCCAAAAATATTTCGCCATTGGTGAAGTCAGGCTCTTGCAAACCTTTTTTGATAGTAAGAATGTGCTCATCGAATATGTGGGGATAGCCCGAACCACAGATTTCAACAAGGTTTCACGACCTGCGCATGCAAGTAATTTTTCAGACCATCCATGTATCCGTCCGCAAGCTCTCTCCCCAATATGATCGAAGGTCCCGCTCGTGATGCGACCGACCGCCGTGGGCAGTCCCAGGTAACGCTCACTAAAAGCCTCGACGTCGATGTTGAGGATGGCTTTCAAATGAAGCTTGAGCTGGGCCGGTGTATACGAACTGAAGTAGATGGCGCTCTTTGCGCGATTCACACACTGTCCCGAAGCTTCACCATATATTCTCAGAATCTCGTTAAGTCTCGCCGCACTCTGGGTGTTTGCGCTGATGAAGATCAAACTGTCATCTGCGAATAGCAAGTGTGTCACCCTAGGTGATCGCTAGCTGACTCTTATGCCTCTGTCAATGTATCCGACATTGTAGTACTTCAACAAAGAAGACAGGCCCTCCGCACAGAGCAAGAAAAGGAACGGCGACGCCGGGTCACCTTGCCTCAATCCTCGGGAGGGAGTGAAAAAGGGCAGTAGCTCTCCGTTAACACGAACAGAGAAACGGACTGACGATACGCACTTCATAATTAACCGAACAAAGACAATGTTGAAACCCAACTTTGTCAGAATAGCCTCAAGAAAGTGCCACTCGACTCGGTCGTACGCTTTCATCATGTCTAGTTTGATTGCACAAGCGTAGTTTTTTCCTTTCTTCCGCCTCCTCATTGTGTGCACACTTTCATATGCCACTAATACATTATCAGTTATCAGACGTCCAGGAACAAAAGCACTTTGCTCTTCACTGATGATCTCATCCATGAATGCCCTCATTCGGTTAGTCACACATTTTGAAGCAATCTTGTACAGAACCGAACACAAAGCAATAGGTTTATATTGTGTGATGTACTGAGGGTGTCGTACCTTGGGAATCAAAGTGATTGAGGTGTCATTCAATCCCACTGGTAGTTCTCCTCCATTCAAAAAGTCCAGAACCGCCGCGGTTACAGCATCACCCAATAAACTCCAATGACGCTGATAAAACCCCGCAGTGAAACCATCCACTCCCGGTGCTTGGGAGGGTGCCATTTGGAACAAAGCTGTTCTGACTTCCGCCGCAGTAAAGGCCTTCGTAAGTTGCACGTTCATATCATCCATGACCTTCACTGGCACATGGTTAATAAGCTTTGCTGCATCCATGAATCCCTGAGACTGGTACAGATTTTGATAGAATGCATGAACCTCGCTCTTGTCTTCCTCTTCAGTGGCACAAACTGAACCATTAGATCGGCATAGACCCTGAATTTTATTAATACGCTTCCTCTGCGCCGCATGTGCTTCAAAATATGCCGTGTTACGGTCTCCTTCTCTGAGCCAGGGGACGCGGGACCGTTGTCGAAGCCAAATCTCCTCCTGTTGGAGAGCCTCACGCAGCTGGCAAACCACTATTCTCTCTTCGTCAGTTGGTCCTCGACCCAACGATCGACACCTTAAGTTGTCTAGCCTTTTCTGCAGCTGTCTAACCCACCTCGTTAAGCAGCCAAATTCGCGGGCCCCCAAGGTTCCTGCATCACCTTCATATGTGTCAGTGAATCTGCTATACCCTGGAGGCCCGGTCCTCTATTTGTCTCCTGCCAAGCAGTAGCTACAATGCGGTCATAGTCCACATGCGATGCCCACACGTTCTCATATCTAAACTGTCGTGTTGCTCTTGACGTGGTCCTCAAATTTTCCTTTATCTCCGCTACAACAAAACAGTGATCAGACTCTACCGACGGCAAGTGTCTGACTCTGATATGATGGAAATGTTGCCGGAACTGTTCGTTAGCAAAAACTCTGTCAAGCCTCGCCTTGACGTTTGCGTCACCTGATTGCCGATTATCCCAAGTGTACGCTGTTCCTGACCACCCCAAATCTTGGAGGGCCACTTCATCGGTGACTTCTCTGAACGCTCTCATTTGCCTCTCTGGCCTAGCTGACCGGCTGAAGTGTTCGTTGGCGTAGAGAGTCTCACTAAACGCTCTCATTTTAAGAACTGGTTTTTTCCCCGAAACCTAGGGCTCTCTGGCGGCGCTTGGGTTTCGACGTGCAAACTGACCGGCGGCCGCGGATTTCATCGGCGGGCCGCCCCAAAGAGAAGGCCGGGGCGATGGCGACACCATCCGCGGCGGAAGGAGCGCAGGAGAACGCCTCCTCGAGCCAACCCAGACCGGCAAGGGAAAAACTAGAGGAAGCTCTAGATAAGCTAGACATATCCGAGGAAGAGGCGACTCCCCTCGTGATTGATGTTCGCCTGGATGGTGCTCCGGTGAAGTGGTTGCTGGCGGGGAAGGTTATGCATCGAAATCAGTATCACATACACACCATTGGCAACGCCCTTCGACCGGCATGGGGAAACCCTAGAGGACTACAATTCCGCTCAGTTGGCACGAACATGTTTGTTGCTGAGTTTGAAGCACAGCGAGACCGCAACAGAGTTTGGGCGGGATCACCCTGGCACATCAACAAGAACGCGGTCATATTGGCTGAGTTCGAGGAGTGCATGCGTTCAGATGAAGTCAAGTATGATCGGCTGCTGGTGTGGGCTAGGGTTCTTAACCTTCCATACAACCTGAGAGATGACGCATGGGGTCTCCCAATCGCACGGATGATCGACAAAGAGGTAAAGTTTGCAAAGTTTGATCACAATGGGGGCTATCGCCGAGCTAGGGTTTCAGTGGATGTCAACAAACCGCTCAGGAGATGGGTGCTTATTGATTCTGCAAGGAGGAAGAAGGTGGATCCCTACGAAATTCAATATGAACAGATCCCATACTTCTGCTTCTCCTATGGACGGCTGGGCCATTCGGAACTCTACTGCTCCAATCCAGGTTCAAGAGACGAGAAAGGTGAGCTTCCTTTTGGGCCGAGTTTGAGGGCTCCTGATGAGAATAGATTGTTGGGGAACGTTGCAGAAAATTAAAAAATTTCCTACAGTTTCACCAAGATCCATCTATGAGTTCATCTAAGCAACGAGTCACGGGAGAGAGATTGCATCTACATACCACTTGTAGATCGCGTGCGGAAGCGTTCACTAGAACGTGGATGATGGATTCGTACTCGTCGTGATCCAAATCACCGATGACCGAGTGCCGAAGGACGGAACGTTCAACACACGTACGGAGCGGATGACGTCTCCTCCTTCTTGATCCAGCAAGGGGAAGGAGAGGTTGAAGAAGATGGCTCCAGTAGCAGCACAACGGCGTGGTGGTGGTGGAGCAGCAGTATTCCGGCAAGGCTTCGCCAAGCTCGTGACGGAGGAGGAAGAGGTGTAGCAGGGGGAGGGAGGCGCCAGAACTTCAGGGTGCGGCTGCCCCCTCCCCCCTCCCTTTATATAGGCCCCCAGGGGGGGCGCCGGCCCTTGGAGATCCAATCTCCCAAGGGGGGCGGCGGCCAAGGGGGGCGGCGGCCAAGGGGGGTGGAGTGCCCCCCCAAGGCAAGTGGGGCGCCCCCCACCCTAGCGTCACCGAACCTTAAGTGTGTAGACCCTACGGGTTCGGGAGACACGTAGACATGACCGAGACGGCTCTCGGGCAATAACCAACAGCGGGATCTGGATACCCATGTTGGCTCCCACATGCTCCTCGATGATCTCATCGGATGAACCACGATGTCGAGGATTCAAACAACCCCGTATACAATTCCCTTTGTCAATCGGTATGTTACTTGCCCGAGATTCGATCGTCGGTATCCCAATACCTCGTTCAATCTCGTTACCGGCAAGTCACTTTTACTCGTACCGTAATGCATGATCCTGTGACCAGACACTTGGTCACTTTGAGCTCATTATGATGATGCACTACCGAGTGGGCCCAGTGATACCTCTCCGTAACACGGAGTGACAAATCCCAGTCTCGATCCGTGTCAACCCAACAGACACTTTCGGAGACACCTGTAGTGCACCTTTATAGTCACCCAGTTACGTTGTGACGTTCGGTACACCCAAAGCACTCTTACGGTATCCGGGAGTTACACGATCTCATGGTTTAAGGAAGAGATACTTGACATTGGAAAAGCTCTAGCAAAACGAACTATACGATCTTGTGCTATGCTTAGGATTGGGTCTTGTCCATCACATCATTCTCCTAATGATGTGATCCCGTTATCATTGACATCCAATGTCCATAGTCAGGAAACCATGACTATCTATTGATCAACGAGCTAGTCAACTAGAGGCTCACTAGGGACATATTGTGGTCTATTTATTCACACGTGTATTACGATTTCCGGATAATACAATTATAGCATGAATAAAAGACAATTATCATGAACAAGGAAATATAATAATAATCCTTTTATTATTGCCTCTAGGGCATATTTCCAACAGTCTCCCACTTGCACTAGAGTCAATAATCTAGTTACATTGTGATGAATCGAACACCCATAGAGTTCTGGTGTTGATCATGTTTTGCCCGCGAAAGAGGTTTAGTCAACGGATCTGCGACATTCAGATCCGTATGCACTTTGCAAATTTCTATGTCTCCATCTTGAACATTTTCACGGATGGATTTGAAGCGACGCTTGATGTGCCTGGTCTTCATGTGAAACCTGGGCTCCTTGGCAAGTGCAATAGCTCCAGTGTTGTCACAGAAGAGTTTGATCGGCCCCGACGCATTGGGTATGACTCCTAGGTCGGTGATGAACTCCTTCACCCAAATTGCTTCATGCGCTGCCTCCGAGGCTGCCATGTACTCCGCTTCACATGTAGATCCCGCCACGACGCTCTGCTTGCAGCTGCACCAGCTTACTGCTCCACCATTCAACATATACACGTATCCGGTTTGTGACTTAGAGTCATCCAGATCTTTGTCTAAGCTAGCGTCGACGTAACCCTTTACGACGAGCTCTTCGTCACCTCCATAAACGAGAAACATGTCCTTTGTCCTTTTCAGGTACTTCAGGATATTCTTGACCGCTGTCCAGTGTTCCTTGCCGGGATTACTTTGGTACCTTCCTACCAAACTTACGGCAAGGTTTACATCAGGTCTGGTACGCAGCATGGCATACATAATAGAACCTATGGCCGAGGCATAGGGGATGACGCTCATCTCTTCTTTATCTTTTGCCGTGGTCGGGCATTGAGCCGAGCTCAATCTTACACCTTGCAGTACAGGCAAGAACCCTTTCTTGGACTGATCCATTTTGAACTTCTTCAAAAATCTTATCAAGGTATGTGCTTTGTGAAAGACCTATGAGGCGTCTCGATCCATCTCTATAGATCTTGATGCCTAATATATAAGCAGCTTCTCCAAGGTCCTTCATTGAAAAACTTTTATTCAAGTAGGCCTTAATGCTGTCCAAGAGTTCTATATCATTTCCCATCAAAAGTATGTCATCTACATATAATATGAGAAATGCTACAGAGCTCCCACTCACTTTCTTGTAAACGCAGGCTTCTCCATAAGTCTGCATAAACCCAAACGCTTTGATCATCTCATCAAAGCGAATGTTCCAACTCCGAGATGCTTGCACCAGCCCATAAATGGATCGTTGGAGCTTGCATACTTTGTTAGCATTCTTAGGATCGACAAAACCTTCCGGCTGCATCATATACAGCTCTTCCTTAAGATAACCGTTAA
>LR880969.1:792539701-792572854 GCA_904067115.1 Aegilops sharonensis | reverse complement strand
AGAGCGTATCCCCAAAATGATAGCGGTAAATCTGTAAGAGACATCATAGATCGCACCATATCCAATAGAGTGCGATTACGACGTTCGGACACACCGTTACGCTGAGGTGTTCCAGGCGGCGTGAGTTGTGAAACGATTCCACATTTCCTCAAGTGTGTACCAAATTCGTGACTTAAATATTCTCCTCCACGATCTGATCGTAAGAACTTTATTTTTCGGTCATGTTGATTCTCTACCTCATTCTGAAATTCCTTGAATTTTTCAAAGGTCTCAGACTTGTGTTTCATCAAGTAGACATACCCATATCTACTTAAGTCGTCTGTGAGAGTGAGAACATAACGATATCCTCCGCGAGCCTCAACGCTCATTGGACCGCACACATCGGTATGTATGATTTCCAATAAGTTGGTTGCTCGCTCCATTGTTCCGGAGAACGGAGTCTTGGTCATTTTGCCCATAAGGCATGGTTCGCATGTGTCAAATGATTCATAGTCGAGAGACTCTAAAAGTCCATCAGAATGGAGCTTCTTCATGCGCTTGACACCAATGTGACCAAGGCGGCAGTGCCACAAGTATGTGGGACTATCTTTATCAACTTTACATCTTTTGGTATTCACACTATGAATATGTGTCATATTACGTTCGAGATTCATTAAGAATAAACCATTGACCATCGGAGCATGACCATAAAACATATCTCTCATATAAATAGAACAACCATTATTCTCGGATTTAAATGAGTAGCCATCTCGCATTAAACGAGATCCTGATAAAATGTTCATGCTCAAACTTGGCACCAAATAACAATTATTGAGGTTTAAAACTAATCCCGTAGGTAAATGTAGAGGTAGCGTGCCGACGGCGATCACATCGACCTTGGAACCATTCCCGACGCGCATCGTCACCTCGTCCTTTGCCAGTCTCCGTTTATTCCGCAGCTCCTGCTGTGAGTTACAAATATGAGCAACGGCACCGGTATCAAATACCCAGGAGTTACTACGAGTACTGGTAAGGTACACATCAATTACATGTATATCAAATATACCTTTAGTGTTGCCGGCCTTCTTGTCCGCTAAGTATTTGGGGCAATTCCGCTTCCAGTGGCCCTTCCCTTTGCAATAAAAGCACTCTGTCTCAGGCTTGGGTCCATTGTTTGACTTCTTCCCGGCAACTTGCTTACCGGGCGCGGAAACATCCTTGCCGTCCTTCTTGAAGTTCTTCTTACCCTTGCCCTTTTTGAACTTAGTGGTTTTATTGACCGTCAACACTTGATGTTCTTTTTTGATTTCAACCTCTGCTGACTTCAGCATTGAGAATACTTCGAGTATGGTCTTCACCATTCCCTGGATATTGTAGTTCATCACAAAGCTCTTGTAGCTTGGTGGGAGCGACTGAAGGATTCTGTCAACGACCGCCTCGTCCGGGAGGTTTATGTCCCGTTGGGACAGGCGGTTGTGCAACCTAGACATTTTGAGTATGTGTTCACTGACAGAACTGTTTTCCTCCATCTTACAACTATAGAATTTGTCGGAGACTTCATATCTCTCGACCCGGGCATGAGCTTGGAAAACTAGTTTCAGCTCCTCGAACATCTCATATGCTCCGTGTTGCTCAAAACGCTTTTGGAGCCCCGATTCTAAGCTGTAAAGCATGCCGCACTGAACGAGGGAGTAATCATCAGCACAAGACTGCCAAGCATTCATAATGTCTTGGTTCTCTGGGACGGGTGCATCACCTAGCGGTCCTTCTAGGACATATTTTTTCCTGGCAGCTATGAGGATGATCCTCAGGTTCCGGACCCAGTCCGTATAGTTGGTGCCATCATCTTTCAGCTTGGTTTTCTCTAGGAACGCGTTGAAGTTCATGTTGACATGAGCGTTGGCCATTTGATCTACAAGACATATTTGCAAAGGTTTTAGACTAAGTTCATGATAATTATGTTCATCTAATCCAATTATTTTAATGAACTCCCACTCAGATTAGACATCCCTCTAGTCATCTAAGTGTTACACGATCCGAGTCGACTAGGCCGTGTCCGATCATCACGTGAGACGGACTAGTCATCGTCGGTGAACATCTTCATGTTGATCGTATCTTCCATACGACTCGTGTTCGACCTTTCGGTCTCCGTGTTCCGAGGCCATGTCTGTACATGCTAGGCTCGTCAAGTTAACCCTAAGTGTTTTGCATGTGTAAAACTGTCTTACACCCGTTGTATATGAACGTAAGGATCTATCACACCCGATCATCACGTGGTGCTTCGAAACGACGAACTTCAGCAACGGCGCACGGTTAGGGGAGAACACTTCTTGATATTGTTGTAAGGGATCATCTTATTTACTACCGTCATTCTAAGTAAACAAGATGCATAAACATAATAAACATCACATGCAATTATATAGTAGTGACATGATATGGCCAATATCATATAGCTCCATTGATCTCCATCTTCGGGGCTCCATGATCATCTTGTCACCGGCATGAAACCATGATCTCCATCATCATGATCTCCATCATCGTGTCTTCATGAAGTTGTCACGCCAACGACTACTTCTACTTCTATGGCTAACGCGTTTAGCAATAAAGTAAAGTAATTTACATGGCGTTCTTCAATGACTCGCAGGTCATACAAAAATAAAGACAACTCCTATGGCTCCTGCCGGTTGTCATACTCATCGACATGCAAGTCGTGATTCCAATTACAAGAACATGATCTCATACATCACAATATGTCATTCATCATTCATCACAACTTCTGGCCATATCACATCACATGACAATTGCTGCAAAAACAAGTTAGACGTCCTCTAATTGTTGTTGCATTTTTTACGTGGCTGCAATTGGGTTCTAGCAAGAACGTTTTCTTACCTACGAATAACCACAACGTGATTTTGTCAATTTCTATTTGCCCTTCATAAGGACCCTTTTCATCGAATCCGCTCCAACTAAAGTGGGAGAGACAGACACCCGCTAGCCACCTTATGCAACTAGTGCATGTCAGTCGGTGGAACCGGTCTCACGTAAGCGTACGTGTAAGGTTGGTCCGGGCCGTTTCATCCCACAATACCGCTGAAGCAAGATAAGACTAGCAGAGGCAAGCAAGTTGACAAGATCTACGCCCACAACAAAATTGTGTTCTACTCGTGCAATAGAGAACTACGCATAGACCTAGCTCATGATGCCACTGTTGGGGAACGTTGCAGAAAATTAAAAATTTTCCTACGGTTTCATCAAGATCCATCTATGAGTTCATCTAAACAACGAGTCATGGGAGAGAGATTGCATCTACATACCACTTGTAGATCGCGTGCGGAAGCGTTCACTAGAACGTGGATAATGGAGTCGTACTCGTCGTGATCCAAATCACCGATGACCGAGTGCCGAATGGACGGCACCTCCGCGTTCAACACACGTACGGAGCGGATGACGTCTCCTCCTTCTTGATCCAGCAAGGGGAAGGAGAGGTTGAAGAAGATGGCTCCAGCAGCAGCACAACGGCGTGTTGGTGGTGGAGCAGCAGGGCTTCGCCAAGCTCGTGACAGAGGAGGAAGAGGTGTAGCAGGGGGAGGGAGGCGCCAGAACTTCAGGGTGCGGCTGCCCCCTCCCCCTCCCTTTATATAGGCCCCCAGGGGGGGCCGGCCCTTGGAGATCCAATCTCCCAAGGGGGGCGGCGGCCAAGGGGGGTGGAGTGCCCCCCAAGGCAAGTGGGGCGCCCCCCCCCCCCCCACCCTAGCGTCACCGAACCTTAAGTGTGTAGACCCTACTGGTTCGGGAGACACGTAGACATGACCGAGACGGCTCTTGGGCAATAACCAACAGCGGGATCTGGATACCCATGTTGGCTCCCACATGCTCCTCGATGATCTCATCGGATGAACCACGATGTCGAGGATTCAAACAACCCCGTATACAATTCCCTTTGTCAATCGGTATGTTACTTGCCCGAGATTCGATCGTCGGTATCCCAATACCTCGTTCAATCTCGTTACCGGCAAGTCACTTTTACTCGTACCGTAATGCATGATCCCGTGACCAGACACTTGGTCACTTTGAGCTCATTATGATGATGCACTACCGAGTGGGCCCAGTGATACCTCTCCGTAACACGGAGTGACAAATCCCAGTCTCGATCCGTGTCAACCCAACAGACACTTTCGGAGATACCTGTAGTGCACCTTTATAGTCACCCAGTTACGTTGTGACGTTTGGTACACCCAAAGCACTCTTACGTTATCCGGGAGTTACACGATCTCATGGTCTAAGGAAGAGATACTTGACATTGGAAAAGCTCTAGCAAATCGAACTATACGATCTTGTGCTATGCTTAGGATTGGGTCTTGTCCATCACATCATTCTCCTAATGATGTGATCCCGTTATCATTGACATCCAATGTCCATAGTCAGGAAACCATGACTATCTATTGATCAACGAGCTAGTCAACTAGAGGCTCACTAGGGACATATTGTGGTCTATTTATTCACACGTGTATTACGATTTCCGGATAATACAATTATAGCATGAATAAAAGACAATTATCATGAACAAGAAAATATAATGATAATCCTTTTATTATTGCCTCTAGGGCATATTTCCAACATAGATACCTGGCCAGCAGTGACAATTCCTCCAGAGGACAAAATTCTGATTAGAGTAGCAAAAGGAGGACAAAGCAATCTAACACTAATGCTAAACCAGACGGGGGGGGGGGGGAGAGAGGTGGTCTCGCCCCTAAAGAACAAAGAGAAGGCAGGATACAAGAGGAAGGATGTCCCTACAGCTGTGTACAAGCCAAAACAACTGCTACTGACGGCAGCTGGGCAATCTGAAGATGATGATCCGAGTGCAGCTAGGAGGGAGGAGGAGGAGAACGTGGTACGTGAACCAAAGAAGAAGAGGCCCATGCCTGATAATTCGGCAGAGACCGGTGATCGGTCCTGCCGAGCCCAATGAGTTGCTTATCGTGGAACTGCCGGGGGCTTGGGAACCCCGAGGCGGTTCGAGAGCTTCGCAGCATTGTGAAGCTAGAAGGACCCACTCTTCTCTTTGTCATGGAAACAAAAATAAAAGGGAAGAGAGTTGAGGACTTGCGGAGGCACCTAGGCTTAGGCGGGTGTTTTGCCGTAGATAGTGTAGGCCTTAGTGGAGGCAATGGACTTTTTTGGATACATGATGTTATTGTCGAGCTAAAGAACTTTAGTTCAGGATATATTGATGCAATGGTTAAATATAAGGACCAAAATTCTTTTGAATGGAGGTTCACTGGTTTTTATGAAGCGCCTCAAGCTGAAGATTGACATCACAGTTGGCGTTTCATGCGTACTTTATGCAGCGTCATTCGGTAATATCCTATCCGTAACAACGAAATGAAATCCGTAGGTGTAGCATTACTGCAATATGTATCTACATCGTATATACGCAGACAGGGTCGACATGCAGATCTTTGTCCCATCATCTTTGACCGTGGACTATATGCAGTGCATCTGCATGTAGGGTCGATCGACATGCAGATCTTTGTTACTTCGTCTTTGACCGTGACCCGTGCATGTCGACCACATGCTTCGCAAACCTCTTTTTACCGGTCCCGGTATCTACTGGTAAACCGCCTAGCCAATAAGAGCAGGACACCACATCAAGTCATTTATATACGGGAGTTGTATTCCCCACTTTCGGCAAGATTCCTGCTTTGTATTCCCTGAGCTAGGTCTCACCACCTAGGATGCCCCACCATGTGCATATCCAAGACGCCATATCACGTGCATGTCCAGGACAGCGAGACCATAACCACTTTTTCAAACACTTAATCTTTCAATCACATATTTTCTCCAGGACAGCGAGACCATAACCACGTGCATATCCAAGACGTCATACCACTTATGTTTTCTCCAATGTATTTTTCACGTGAAATGATAATTACAAAGGAGTGACTAAAAAATATAGAGTAAAATATTCAGTGAACTTACCAGTTTCAGTATATTTGACTTCTAAAAGAGCGAAATCTGTTTATAAATGAAATTGGAAAGAACAGTTCAAATAATCATTTTCACTCTTTTAAATTGAAATTTCAGTCTTCAGTATGTTTGGAATGGATTATTTTTTTCACTTTTCAGTATGTGTAATAAGCAGAAAAGAGTGAAACTGATTATTTAAAAGTAGTCACATAACCATTTTAACTTACAAGTTTTGATTAAATTTTGCACAATAGCAGTTACATATATTTCAGACAAGTAATATCATTGTGTTTTCACATAAATTAGTCTCACAACTTGCTACAACCCATTAAAATATCAGTTTCACATATTTTGCACAACTCAACTACACATAGCTATTTCAATACACATCTCACTGATTTCAACTCTTCCAAAAAATAGATTTGAATTATTTCAAAAAATTGTTTCACGCTTCAAACAACATATTTCAATTCTTTCAATAATCACAAGGCAATCGTTAAAAAAAACTAGTTTCACTTACTAAAAAATAGATTTTAGTTCTTTCAAAAACCATATTTCAATTATTTCAAAATAATTATTTCAATCATTTCAACAAGCTGCTTCCAATAATTTTGAAAATCAATTGAAAACATGTTTCAGTTATTTTGAAATAACCTTTTTTCACTCTTTTCTGAAAAGTAATTTCATATATTTTCATAGAAATTAGTTTCACAACTTGCAACACCACATTGAAATATATTTCAAGAAAGTAATTTCATATTTTTCAATACATATCTCACTGTATTAACAAGTTACAAATATGAGAGGAGTTTCATATATTTCAAAGTAATTTCATACAGTTGACAGAGATTAGTTTCACAACTTGCAACACCACATTGAAATATATTTCAGTGAAGTAATTTCATATTTTTCAATACATATCTCATATGTTGCACAACTCAACTACACATAGCTATGTCAATTCATATCTCACTGAAAATTATTCCAATCGTTTTGAGAAATATATAACACTTCCACCAGACTGAAATAATCGAGTTTCACTAGATTGAAATAAAAAATTCACATATATTCCACAAATTCTGAAACTAGTGAAGCTGATTTTTTCAATCGTCAAACAACTGATATCAATACTTCAAAAAGTAGATTTCAATACTTTCAAAAACAATTTCACTCTGAGTGTAAAAGCTATTTCAAAAATGTGTTCAACTATTTCAGTAGTTTCAGGGGGAAAAATATCAATAGTTCTAGAAATATCTGAAACTTTTTAAACATGATTTCACACAATCAAATAACAAAACAGTGAAACTAATTATTTCATATAGTTTCTTTACAAGGTGATTCCAGCTCTTCCAATTTCATATTTCTCAAAAAGAGTGAAATTGGTTATTTCAAGAGTGAAACAAAGAATTTAAATTTATATTTCAACAACTAGTTCAATATAGATGTAACCGAAATAAGAATTTACACATGAGAAATACCAGTTATATATATTTGAGGGAAGTAATTTCATATATTTCAAAAAAATTAGTTTCATAACTTGCAACACCACATTGAAATATATTTCAAGAAAGTAATTTCATATTTTTCAATACATATCTCACTGTATTAACAAGTTACAAATATGAGAGGAGTTTCATATATTTCAAAGAAGTAATTTCATATAGTTGACAAAGATTAGTTTCACAACTTGCAACACCACATTGAAATATATTTCAGTGAAGTAATTTCATATTTTTCAATACATATCTCATATGTTGCACAACTCAACTACACATAGCTATGTCAATTCATATCTCACTGAAAATTATTCCAATCGTATTGAGAAATATATAATACTTCCACCAGACTGAAATAATCGAGTTTCACCGGATTGAAATAAAAAATTCACATATATTCCACAAATCATGAAACTAGTGAAGCTGATTTTTTTTCAATCGTCAAACAACTGATATCAATACTTCAAAAAGTAGATTTCAATACTTCCAAAAACAATTTTCACTCTGAGTGTAAAAGCTATTTCAAAAATGTGTTCAACTATTTCAGTAGTTTCAGGGGAAAAAATATCAATAGTTCTAGAAATATCTGAAACTTTTTTAACATGATTTCACACAATCAAATAACAAAACAGTGAAACTGATTATTTCATATAGTTTCTTTACAAGGTGATTCCAGCTCTTCCAATTTCATATTTCTCAAAAAGAGGGAAATTGGTTATTTCAAGAGTGAAACCAAGAATTTAAATTTATATTTCAACAACTGGTTCAATATAGATGTAACTGAAATAAGAAGTTACACATGAGAAATACCAGTTATATATATTTGAGGGAAGTAATTTCATATATTTCAAAAAAAATAGTTTCACAACTTGCGACAACACATTGAACTATAAATTTCATATATATTGCACAGCTCAACTATAAAGAGATACATAGATATAACTTGATTTCAAATATCTGAAAATGATGGAGCAGGGGAGGTCGACGATCTGGTAAAGAAATAAGGAATGTTCAAATCAGGCAAAATAAAACCAAAATAATGAAGTACATATGGAGAGTTGTTAGGGAAGATGGGATTCATGACTCACCAGATCCGGTGGCGGCCAGGCTTGGGAGTCACCAGATCCGGCGACCACCATGGGCGGTGATCCGTCGGGGCGCCCGTGCCGCACAGATCCACCAACGGCAAGCATGGCTGTAGGGGCGGCAAGGATGCCGTTGGACGGGATTGTGGTGAGCAGGATCGAGAACCTCGCCGGAGCAGGTATCCCCAACGCCCACGGCAGCGGATCCGTCGTCCGACGGCGTGATCCGACCTCGATCCTCGCCGTCCTCGTGGTACAGCCGCGGTGCCACCGGCCTTGTAGATCTTGTGGCGGCCATATCCGGGAGGATCCGCTGGCCGGAGTTGCCAGTCGCCGGAGTTGGACGGAGGCCGGCCGGTCAAGCCCCTGTTGCTCTGGAGAGAGAGGTGGAGAGAGAGAGGGGTTGTACGATCTGTTCCGGAGAGAATGCGAGAGAGAGAGAGACGGAGCTGGTTGGGAGATATTTATCTTTGGGCCCACCATCGTTGTATTGATCTCGTATACGTTTTGTATCTCTGAAGAAACAGAAAATAGAATATGGGTGGGTCCAACACAGCACCAATCTAAAAGCAGTCGCCTGTGGTAGATTCTTTACCGGTAGGTACCTGAACCGGTAAATTTACTTAGTCGCCACATGCTTGCAGATATAGGAACAAAACCTATACGTCTGCGATGTTTGTAGTATTGGTGAACTCATTTTCGTGCGTTAACGCAGCCTTGCTTGTGGCACATTCCCCATCATACATATATGCTGTACTCCTAGCTACGTGCTGAGACGTGAACTAATTAAGCAGGCGCGTACGACAGTTGCATCAAGTGAGTAATCAACCAGCCAACACAACAACATTCGTTATAACCTACTCCCTCTATCTCATAATGTAAGACGTTTTTTGACACTAGTCAGTGGCGAAGCTACACCCCAGGCCTGGGGGCCTTGGCCCGGGGCGTGACGTCAGCAACCTTTGTTGAATGTGGTGCTTTTAGTACTGTTGATCACTGTAGATTGATGCAGCAATGAAGCCGGCCCAGGGCTCAATGCTAACCTGGCTCCACCCCTGACACTAATGTAGTAGCAAAAAACGTCTTACATTATGGGACAGAGGGAGTAGTTGTTAGATGTCGAGCGTGTCATTAGCTAGCAGTGGCGCGCACATACAAAGTTTAAACAAACTGGCAAATGATCGATTGATTTATCAAGCAAGCAGTATACGTACAACTAGCTACGTGAGTAGTACACTAGTTAATGACATATATGCCGTAGATGTTGCAGTGGATGGGTCTTCTAGGAGGGGCACTGGAAGCCGGAGGGGGCGTTCTTACCGCAGTAGTTGACGAGGAGGCTGAGGTCGACGGGCACGTTGAGGTGGATGCCCAGGATGTTGGCCTTGAGCGCCGTGCACAGGCACACGGCCGCATCCAGGTCCGCCAGCCCCTGGAGCAGCGAGCAGCACGTCTGCTTCGGCGTCGCCACCGGCCGCAGCTTGATCAGCGCGCCCAGCACGTTCGCGCACGCCCCCAGCTTCAGCGCGTCGATCGGGCAGCCACCGGTCCCTCCTCCTCCACCCTTGCCTCCACCGCCGCCCCCTCCTCCTCCTCCCCCGGCCGGCGGCGGCGGGCTAGGCAGCTTGCAGCCGCAGTCGTCGGCCAAGGTGAAGAAGAGCAGGTTCAGGGCCAGCACCGTGGCGATCACCGCCGATTTCGTCGCCATAGCTTCCTACCCGAGCTGCTGTGCGTCTACTACAGGGTTTATTAGAGCTAGCTCTGGCTGTGTGTGTCCAGTGCAAGGGACCTTGGGGTGGTACTTATAGACCAAGAAGAAAGGAAGGGGTTGAAATAGCTCCTAGCTTAATTAGCCCACAGATATTTTACTCACTCCACGCGTGTAATCGATCAGTCTCTCCATGAGAAGATCACCACGAGATAGCTGATAGCAACAGGTGCATGATGCATGTGAGCTGGCTTTTGGCATTGGGGATGAGAGGAAGGAGACAATAAAGATGTTTCGAGGGTTGCCGATAAATGAAATATTTAAAGCAAAATTGTATAAGTGAAACGATATCCGGACCGTTGTTCTGGAATCGAACGGCTCACGCAGTGCAAAGTCAACGATAATGTAGCTCGCTGACTTGGCCGCTCTAATCTGCGAATCCCAAGCGACATGGACATACCTGCGGCCACTTTTGTCCATTTCTCGTTGAGAGGACAATACTATTTCTTGGAGCATCATGTCTTTATGTGCCCAATTTAAGAAAAAAGGTTTCCCCGCTTTGCATTACAAAGCAACCATCCGATACACCAACGATAGGAGTTAGGGCGGAGGCAGCACAAACACGCCGAAAAGAAATGAAAGAGAAAGAGAAAAGAAACAAATGCCGATAACGGCGGATCGATAAAAACGACGAAGCCTCACGACCGCTGCGTCCACCAGAGATCGCCCACCAAGCTCCAAGACTCCGAAGCGCCGGTACCAATCAACACTTTCAAGAAGGGACGCAACGATGACGACACTGCTATCAAGGGTTTTCCCCGGTACGCGGCGAGGAGAGAGGAGGGGTAGCCCCGACGCCTTCCAGGAAGGTCCGGCGACACCTTCAGGCGCCACCGCGTCGGTGTCGGCCAAGCCAATAGGGATTTCTCCCGATCCCATCCTCCACCTCAGGCACTCCGGAGCTCGCCACCAAACCGACCACCACCCTGCGCCAACTCGGACACGAAGCTTCCCACGCTGTCTCACCACGGCACCGCGAAGAAAGTCTGCACAACGAAGAAGAGGAGCCGGGACTAGGGCAGCAACACCGTCGGCATACGGGAGGGCCCACCTCCACCGTCCACGACGGTAGCCGACCGGACGCCAAAGCAGGAGCCTACTAGGTCCGTGGCCCCACAGGCCTGGCCGGGCCCTCAAAGGCCCAGACAGCTCCCGCCTCCGCGCAGTAGCTGGCACGCCATCGGCGTCGCTGCCTCAGTCCAAGCCGCTCCCCTGCCTCCCCATACAGAGGGCGTTGCGGTTGCGCCGGAGCCGACCCGCAAGGACCCAGATGGGGCCCTACGGGCCCAGATCTGGGCCAGGGACGCGCCACCGGCCGCCCAGCACCACCGGATCGCGCCGCCGCCAAGAGGTGGCACCACCACGGCGAGCGCCGCCGGCCTCCGCCACCAGGACGCCGGACCGCCATCGGCCGAGCACCATCGCCGCCTCCCCCCATCCCGGGAAGGAGGAGCGCGCGCAGGTAAGGGACGGCCCGCCGGCGCCTACACCACCCGGCCAGATCCGGGGGCGGCCGCCGACGGCGGCGGGGGAGCGGAGGGGGGGGGGGTGGAAGGAGGGCGCGCGCCGCCCCGGCCGCCTCCCGGGGAGACGGCAGAGGCGGCGGGACGGGAAGGAGGGGAGGGGGGGGGGAGGGGGTGCCCGCGCGGGGTGGCCTGCGGTTGTGGGAAGGAGCTAGGGTCCGCTGGCGGCGGGGGAAACCCTAGCGGGAGCGGCCGCCCAGTTTATGCTGAATATTAGTTGGGCTACAGGCCCACTTAACAATTTCAGAAAATCCCTAAGGGCCCATGCTGTCAATTGAGTGGTGGGAAGTTTAGTCCCACATGGCTAGTTGAAAGAGATGTACACCAACTTATAAGGTGAGCTCTTCTCCCACTAGCATGAGTTGGTGCGGGAACGAGCGAGCCGATGCAATGTTTTGCCGGTCAAAATTGGAGAGTCCATTACAGACACAAAATGAATGTGAGACGTCATATTCATTGCGAAAACGAAATCGTCCATTTTAATTATCGAGATGGAAACGTCTATAACTAAACGCGTTTTTATGGAGATGAAACGTCTGTAATTAAATGGTTTTATTGCTGGACCGTTGTCCTACCCGACTGGCTATATATATGAGGCATCACAGCTCAGCTCCAGGCGCTTCACACCTCCACTGCTCCCTGGTCGTTCCTTTCACTGCTGCTGCCCTTGGTGATCCCATCCGGTATACCGCGTACACGGCTGACGGGAGAGCAGGCCTTCGAAACCCCGCTTCTCCAGATCCTGTACGGGAGAGAGGCAATTTTGTTTTTTGGGGAGCGTCTCCTACGCGACTGCTCGCCTCGGTTCAACTACTTCATCTACGTCGACTATTTCTGCGTCACCTTCGTCTTCACCATGAGCACTTACTCCGATCGTGCGGCTGCCGAGAAGGCTGTTGCGGACAAGAGGATCGCAGACGAGGCCGACGCCTCCGCTGCTGCTACGGCCGACTGGCCTACTGGAGGGTATAACACATTTACTCCGCTCCTGTTTATTTTCATGTGTGCAGTACTAGTGGTTTGCATAGATGTTTCTACTATCTGCCTAGTACGTGCATACATCATCAAAATTCAGTATGTCATTAGCACTGCCTATATCATGTTCATGATTTATTATTGGATTAAATTAATCGAACAATTTCTTAATTTCTTAACAATCCGAAAACCTAATTTCTGTAGGCAATTTTCGATCCATGGTTTTGCTGCTGCACTGAAACCAGCCCCATTTGACTTACTTTAAGCGTTGGCAGACTAAAACCGTCTTATGGCTCACGGCCATGAACGTGTTCTGGGTTGCCGGTGTCACTCCCACGGGAACGATCGCTCCTGAACAGGAGAAGGCATTCAGGGAGGCCACCGTCGTCTTTGTTGGATGCGTGCTGAGCGTGATCGGAGATAAGCTTGTTGATGCGTACTTACATATGCGAGTTGCCAAGAACTTGTGGGAGGCGCTCGAATCTAAATTCGGCGCAACGGATGCTGGAAGTGAGATGTATATTATGGAGCAGTTCCATGATTACAAAATGGTCGAAAACCGTTCTGTATTGGAACAGGCTCATGAGATACAGTGCATTGCTAAGGAGCTTGAGCTTCTCAAGTGTGTGCTGCCAGGCAAATTTGTCGCGGGTTGCATTATCGCTAAGTTACCCAATTCCTGGAGGAACTTTGCCACTACTCTAAAACATCAGAGGCGTGAATTCTCAGTTGAGGATATCATTGGCCATCTGAGTGTCGAGCAGAATTCGAGGGCAAAGGACTCGCACGGAAAAGGGACCGAAGGGACCTCTGTCGCAAATGTGGTGCAGAAGAACTTCCACCCCTACAAGCCCAAGGGGAAGACTGGTGTCCAACAGAATACCGAGTTTAAGAAGAAGGGCAAGAAGACCTTCAAGAAAGATAAGAAGAAGGGTGGCTGCTTCACTTGTGGTTCAGATGAACATTGGGCTGCCAAGTGCCCAAACAAGTTTAAGAAGCCAGGACAAGACTCCAAGACTGTCAACATGATTGTGAGCAACGATGAGAGTGGGCCATCTGGGTACGGTAATTTGTTTACTGTATTTTCAGTTTGTCAATCTACCAATTGGTGGATTGACACAGGTGCAAATATTCATGTGTGTGCTGACATTTCATTGTTTTCTCCTTATCAGGCCACAGGGAACGGGTCCGTACTGATGGGGAACGGCGCAGTGCTTCTGTTCATGGTGTTGGCACGGTCGATCTAAAGTTTACTTCGGGAAGGATCGTGCAACTGAAGAACGTGCAGCATGTCCCCGTCATCAAGAAGAATCTCGTTAGTGGTTCCCTTCTATGTAGAGAAGGGTTTAAATTGGTATTCGAGTCTAATAAAGTAGTCGTTGCGAAATATGGACTGTTTGTTGGAAAAGGTTATGAATGCGAAGGTCTGTTCCGCTTTTCCATCGCTGATTTTTGTAATAAAGTCGTGAACAATATTCATTCGAGTGTTAATGAAACAGAAGTTTGGCATTCACTTCGTTGTCACATTGGTTTTGGTAGTATGACGCGGTTAGCAATATTGAATTTAATCCCAAGTTTCACTTTAGCCAAAGGTTCTAAGTGCCATTCGTGTGTGCAAGCAAAGCAACCTCGCAAGCCCCATAAGGCTGCGGAGGAGAGACATTTGGCGCCATTAGAACTCATACATTCTGATCTTTGTGAGATGAATGGTGTATTGACTAAAGGTGGAAAAAGATACTTCATGACACTGATAGATGATTCTACTAGATATTGCTATGTATATCTTTTAAACACTAAAGAGGAGGCTCTACATTACTTTAAAATCTATAAGGCAGAAGTTGAGAATCAACTTGAAAAGAAAATAAAACGAGTTCGGTCAGATCATGGTGGAGAGTATTTCTCTAATGAGTTTGATTCTTTCTGTGCGGAACACGGAATTATTCATGAGAGGGCGCCTCCCTATTCACCTCAATCAAATGGGGTTGCCGAGCGGAAAAACTGTACTCTAACTGATTTGGTTAACGCCCATGTTAGATACATCGGGTTTATCTAAGGCATGGTGGGGGGAGGCTATATTGACGGCATGTCATGTCGTGAATAAGGTTCCGACAAAGGATAATGAGATCACTCCCTATGAGAAATGGGCGAAGAGAAGGACAACACTTTCGTACTTGCGTACTTGGGGCTGTTTGACGAAAGTCAATGTGCCGATCCCCAAAAAGCGTAAGCTTGGACCCAAGACTGTGGACTGCGTTAATTTGGGCTACGCTAAGAATAGCGTTGGCTATAGATTTCTAGTAGTGAAATCTAAGGTACCTGACCAGAAGGTTGGTACAATTATGCAGTCTATGGATGCTACATTCTTTGAGGATATTTTTCCTATGAGAGATATGCAAAGCACCTCTAGACAGGAATCTGAGGAGACTCCTGAGCCTGCCATTTATATGGATTATTATGAACAAACACATGATGAAAATCCTAAGGAGGATGACGAGGAAACCCTTGGTAGGGGCAAGAGACAAAGGACTGCAAAGACCTTTGGTGATGATTTCATCGTGTACCTCGTGGATGATACTCCCACTTCTATTTCAGAAGCATATGCCTCTCCAGAAGCTGACTACTGGAAGGATGCGGTCCGTAGCGAGATGGATTCCATCATGGCTAACGGGACATGGGAGATCACTGAGCGTCACTATGGTTGCAAACCATTAGTATGTAAGTGGGTGTTCAAAAAAAAGCTTAGGCCCGATGGTACGGAAAAATAGAAGGCTAGGCTTGTGGCCAAGGGCTATGACCAGAAAGAAGAGGAAGATTTTTTTGACACTTATTCACCTGTGGCTAGACTGACCACCATTCGGGTATTACTTTCGTTGGTGGCTTCGCATGGTCATCTCGTCCACCAGATGGATGTTAAGACGGCTTTTCTGAATGGAGAGCTAAACGAGGAAATCTACATGCAATAGCCAGATGACTTTGTGATAGATGGTCAGGAAAGAAAGGTGTGTAGGTTGCTGAAATCTTTATATGGCCTGAAGCAAGCACCTAAGCAATGGCATGATAAGTTTAATACAACTCTGACATCTGTTGGTTTCGTTATTAATGAGGCTGACAAATGTGTATACTATGGCCATGGTGGGGGCGAATGAGTTATACTGTGCTTGTATGTTGATGACATACTGATATTCGGAACCAACCTCAAAGTCATCGAGGAGGTCAAGTCGTTTCTGTTTCAGAACTTTGAGATGAAAGACCTTGGTGTGGCTGATGTTATCTTGAACATGAAGCTACTGAGAGATAATGAGGGTGGGATTACACTTCTGCAATCCCACTATGTTGAGAAGGTGTTGAGTCGTTTTGGATATTCGGACTGCACACCATCTCAAACACCATATGATCCTAGCGTGTTGATTCAAAAGTCCAAAGGCACGGCTATAGATGAATTGAGATACTCTCAAATCATAGGTTCATTGATGTACCTAGCAAGCGCAACGAGGCCTGACATCGCGTTTGCTGTGAGCAAACTGAGCCGGTTTGTTTCCAAACTAGGTGATGTACATTGGCATGCTGTTGAAAGAGTTATGTGCTATCTGAAGGGTACTATGAACTATGGACTTCACTATACCGGATACCCGTCGGTACTTGAAGGGTATAGTGACACGAATTGGATCTCTGATGCTGATGAGATGAAGGCCACAACTGGGTATATGTTTACTCTTGGAGGTGGAGCTGTTTCCTGGAAGTCTTGCAAGCAAACGATCTTAACGAGATCGACAATGGAAGCAGAATTAACAGCATTAGACACATCTGGTGTTGAAGCAGGATGGCTTCGAGATCTTTTGATGGACTTGCCAGTGGTTGATAAACCGGTTCCGGCTATCCTTATGAACTGTGATCATCAGACTGTCATCACTAAGGTGAAGAGTTCAAAGGACAATATGAAGTCCAACAAACACATAAGAATGAGATTAAAAGCTGCCAGAAAATTAAGAAACTCCGGAGTGATAGCGTTGGAATATGTCCAAACGGCTAAGAATCTGGCAGATCCCTTTACAAAAGGGCTATCCCGTGTGGTGATAGATAATGCATCGAGGGAGATGGGTATGAGACCCACATGAGTTGCCATGGTAGTAACCCAACCTATGTGATCGGAGATCCCGTGAAGTAGGACTTGGGAAAACAAGCTAGTGGTTAACTGAGGAGAGTATTTTAACTAACCCACTCCGTTGGAGATGCACAATTCTCGGTAACTGTATGGCAGGTTGACTTTTGTCTTAATGTGTTCCAAGGCTTGTAAAAGCAAGATGCTATCCTACAGAACGATCTTTGGAGGAACGCACCTATATGAGCCTGACTACTGGTCATAGTCTATGAGATTAGGGTGATCTCTAGTAAGTTCATGAACAGGCCAGGAGTGACCAATATGCTCCACCCGAGGGGTCAGCCTTCGGCAGCCTAGTACCGGTAAGACACTTGATGAAACTCCTTCACGCCAAATTGACAATTCAAGGCCTAGTCCATTGTTCAGTAGTGGAGGAGTGTAGCTATTTGTTCTAGGTGGATGTTCAACCTTAACGGGTCTCCACTGAAAATACTGGTATATCAAAACAGAGTTTGGTACAGAGGACAACACCATGGGCCTTTGGGATCTGGTGGGGGATTGCTGAATATTAGTTGGGCTACAGGCCCACTTAACAATTTCAGAAAATCCCTAAGGGCCCATGCTGTCAATTGAGTGGTGGGAAGTTTAGTCCCACATGGCTAGTTGAAAGAGATGTACACCAACTTATAAGGTGAGCTCTTCTCCCACTAGTATGAGTTGGTGTGAAGGAAGGAGAGGTGTTCCACACGCGCGCTCTTCCTCCACCGCCCGCCTCGCCTCGCCTCGTCACGACGCACGCGCGCGTGCCGCGGGTTGCGGGAATAAGCCGATGCAATGTTTTGCCGGTCAAAATTGGAGAGTCCGTTACAGACACAAAATGAATGTGAGACGTTATATTCATTGCGGAAATGAAAACGTCCATTTTAATTGTGGAGATGGAAACTCCTATAATTAAACGCGTTTTTATGGAGATGAAACATCTGTAATTAAATGGTTTTATTGTTGGACCGTTCTCCTACCCGACTGGCTATATATATGGGGCATCACAGCTCAGCTCCAGGCGCTTCACACCTCCACTGCTCCTTGGTCGTTCCTTTCACTGCTGCTGCCCTCGGTGATCCCATCCCGTCTACCGCGTACACGGCTGACGAGAGAGCAGGCCTCCGAAACCCCGCTTCTCCAGATCCTGTACGGGAGAGAGGCAATTAGGTTTTTGGGGAGCGTCTCCTACGCGACTGCTCGCCTCGGTTCAACTACTTCATCTACGTTGACTACTTCTGCGTCACCTTCGTCTTCACCATGAGCACTGACTCCGATCGTGCGGCTGCCGAGAAGGCTGTTGCGGACAAGAGGATCGCAGACGAGGCCGACGCCTCCGCTGCTGCTACGGCTGACTGGCCTACTGGAGGGTATAACACATTTACACTGCTCCTGTTTATTTTCATGTGTGCAGTACTAGTGGTTTGCATAGATGTTTCTACTATCTGCCTAGTACGTGCGTACATCATCAAAATTCAGTATGTCATTAGCATTGCCTATATCATGTTCATGATTTATTATTAGATTAAATTAATCGAACAATTGCTTAATTTCTCAACAGTTTATCATCTAAAAAGATGTACTACTAGTTTTAAGACAGAGTTACCGCAATATATTTTGCTCAAATATTTCTTCCCAAACTAATTGACTCTGATTGAAGGAAATTCACAGGCCTTACCAAAAGAACTATTCTATTCACGCGCCAAATGTACATGTCCTAGCATTATCAAATTTAGCATGGTCGATTGACAACATCATCATGACACGATGCGTGGGTGGAAAATGTCTAGCAAAGAGACACATCGCTGTTTGCCGTAGGTACGTACGTGGTGTAGATGGAGGCAGGGTCGGCACGCAGATCTTTTTCCCGTCATCTTTGACCGTGACACGTGCATTGCTTGTAGGCGGCGGTCCACATGCTTGCAGGCATAAGAACAAACTGCTTGCTACCCAGCTCCGTCTTTGGCTTGGCACATGCATCTGCCGGCTAATCACCCTCAGCCAGGTGCTTATGTTTAGCTAGCTAGCATTTCTTCTTTGAAATGGAGTTCTAAAAGATGGTTAGGCTCTGGCTAGGAGCCTATGGTTATGTGTCCTTTTTTGCGCCTCACATCGACCGGAAGCTTGGTATGTGTAGCTAGCCTGCTTCTGCTTGTAACACATTTCAGATAATTGTGCGTGCAGTGTACAGAATGAAGCACGACAAATATATACTGTACATATGTGCATACAAGTGGGTGATGGATACGTGTCGATCCATGCGTCTCGGTCCTAATGAGACGCGACACAGATCTCATGGCGCGCGGAGCATGCATGGAAAGAATAATTAAGCAGCTGCCAATAGCCCAATACGATAACTGAGGGAGGACATGAATGAATTCACAGAGCCTACCAATCTGAGCATGCATGCCCACAATTTAATCGAATCATTTAATAGCAATGGTAATGATCATACAGACTACATCCCTCCTGATTTATTAGTCCCAATTGCATTTTGGGTCAAAGTCTGATCACATATTTAACTAGCAAAATGTTAATACACGTCATCGAAAATTATATTATTGAATTCATATTTAAATGTAGTTTTTAATGATACTATTTTTTCTATGTATAACATGTATTTTGTTAATTAAAATCATGATCAAAATATGGCCCAGAATACGAGAGGGGCTAGTAAACCAGGACGGAGATAGTAGTACTGAAAGTTGACATATGATATATGATGCAGCGCGGTTCGGCCAGGTGTGCGGCGTGGCCTCCTGGTGGCGTCGGCCGGGTCCTGCTTAGGTGGACTGGTGAGCATGGTGGCCTCCTGGTGGTGCCGGATCAGGTGTTGGAGGCGGAGGTGCGTTCCGGATCTAGGCCTTGCTGCCCGATCCAGGGCAATGGGTGGCGGCCGCTGTGTTGCTGCCTTTGATGTGTGGATTGCTGCTGGCAGTGCGGTGTCCTTGCCGTGCTGGTAATGGAGGATGTTTCTAGAGCTGCGTGTTCTTGGCCGTGAGGGACGAGGAAGAAGGGTTGCGTTCCTTCGGCTATGCGGGGAGTCGGTGTTTCGTGCCATTATGATCACTTTGGCAAGGTGTTGCGGCGGCGGCGGTGTGACCAATCATGGTCAGTGGCCTTAATCCAGTGGGTAGGGATGGAGGTGCGCGATGTTACGGATGAAAATCTTGCCCATCTTCAGTTGGTGCTGGCGGCGACGGTGCCTATGTGTGCCATTCCCCTTCTTGGAGGTGTCGCGGAGGTGTGTCGGCATCTTCTCCTTTCTCGCTTGAGTTGTTGTCTCCGGGCGAAAGCCTAGGTCTGTTTACGGATCGGCGATGGCGGCGTCTTGGCATCGTGACTCTGTTGGGAGCATCACGTGGGGAGACATGGCTTGGAGTTCTGCGATGTGGTTCTCTGTTGCTTGCCGCTGGTCCAAGTAGATCTTCATGGGCACAATGTACGTCGTTGCTGGTGAGTCAAAAACGGTGGCTTTTTCGGGACCAACCGAGTCCAGCCACTCAGTCTCCATCTCCTTTTAGGCATTCATGGGTAGTTGGTGCATTGGCAAGGAAGGTCCGGTTGCAGTTGTTGCTCTTTGAGGTAACCAGTGTTGGTCGAGACACGGCTTTGAAGTTCTTCTTAGGGCAGGCTCCTTTTGTAGAGTTGTAATGTTTGGAGTGGTGTTCTACACTTGTTGTTCGTAGCGAGAGATAGTCTCTTGTAAATTGTCTTCTGCCTTTTATAAAACTATGATACGCCATGGCGTATTCTTGAAAAAAGAAATATTGATTATTTTATTACTGAAAGTTCACCCAAGATCATTTGAGATCAGGTTGAGAAACTCCGCGTCCAGGGGCAACATCTTTTTGAAGCAAATATAATAGTAGCAGCGAGCGGTACACGCATGAGATCATATGTGGCTGAGAACTCGACCCATTGCAGTACCGTAACCTAGTTCTAGCATTACTCTTTTATTTAACTAGGCAACCCACAATATAACGAGAGGCCCTACTACACGTACGAACGAATTATGAAGGTTACAAGAGATTAAAGTTACAATTTGAGGTTACAGCACTCCCCAAGTGAAAATCAGGGGTGACGACTGATGACTGATGAGAAAGAACTTTGCTACACTTACTGACAGAAGCCACGGAAAGTAATTTACGGACTGAGTTAACTGGAAACTGGGTTGGGGCACAGCAGGACCCACCTTTGAAATCAGCGGGGGAGAGGGATAGGTTAGCGCATCCGTATATTGCCCGTAGGTGTAGCATTTTTGGATGAGAAAGGTGTGGTACGTAGCAAGCTGGCCTTGCCCGCCGCAGTTCCCTCAAAAAAGAAAGGTGTGGTAGCTCCTGGGTGTAGGCCTCTAGGGACACCTTCATGATTAATGAAGTTAGACAAAATAGAAAAAAGTCTGAAATTTCGGGACATCAAATCTGCTCAAACGTTTTAGGTGCTTGGAATATTTTGTCGAGAAATTTCATTTAGAGAAAGGTCCACACATGAGAACAAAATATGTGCTCAGAAGTGCTAAAAAACTTTGAGTAATGAAATCTTTTTTTTGTGTGTAGAGCTCCTCGAATGTTTTTTCCGCATGAAATCTTGAAAGCACCTACAAAGTTTGAGTTTATTTGATGTCACGAATTTTCAGATATTTTTTTAGTTTTTTTTATTTTTATTTTTAATTTACTGTTAACGAGGGTGTCTCTACACCTGTGAACTGACAAAATCCACTCTAGGGGACAATTTATGGGGTAGATGGAACCTAATTAAGTTGTTTGCTTCCGTCGGTCAACTTTAATTTTGCAATATAATTGATTGGAGCAGATTAATTTACAGTGATAAACTGCTTGTACCCTAAAGAATCGAAGACGGCCACAAAATTAATCGAATCAACGTAGCACAAATCATGCTAAAGTCCACCCATGCCGCGCGGAGCATGCATGGAAAGAATAATTAACCAGCTGCCAGTACGATGACTGAGGGAGCACATGACTGAATTCACAGACCACACCAATCTGAGCATATGCATGCCCTTAGAAATCACAAGCGCGCACAATTTTAACCGAATCACTTGACAACGCTAAAGATCACAGTATCACACATAGTACTGAAAGTTGACATATGATATTACTTTATTACAATTGTAGGAGGAGTAACCTCTTTTTGAAGCAAATATAATAGTAGCAGGCAGCGGTACACGCATGAGATCATATGTGGCGGAGAACTCGATCCATTACAGTACCGTAACCTAGCTCGACGGCAAGCAGCAGTACAAACGATACCACCACACACACAGACACGCAGCACACATATGTAAAGTTTATCAACTAGCAAGAGCGATGATAAGTTATGAAGCAAATAGCGTAGTATACGACTAGCTATAGAGTACTAGTCAATGGATGGATTGTAGATCATGCATGCACGCACGTACGTACGTATGGTGGATGCTCGCATGCAGTGGACGATGGATCTCTCGGGTCTTGTCTTCTCTTCTAGCGGGGGCACTGGAAGCCGGAGGGGACGTTCTTGCCGCAGTAGTTGACGAGGAGGCTGAGGTCGATGGGCACGTTGAGGTTGATGCCCAGGATGTTGGCCTTGAGCGCCGTGCACAGGCACACCGCCGCCTCCAGGTCGGCGAGCCCCTGGATCAGCGAGCAGCACGGCTGCTTCGGCGGCGTCCCCAGCTGCAGGTTGATCAGCCCGTTGAGCACGTTGGCGCACACGCCCAGCTTCAGCGCGTCGATGGGGCACCGCGCGCGCCCGCCTGATCCGCCTCCTCCCGATCCGCCACCGCCAGACCCGCCGCCGCCGCTGCCTCCTCCACCAGATCCGCCGCCGCTGCCGCCTCCTCCCGATCCGCCTCCGCCGCTGCCGCCTCCTCCAGAACCGCCACCACCGCTCCCTCCACTGCCCCCGCTCCCACCACCACCGCCACCGCTCCCACCTCCACCGCCACCCCCGCCGCCGCCGCCTCCGCCGGGGCTAGGGCAGGATCCGCAGTGGCAGCCGCAGGCGTCGGCGAAGGTGAAGAAGAGCAGGTTCAGGGCCAGCAGCGTGGCGATCACCGCCGCCTTCTTCGCCATGGCTACCAAGCTAGCTAGCTACCTCTCCTGCTGCTGTGCGCGTACAGGGTTTAGACTGCCTCAGCCGTGTGTTTCTGTGTGTGCAGTGCAAGGGAGCTCGGGGCGCTATTTATAGCTCAAGAAGGACGGAGGGGGGTTCAACTAGCTCCTAGCTCACCCACAGATATTATTTTACTCAAGCCATGTGAAGATCGATCAGACGATCACCGAGAGCTAGCTGCCCACCACGGGTCCAAGCTAGAAGACGACGCATGCATGTGAGCTGGCTCTGGGAATGGGGATGGGATCACAAGGAGATGGTAACAGACAAGGGAGCTGTTTGTGTTTGGAAGGTTGCCGATTCAAGGGCCATCACGGCCTAGTGCTGCAGGAAAGATGGCGTTCGGCTCTATGCCTCTGGCTAGCTAGCATCCTTTACCACTGCAGCTTAAGCTTTCCGGTGAATGAATTTCCAGCTGCTGATCGTGCTTGCGCGTGGAGGGTGTCGCGTCGTGTCATTCCGATCGGGTGCATGGTCGAAATCGAATGGCTCACTCAGTCAGCTGGCCACAGTGCGTCCCGTGATCACCCACTACCCAGGGTTCATGGTCTTGCACTACGCGGCACGTACGTACGTTGGTCGTAGGTACACCCAAGAACTCATGTGCCGACGAGCAGGAGTGGCCGGCCGGTATGGGCGCGCGCGCGCAGAACTAGGTAACACATTACATGATAAGAGTCATCGAAACCATGGCATTATTTGCGTATGCATGCATGTTCGTGTTCATGTTCATGGGGAAGACGCGCGCACGCATTTGGTATTCACCGATCAGCCCAACTCTCACATCACATGGTTGGTTAATTTAGGACCCTATCTTTTTCTTAGCAAATGTTTACCCACGTAACCATCAACGATGCTACATCGACGGACTTCTACGGGGTTTTACAGGGTGTGTTTCAGCTGTCAAACTGTGATTGGACGACTAAAGGTAGATTGGGGCCCTACCCCCTGAAAATCGGGGGAGGGGGCATGTTTAGTTGGTTAGGAAGGTAGGGCTTTGTACGTCTAGCATTTTTGCATAAGCATAGCTTAGGTATAGATTCATGTGTAAAGTTACCACATTTTCGATCAAGAAAAAAATTCACGGAACCACGCCATGATTTTTGGGACAAGTTATATCATGGCATCACCAAAACAATCATCAACATCTTACGATCCAGCCGACATATGACAGGAAATCGTGTGTAACCTTCTCGATCTTGCTTTATTTAGAGGCAGACAAAATGACAATGCTACCCACTTAATTTCTTCTATTGACCGCCCAACACTGATAGAGTGTTTACGGTGGCATTTTCTATTGGAAGTTTACCTCGGTACTCGCATGTTCATGCATGGGATCGAGACGCCCGTGTGCACTGCGTACGTGTGTGCGTCACTTCCTGCATATGCATGCATGGGCCTGATCTGCCCATGGTTTTGTTACTAGCATAGTCTAGCCAGCTGTGAGCTTTTGGCCATGTTCAAGAAAATGAAAGCTGTGCGTTTTGGCAACATACGTGCGCGCACGTCCCTCTAGGTTATCCCCTTAACCGTACCATCTCTTCTGCCTGGCGCATGCGTCCAACTTCATACATGCAACCATACGGACGTGTTGCGCATCTACGCGGTTCTCGGTCAGTTGGACTTGTCCTCCTAGGCTACTGTGCGACGTGTCTCATCTTCTTCTTCTTTAGGTTGTGGGCAGCCATGGAAACCAACACCACGGGATCCAAGAAGAGAGAAATGGAGGACCCCCGCCAGAATTGCGATCCCTCCCTACGCTAAGAGCAAATTTGAACCCTCAAACTTACGCGGACGCGAACAGTTACCGGTTACGCCTTAAATTAGCTATTCTGCATCCGAGTCTTTCATATTTCAACCCTTAAATCCATAAAAAGCATGCACAAGAAAAAAATTCCTACGTACGTACTATCCTATCTAGCTTCGTCTTCAGAGATGACCATGACGACGTTGAAACCATGGAGTAGGAAATTTGGCAACATGACGCGAGAACTGGCCAAGTCCAGAACCCAGCTGGAAGAGTTGATGAACATGAATGCGGATAGGCAAGACATCCGGAGAGTGACTGATAGGATGAATGAGTTATTGTACCAAGAGGAGATGACGTGGCTGCAGCATTCCAGAATCACATGGCTTAAGGAAGGCGATAGAAATACCAAAAAATTTCAGAATAAGGCTGTTTGGAGGGTAAGGAAGAATAAGATAAGAGAGCTCACCAATAGTATCAGGACAGTACACTCAGATATGGAAGCAATGGGAACGGTGGCTAATGACTATTTTCACAACATCTTCACGACTGATCCTAACCTTAATGCAACTCACATACTGAATTTAATTGAGAACCGAGTCTCTGAGGCTGATAATGAAAGACTTTGTGCGGCATTCTCCGATAAAGAAATTGCGGATGCCCTCTTTCAGATCGGGCCGCTTAAGGCTCCGGGCCCGGATGGTTTTTCGGCCCACTTTTTCCAGCGTAACTGGGGTGTTTTGAAGGGCAGTGTTTTGGCTGCGGTTAAGGAATTTTTTTTGGACTGGTATTATGCCGGAAGGAGTGAACTCAACTTCTATAGTTTTGATTCCTAAAATTTCTAACCCTCTCAGTATGTCTGATTGTAGACCTATCAGCTTATGCAATGTTGTTTACAAGTTGATCTCAAAGTTCCTAGTGAATTGTCTTAGGCCGCTGCTAGATGATTTAATTTCTCCGGAGCAAAGTGCTTTCATTCCGGGGAGGACGATTACAGATAATGCATTGGTGGCCTTTGAGTGCTTTCATTACATTAAACAGGAAAAAGATCCAACAAAGAGTTTCTGTGCTTATAAGTTGGACTTGTCCAAAGCATATGACAGGGTTGATTGGGGCTTCTTGAAGCAGATGATGCAAAATTTGAGTTTCTCTCGCCAATGGGTAGGCTGGATAATGGCGTGTGTCACATCGGTGAGGTATTCTGTCAAACTTAATGGAACCCTCTTAGATTCATTTGCACCGTCGCATGGGCTTCGGCAGGGTGACCCTTTATCACCTCTCTTGTTTTTGCTTGTGGCGGATGGTCTGTCTGCGTTGTTGAGGAGCAGAGTTGCTAGCAGTATCATTACTCCTGTCAAGATATGTAGGAGAGCTCCGGGGATATCACACCTATTATTTGTGGATGATACTTTACTTTTCTTTGAAGCGTCTTAGGACCAGGCTATGGAAGTTAAGAGTGTGCTGGATATTTATGGTATGGCAACGGGCCAAAGTTTAAATTACAGCAAGTGTTCCCTGTCTTGTGGGGAAGCATGTCCAGCTGAGGTACAAGCTCAAATTCGGGCAATTCTTCAGGTTACGAGCACTATTTTTGAGGAGAAATATTTGGGTCTCCCAACACCGGATGGGCGTATGTTAAAAGGACGGTTCCAAAATCTTCAGACAAGTTTGACCAAGCGTCTAATCCAGTGGGGTGACGGTCTTCTGGCGCAACCTGGGAGGGAGGTTCTTATCAAATCAGTAGCGCAATCTTTGCCTACTTATATTATGGGAGTTTTCAAGCTACCCTTCTCCTTGTGTGATGAACTGACTCGTATGGTTAGGAACTTCTACTGGGGGTCTAAGAAAGGGAAGAGGAAAGTACACTGAAAGGGGTGGGATCATCTACTCCAGCCAAAGGATAAAGGTGGTGTTGGTTTCCGGGATTTCAGAATGTTCAACCAGGCTTTGTTGGCTCGACAGGCTTGGAGACTTATTGTGAATCTGGATAGCTTGTGTGCTAGAGTTTTGAAGTCAAGGTACTACCCCAACGGCAAGTTAGAGGACACTGTTTTTTCGGGAAATGCATCTTCCTCTTGGCAGGCCATCAGTCATGGTCTGGACTTACTAAAAAAAGGTTTACTGTGGCGTGTTGGTAATGGCCGGAGTATCAGGGTATGGAGGGATAGCTGGATCCCTCGGTCGTACTCTTATAAGCCCATCTCGCGGCAAGGGACGTGCATAATCCACTTTGTTTCTGAATTGCTGAATGAAAATGGTGCTTGGAAGTGTGATCTCCTGTCTAAATACTTTGTGCAGGCTGACGTTATGGAAATTCTGAAAATAAGGCCGTCACCGAGATTGGGAGAAGATATCTTAGCATGGGGGCCAGGAAGACTGGTAGTGTTCTCTGTTAAAACAACTTACTATCTGGCTTTTGAGGAAGCACATCGAGGCAGCGCGGTCGCATCCAGTTCCAATCCCTCTGGAAGCAGGAGTTGCTGGAAGGATATCTGGTCCTGTGGGGTGCCGCCCACTGTAAGGAATTTTGCCTGGAGGCTAGCAACAGATTCTCTTCCAACCTGGAGGAACAAACATAAAATTGGTTTGGAGGTCTCAAGTCTTTGCCTTGTGTGTGCTCTAGAACCGGAGGACAACTTTCATCCGATGCTAAACTGCCCGCTTGCTCGTCAGTTGTATACTGCTATGTCCAAGGTATGGAGTTTACCAGCTCGAGATTTTTTTGTGAATTCGGGGAAGGAGTGGTTATTTGCCATTGCACAGTTGGATTATATTTCTCGCTGCATGGTTCTGATGATCTTCTGGAGGTGTTGGTTCATCCGGAACGAAGTTACACATAACAAGCCGGCTCCGCCGGTTGATGTTTCTGTTAGATTCCTTCGGAGCTATATGGACTCGCTAATTGGTATTAAACTAAACTCATCGATGGACCAGGCCAAGGGGAAGGTGTCCATAACTTACAAGGCCCCGATCTCACATGTAACAAAAATAGCACCACAACTACTCTGGGTGCAGCAGAAGCCGGGTTGGGTCAAGCTGAATTCAGATGGTTCATGGGGCCAAGATGGTGATGCAGGAGCGGGCATGATTCTGCGCAATGAGCATGGGGAGGTTATTTTTTCTGCTTGCAGGCACCTTCACATCTGTCGAGACGCGCTTGAGGCAGAGCTGTGTGCCTGTATGGAGGGTTTATCCCTCGCCCTCCAAAGAAGCGACTCCCCTATTGAAATTGAAATGGATTCAAGCACGACAGTGTCTATGATTCAAGACCCTCAAGTTGATCGTTCTGTCTACTCCTCAATCATAAAGGAAATTAAGTACCTCAGAAGTTTGAGGATGAGTAGTATCTCACATGTCTTTCGTAGCCAAAATAAAGCTAGCGATGGTCTAGCAGGTTTTGCGAGATTAGAAGGTAGAACTGTTACATGGTTAGGTTCTGGGCCAGCTGCGGTCCATGATCTCGTGCTTGATGATTGTAAGAACTTATTTGTTTGAGTAATAAGTCTTATGACCGCAAAAAAAAAGAGATGACCATGACATCCGTGCTGGGTGTTGACACCCGATTTTAGCATGGTCAATAACTTAATTAAGATGACCTCAAATAGAGGAGTGATCTACATGAAAAAGTTCAGTCTTGTCGACATGAACATCTTTGAAGTTTGGGCCATCGCCGTCCGATCTCATCTTTAGGGCCGAAGTTTTGCTCGAAGTACTAGGATTTTGAATGCAGAGTACTGTTCGACCCATTAGGCCAGTAAGGAAGGCTTATATGAGAAAAGTTTATACACAATGATCTTCTACCTGTCGAAACGATAGATTTTGATATAAAAATCGTCTCAATCTAAGCCCGCATGCAAAAGTTAGAGCCACCGGAGTGCGGCCTTGTCACGAGCCAAAAAGTGGCGCGCCCCGTCAGACACTCGTATGGCTGATGCCTGATGGCAGCACCAGTAATTGTCTTTTTTGTGAGAGCTATTCGGCCTTCAAGATGATCTCGGACCAAAAAATGTTCAACATGAAAGTTGTTCGCCTAATCAAAATAGTTAAATTTGCTTTTGGGGCGCATCTTCATCCGAGGTTATATGTGGCCTGTGTGACCCAAAAGCCGAACATATGTCTCAGACTTACCTAAATCCGAGTTCAGTTAATTTTGAAAAAAATTGGATGGGATTTGGAGTCATTTTTTTGTACGGGAAGTCCAGCCGCCTCATAAATAGATGAGAGGTGATGGCGGATTGAACAACAGACAATCGATCAAATCTATCTAACACTTTTTACCTTTACTTTTATCTTCTCCCTTGTTCTTCTTCTTCCTCGTTCTTCGCTCGTTCTTCTTGTTGCAGGGCAGCGAACCTCGAGGCCCTAGGGGAGATCAGGTCGACCTAGGGCAGCCCATTGTCTCCGCGCCCCCTGACGGGGTCCCTCTCGGGCGTGTAGGGTTTCGGGTCTACAAAAGCGCCCGCCGGATTGCTTGCGTACAGCGCTACCGGATGGTCTCCTTCGACGTGAGCTGTGGTGCATCACCCCCAGCGTTGAGGGTACACGGTGACGTGTTCGTTTGCAAACACACTTTTTGGCGACTCCGTTGGGAAAGAAGCTTCGAACGGTCTCCAACCCGTTCTTACTACGAAGAGATCGTCATCTAGGATTTGCAGTCTACGAAGGTACTATGAATAATGCATACGTTGTTGCTAGATTATTTAATGAGCATAATGCATCGGCTAGCCCTAATTTTATCAATCATGTATCTAATTATGTGCAACAGCTGATTTAGAATAATCTCCATGCTTCTAGTTACAATTTAAGAAACATAACACACATGTATCCCAACCCTCATGCATCAGCAACCCCACAAATCTGTATGCCGGTAAACAACATGATAAGTTTGGTTAATCAAATTGAAACACCCCATGTAGGATCTTCCAATAGTATGCAACAAAGTGTTTCAACTTTTTATTAATCGGCAAATAACTTATAGTATGTTAATCCAAACGTGCCGGTTGATAGGAGAACTGGCCATGCTACTACCAGTTATTCAGCCACTTACCCTCAAACATCATATGCAACACATCATGCTACTAATTTTTGGCACCATACGAAACTGTTAATGTCCATAATTTGGCTCCGCACCTTCATGGTCATGGCCCAATAAGTGAAACTTCTACAGGAGCACAAATGCCTTCACCTACTACCGCGGCATATCATGTCCCCCCTACACAATTACGGAATTTCGGCAACATCTCATTGCCGAAAGAGTCTAAAGCATCGGGGGGCAACCATATCCAGACTGGGCAATTGAGAACAAGCTTACATTCTCTTGGGACTTGTGCAACTCCATTCAACATGAACTAATAGAAGTCAGGAAGCCTCATGATTTTGCTGCTGTAAAAACTAGAGTTGTGCAAATGATGCATTCGCCTAGTGTTGTACCATCCAGTGTACCCCCTAAACAATTGCAAAGTTTCGGCACCTCATTGCCGGAAGAGTCTCAAAGTATTGGGGGGCAATCTCATGAGGAATGGATGGAAATTGAGATAAAAAAGTTTAAAGCTTGCCAAGCTAAGATGTGGGCTAAAATTAGACAAGAGCGAGAAGCCTTGGAAATTCAAAAAGATAAAAGTATTGATTTAGGTAACAAAGAAAATTTGGTTATTAAAAAAGCCAAATCAAATAGTATGTATCTGGAATCTATTGAAGAAAAAGAGGATGCCAAGCTATTGGAGAGTCATTCAAAAGTGGAGCAAAGTATTATTCAAGTGATGCAACCATCATGCTCTCCTAGCGTGTATGAAGAGGTATGTCTAGCAAGTGATTTTCCTATTTTCAGATTTGCTCACAACTTTATTGCCGATGCATCTATTGAAGGAAATATGCCCTAGATGCAATAATAAGGTTATTATTTATTTCCTTATATCATGATAAATGTTTATTATTCATGCTAGAATTGTATTAACTAGAAACATAATACATGTGTGAATACATAGACAAACATAGTGTTACTAGTATGCCTCTACTTGACTAGCTCGTAAATCAAACATGGTTAAGTTTCCTAACCATAGACTGAGTTGTCATTTGGTTAACGGGATCACATCATTAGGAGAATGATGTGATTAACTTTACCCATTCCGTTAGCTTAGCACTTGATCGTATAGTATGTTGCTATTGCTTTCTTCATGACTTATACATGTTCCTACAACTATGAGATTATGCAACTCCCGTTTACCGGAGGAACACTTTGTGTGCTACCAAACGTCACAACGTAACTGGGTGATTATAAAGAAGCTCTACAGGTGTCTCCATAGGTACATGTTGAGTTGGCGTATTTCAAGATTAGGTTTTGTCACTCCGATTGTCGGAGAGGTATCTCTGGGCCCTCTCGGTAATGCACATCACTATAAGCCTTGCAAGCAATATAGCTAATGAGTTAGTTACGGAATGATGCATTACATAACGAGTAAAGAGACTTGCCGGTAATGAGATTAAACTAGGTATTGAGATACCGACGATCGAACCTCGGGCAAGTAACATACCGATGACAAAGGAAACAACGTATGTTGTTATGCGGTTTGACCGATAAAGATCTTCGTAGAATATGTAGGAGCCTATATGAGCATCCAGGTTCCGCTATTGGTTATTGACCGGAAACGTGTCTCGGTCATGTCTACATAGTTCTCGAACCCGTAGGGTCCGCACGCTTAATGTTTCGATGACAGTTATATTATGAGTTTATTAGTTTTGATGTACCGAAGGTTGTTCGGAGTCCCGGATGTGATCACGGACATAACGAGGAGTCCCGAAATGGTCGAGACATGAAGATTGATATATTGAAAGCCTATATTTGGATTTCGGAAGTGTTCCGGGTGAAATCGAGATTTTACCGGAGTACCGAGGGGTTACCGGAACCCCCGGGGGGCTTGATGGGCCATAGTGGGCCTTAGTGGAGAAGAGGAGAGGCGGCCAGGGCTAGGCCACGCGCCCCTCCCCCCTAGTCCGAATAGGACAAGGAGAGGGGGGGGGGGCGGTACCCCCCTTTTCCTTCCTCTCTCTCCCTCCTCTTTCCCACCTTCTCCAAGTCCAACAAGGAAAGGAGGGAGTCCTACTCCCGGTGGGAGTAGGACTCCCCATGGCGCGCCTCCTCCCTGGTCGGCCGCCCCCTCCCCCCTTGCTCCTTTATATACGGGGGCAGGGGGCACCTCTAGAGACACAACAACAGATCATTGATCTCTTAGCCGTGTGCGGTGCCCCCCTCCACCATAGTCCTCCTCGATAATATTGTAGCGGTGCTTAGGCGAAGCCGTGCAACGGTAGAACATCAACATCGTCACCACGCCGTCGTGCTAATGGAACTCTCCCTCGACACTCGGCTGGATCGGAGTTCGAGGGACGTCATCGAGCTGAACGTGTGCTAGAACTCGGAGGTGCCGTGCTTTCGGTGCTTGATCGGTCGGGCCGTGAAGACGTACGACTACATCAACCGCGTTGCGCTAACGCTTCCGCTTTCGGTCTACGAGGGTACGTGGACACACTCTCCCCTCTCATTGCTATGCATCACCATGATCTTGCGTGTGCGTAGGATTTTTTTTGAAATTACTACGTTCCCCATCAGTGGCATCCGAGCCAGGTTTTATGCGTAGATGTTATATGCACGAGTAGAACACAAGTGAGTTGCGGGTGATACAAGTCATACTGCTTACCAGCATGTCATACTTTGGTTCGGCGGTATTGTTGGATGAAGCGCCCCAGACCTACGTTACGCGTACGCTTACGCGAGACTGGTTCTACTGACGTGCTTTGCACACAGGTGGCTGGCGGGTGTCAGTTTCTCCAACTTTAGTTGAACCGAGTGTGGCTACGCCCGGTACTTGAGAAGGCTAAAACAACACTAACTTGACGAACCATCGTTGTGGTTTTGATGCGTAGGTAAGAAGGGTTCTTGCTCAGCCTGTAGCAGCCACGTAAAACTTGCAACAACAAAGTAGAGGACGTCTAACTTGTTTTTGCAGGGCATGTTGTGATGTGATATGGTCAAGATGTGATGCTATATTTTATTGTATGAGATGATCATGTTTTGTAACCGAGTTATCGGCAACTGGCAGGAGCCATATGGTTGTCGCTTTATTGTATGAAATGCAATCGCCCTGTAATTGCTTTACTTTATTACTAAGCGGTAGCGATAGTCGTAGAAGCAATAGTTGGTGAGACGACAACGATGCTACAATGGAGATCAAGGTGTCGCGCTGGTGATGATGGTGATCATGACGGTGCTTCGGAGATGGAGATCACAAGCACAAGATGATGATGGCCATATCATATCACTTATATTGATTGCATGTGATGTTTATCCTTTATGCATCTTAT
>LR880969.1:792488675-792506421 GCA_904067115.1 Aegilops sharonensis | reverse complement strand
ATGATCGTGCATGGACATTCCTGGAAATGATATAAGTTTTTTAAACATGTACAAGTTTTTTGCATGGAAGAATTTTTTTCAAAGTACATGACTTATTTCAATATGCACAAACTATTTTTAATACTAGATGAACATTTTTTTCTTCAAAAATGGGCTTCCAATACATATGTCCAAAATATTTCTCCAAATAATTTTTTTAATTAAATAAACTATTGGTATGGAATAATTTATTTTTGATCAAAAAATATATAGAATTATTGGTTCAGCCTTTATCGCTAACCCTGTAGCCTATCGAGGCCATTCATACTCAGACCATAATAGTACTAATGCTGTTTGGTTCCTGGGTATAGATACATTCGATATGACAATAATTTGAAATAATTTCGGCAAAATTCAAAAAAAACTAAACTTTTTTTTGGAATAAATTCGAATTTCTTTTAGAATAGTTTATAAGTTTTCGCGAAGGGAAAACCCCCGTTGACTTCAAGGAAAAAATAAAATAAAATTTATTTCTATATAAGGCACTATTCACACCTATTTGACCATAAATTTTATATTGTTGGCCAAAGTCAACTATTTTTTTTGTGAATTATTTTAGAATACAATAGTAGGTGAAAGTTTATTTCAAAAATATTTTCAGATTTTTTTGAAGATTTATTTAATTACTATACTTTGCATATATGGTGTATATACACATAGGAACCAAACGTTCCTGTCATGGTTTTCAAGGGAAATATACTTGTAGAGGTGACAAATATAGTCCTTGCAGCATGACATGAAGTATCTGCTGCTGAGCTCAAATACTCCCATATGAATAGTAAAACTAAAAAATGTCACAAAAATCTGATTTTTTTAATGGAAATAAATAGTGATGAGTCGTCTATGTATGTACAAGTTTTGGTGTGAAGGAAAAAAAAATACTAAATTGTCTAAAAAACAAAAATGATGCTCCAAAAAGATTTTTTCAGAGAAATTTAGAGCAATGATTTTGTTTGTTTGCCCGAAGCATTAGGAATGTCCTTTCTTCACAAAAACTTGCACGTATGTACAAAATTCCTCAATGTTTGTTACCAATCAATTTCATATTTTTTTGCTTTTTATAATTTTACTTTCATGATGGAGTATTTGAGCTCGAGCAGAATGGTACTTTGAGTTTTAAGCAGTGGTACACTTTCTAAAAATGAAGTTATAACTTGCAAATATAAAATTATCAATAGATCAAAGAGAAAATAGTATGGTGTAATTTACTTACATACATAGGGAGCGAACTTGGTACATTCGGGTGCATCAACCCCTGATATGCAAAAAAAAAAAAGAATCAGTAATTCGGAAGAAGTTCAAAAAATCTTGAAAATTTCTGGAAATATACATGTCCAACAGTTTTTTTTTGCGGGTGATACATGTCCAACAGTTGTGCCCATATAAAAAGTTTGGTGAAGGAATACCTTCCAGCGTACTGAATGGGACCGACAAGAAAATAAAGACTATATACAAGATAAAATACATATACAGTACACTGGGATTTTTTTTTTCTGTATAGGGTGAACGGAAGTTTATTCCAGCCCTATTTCGCATGGGTACAAGGGGAGGCCAACTTTGTATACAAAAATGTTTCATGATTTTTCGAGTTTTCCTGTAATTACACTATATTATTTATAATTTATTAGGGGGTGATGCACCCGAGTGCATCAAGGGATTTCCCTACATACGTAGCAGTTTATTATTGTTATGGACTGGACTAACTTTCAACGGTCCGAAGAGTACAAAATATTCGAACACTCTCTTTTTGTTTCTAGCTAATCACATACCTAATTCCCATTTTGCTACTAGCTAATTGTGTTCATGACGGAGGAACCTCACTCAACCGGTGTTGACTCACGGTTCCATGCATGCAAACTAATAACAAAACATATGATTTCAGCAAAGGATGCTTCCTATTTTGAAACGTTAAAATGTTTTGTAACTCAAACCATCGCTCCGATTTAAAATTCGTTTTCACATAGAAAATCGTCGCGACGAGATCATCGAAACTAGATACCATGTTGGTTTGTTTCGTCACCTTTCTTAGTTTAAAAGTTACCACACCTGGACTACATAAATTATCACGCCTATAGTTTGTAACTTATCATGGTGTTTACACATAAGTTACCGGGCTATGTTTCAAGTACTTTTTTTTTCGGGTCAAAATTTACCACAGTAGTTGTAAGTAAATACCAGGTCTGCGAATACCATCTTCTACCATTGGTGTCGTGTCTGGGCTGCGAGGTGAGGTCCATGTGCCGACACAACATGCCCATTTATAAAATGGAACTTTGTGGGCCATGGCGGGCCGGACCCTTTTAGGCATGTTCCGGCCGTGTAGTGCCCAGGCCGGCCCGTTGACCACCTATGATCAAGTCTATTGTGCGTAAAGTACCATGATGGTTGCACATAAGTTACCGAGGGTAGGGAATGTTATTCAACAACTTCTTTTGCTCAGATCAAAATTACCTTGATGTTTCTACGTAAGTTATCAGGTCTGCGGTCGAATATTACCATGTTACTTACACAAATTATCGAGATTGTGTTTTAAAAAACCTAGTCAAAGGTAACCATATTGTTTGTCCATGAGTTATCAGCTCTGGTTTGTGTATACTACCTTGCTATTTACCCAGAAGATACCGGGGTGTATTTTTGAACAACTTTTATTCCTGGGTCAAAAAATGTTACCGCGATGTTTATACTTGAGGTATCAGCTCTATTATGCATATATTATCATGCTATTGGCACACAAGTTACAACGAGTTTTTCCCCCTCCACCACCATACTATGGAGACGCAGACATGCCTATCAGTTCATTCGACGACCATCACTATACATCACTTTCTCTATCAAAATGTTGTTTTGTTGGCGAGTAGAATAAATGGTTGCTATTTACACGAGTAACCAGGGTTAGGGGATGTTTTTTCAAAAAAAAAATCCTGGGTAAAAAAAGTTACCACGCCTGGGTGAAGTACATTACCATGTTACTTGCACATGAGTTACCGGGGACTATTTTATTAACTTTTTACTGAATGGTGAGTTGGTTAGTTTTGCATGTACTGAATGGTGGGGAAAGAAATCGATTCCTATCCCATGCCCACAGTTTTTTGACTTAAAACCAAAAACAAACTTTAAATGGCAGTATGATAATTAGGAGCCCATTAATCATGCCAACTAAGATACGAGGGAATTAAATCATGCTAACTAAGAGTCAAAAGGGTCAATTAATAGAACCCGCAATTAAAATGCCGTTAGTTAAGGAGACACAAAAACTGAAAGTATGGAAGGCTCGCGCGAGACCTCGTGATAAAAAATTGATGGCATCCGGATTGTTGATCTATAGCAAAAAAAACAGAACGGTCGGAAATTAGCTTTCTCGTTAACTCATATAGTTAGTTCTCAACTATGAATCAAAAATACAGTACAACTTCAAAATCTGGCGCAAGCATTAGTGTTAGTGGTTGCCCATATGATTATTTGCCCTTACAAGTACTTATAACATGATGGTATATATTGTTACCCGTCATGCATTTCAGTTATTTTTTCCCAGAAACGAGAATGAGCCCCCGACATCTAACCATGCATTTCAGCAAATGTTGGTGTAGTTCCATTAGGAGAATCGATGCAGCAATGATCGCGGTCTCCACAGTAGCATTTACTCAAACCTTCTTTGTCACATAAAGCTTTGCATGAACCAACTGTACAATTTATCTCGAAACATTCTGCTACCAATCTTGAAGTACCTGCGTCACGGCCAGTATTGTCGTAGCCACAACCCATATTAGTATGTATATTATGCATATATTACCTGGGTTTACCCCAGCATCCAGGAGAGTGTGTACAGATAGTAAACATAAATATAAAATATAACGGTAAAGACATGTTTATACTCCTACCTATTATATTCCTCCCAGCAGCATGGCACGGCAAGAAAGTGGCAGATATGACAATAAGAGCAAGCAAATACATAGCCCTCGTATTGTTCTTCATAAGCGTCATCAGTAGTGCTTGGATATTGTTTTCACCTATTGTTGTTGTGTTCTAGTCGATATGTATCTGACTATCTGTGCAGCTATGTTCCTTCTCTCCCTAGTGTTTATATAGCCCTATATGTAGCTCGAATTAATTTATATTATTCCTATATATAGATATATTCATATTTCATACTATAACATACTGTATATCTCTGGATCACGTGTCAAGGATCAATTAGATACCAATATTTGAGATATGAAATTTAATTAGTTTACTAAAACAGGGGAGTCTCACATCACAGGATAAACGATGTGGATGGCATGTTATCCATGATTTACGGATGGCACAATATGTTTCTCTTTGACTATCTAGTTAATTAGTAGGAGTATTTAACAATATCACCTTTATGTTTCTATTATAATATATTTTTATTATCCGGGAAATAGTTAATTCCTACCGGACCCTGCTTAGCCTTATTTCGCATCTACTCCCTCCGTCCCATAATGTAAGACGTTTTTTGACACTAGACTAGTGTCAAAAAACATCTTACATTATGAGACGGAGGGAGTAAGTGGCAAATCTCGAAGTCAAGTCAAGTCAACAAAAGTACAAACCATAGTTTTTTAGGGAAAGTACAAACCATAGTTAACAAGTCAAAGGAAGAGAGAAAAAAAAGTCAATTGGAGAAACACAATACAAAGAGGCAAGATGACGATGGGATAAATGGGCTACTCTACCATGGACCATGCACCTATCTTTCTCCCTAGTCCACCATGAACCAATAGAATAAGATCTTGCACTCAGTTCTTCTCTCCCTAGGTAGCCTTGGTCATTTGTAAGGACCCCTAACCCATATAAACCTTCCCATGACACACCTAGCCACTCAACTCAATCTCACTTGAATAAAACTAAAGGGGAAATGTACACCACCTCCAAAGGCCTTGTAAGGGTTGGGGATGGGTGCCCAGACCAGAGGTACCTTGTAAGGCTCAGGTCAACGATATAAATATAGCGTCAATGTGACGCCATTGCCTTTTGAGGTTCTTGTCACTAGTTGGGTGCTTCTCTTGTCAAAGGATCTCCAAATGGCCATGCTTCATACTCGAGCCACTCGTCTAGAGATTCCCTCATGACCTCTCTAAGAAAGGAGATGGCCATGCTTCATGAGCCAACATAACTAATTAAGGGCATCTCCAATGCCGACTCTTAAACCGCTCGCAACCGCCTAGACCGTGCGACCCAGACATGTTTTCTGATCCAACACAGTCCTGAATCAGTCTAGTCTGTTCGGTAGTCCAGGCGCACCTTTTCCCATAAACCGGAGACAAACTTGAGGTGGGGGCTTTGCGGGAGTCCAGACTGCTGCCCCACCCATGCCTAGCAACCATGAACCACCCAAAACCATCTTCCTTGCCTGCGCACTTTCCCATCCGACGTTGGTTAGTGCCGGTATAGAGCGTGAACGCTGCATCCATGCTGGTCCAAAGCGGACGCGACCTCTCACTAGAGTCGGCACTGAAATGACACCAGTCCATTCACCTCCCTACATTAAATGTACATGGTTGCCGAGGAACCTACTCCGGCACTGATGACCTACAAGTATATGGGATCAATTGTAGCCTTTTCGATAAGTAAGAGTGTCGAAGCCAACAAGGAGCAGAAGGAAATGACAAGTGGTTTTCAGCTAGGTAATGTCTGCAAGTGCTAAAATTGTAAGTAGCGGAGTAGTTTGTTAGCAAGATAATTTGTAACGAGCAAGTAACGATAGTGGTAACAAAAGTGCAGCAAGGTAGCCCAATCCTTTTGAGGCAAAGGACAGGCCAAAACGGTCTCTTATGATATACAAAGTGTTCTTGAGGGTACACGGAAATTTCATCTAGTCACTTTCATCATGTTGGTTCGATTCTTGTTCGCTACTTTGATAATTTGTTATGTGGGTGGACCGGTGCTTAGGTGCTGTTCTTACTCGAACAAACCACCTACTTATGGTTAACCCCCTCGCAAGCATCCACAACTACGAGAAAAGTATTAAGAATAAATTCTAACCATAGCATTAAACTTTTGGATCCAATCGGCCCCTTACGGAATAGCACATAAACTAGGGTTTAAGCTTCTGTCACTCTCGCAACCCATCATCTAATAACTACTCCACAATGCATTCCCTTAGGCCCAAATATGGTGAAGTGTCATGTAGTCGATGTTCACATGACACCACTAAAGGAATCAGAACATACATATCATCAAAATATCGAACACATATCAAGTTCACATGATTACTTGCAACATGATTTCTCCCGTGACCTCAAGAACAAAAGTAACTACTCACAAATGATAACCATGCTCAAGATCAGAGGGGTATTAAATAGCATAATTGATCTGAATATATAATCTTCCACCAAATAAACCACATAGTAATCAACTACAAGATGTAATCAACACTACTAGTCACCCACAAGCACCAATCTGTAGTTCCGGTATAAAGATTGAACACAAGAAATGAACTAGGGTTTGAGAGGAGTTGGTGCTGTTGAAGATTTTGATGAAGATAGACCTCCCCAAGATGGGAGAGTTGTTGGTTATGATAATGACGATGATTTCCCCCTCCGGCAGGGAAGTTCCCCTGGCGAAATCGCTCCGCCGGAGGGCAAAAGTGCTCCTGCCCAGGTTCTGCCTCGAGACGGTGGCGCTTCGTCCCGAAAGTCCTCTACTTATTTTTTCTAGTCCAAAATGAGTTATATACTAGAAGAGGGGCACCGGAGGTGGGCCTAGGTGAGCACAACCCACCAGGGCACGCCTAGGCTCCCTGGCGCGCCCAGGTGGGTTGTGCCCACCTGGTGGGCCCCCTATGGTACTTATTTGCTCCAATATTCCTCAAATATTCCATTAAAATTCTTCGTGAAGTTTCAAGTCATTTGGAGTTGTGCAGAATAGGTAGCCTGATGTAGCTTTTTCATGTCTAGATTTCCAACTGCTAGAATTCTCCCCCTTTGTGTATACCTTGCTATTATGAGAGAAAAGGCATTAGAATTACTCCAAAAAGCATTATTATTCAATAAAACAACATAAATAACAGTAGGTAAACATGATGCAAAATGGACGTATCAACTCCGCCAAGCTTAGACCTCGCTTGTCCTCAAGCGAAAACCGAAATCGAAGAACATGTCCACATGCTTAGAGAGAGAGAGAGAGGTGTCAATAAAAACAAAAATACGGACATAGCAGCATCATGTAACTTATTATAACATCAACAACCTTTAACATAGAACTTTTATCATAGACTTCTCATGAACAAGTGACAATTCATAACAACATCGAAGTATAAAGCATAAACTCTATTAGAAACCAACAAACTATGTTCTCGGTCAACTTTGCAACTACAATTCATCATCTTTTCAGGAAGGGTCACGTATCGGAGCCTTTAGGCAAGTCCACATACTCAACCGTATTTTAGTCTTCTATGATTGCTAACACTCACCGCGTACACATGAGCAAAACGTTTCAACCGGACACATAGAAAGATAGGGGCTTATAGTTTCGCCTCCCAACGCATTCACCTCAAGGGTGATGTCAACAATAATAACTCATGCTACCCATAGTCAACTGGATATGTGTGCCTAGATCTTTCCTCACCACATGATGCTTGCCAAAGGAGAAAATAAAAAGGAACAAAGAGAAGAACTTTGGCTCTTGCATGAAAGTAAATACATGAAAGTAAAAGATAGGTCCTTCGCAGAGGGAAGCAGAGGTTGCCATGTGCTTTTGTTTGTATGCTCAACCCCTTAGTGCAAGGGAATGTCACGTTATATTGCCCCTTGTGATGGCAACCTTTATTATGAAGTCTGTCGCTTTTATTCTTCGCCATCACAAGTTCGTACAACGCTCAATTTTCCCTTACACTAAATGATCTTTAACTTTTAGAAGCAATTTTTATTTCCCTTTTTTGCACCGATGACAACTTACTTGAAGGATCTTACTCAATCCATAGGTAGGTATGGTGGACTCTCAAACAAGATTTGGATTTAAGGGTTTTGGATGCACAAGTAGTATCTCAACTTAGTGCGGAGTTTTTGGCTAGAAAAGATAGGCGCAAACACCACATATTGAAGGATCTATGACAATATAACTTCTATGCGAATATGAACAAACATAATTCATTACGTTGGCTTCCTTGTCCAACGTCAACAATTTTGGCATATAATATTTTGATGGGTGTTCACAATCACAAAAGATTTCTAGGATAGCGTATTTGCATGTGAATCTTCTCTTCCCTTGTTAAATCTTTCATGAGTTGCATCATTGACCAATGCTATGTTTGCCAAACTACAATAAAATTTCCCACTTATACTTTTTGTTGTGTATGGTCATCACTTACCATAAGGTTAGCATATGATCTTTTTCATTTACTTCCCTTATTTTTATTGAAACAAGAAAGTAAAGAAGGCAAGACTCAAACTAAACTTTATTGTATATCTCGCACACAATTACAACGATTGATCACTAAGCAAACTCTCGAAAAGAAAGGATCGAACTAAACTTCTATTCATCTAAAGCAAAAGATAACCATGGATCGAAGTAAGAAAAGTAAAGGCAAAAGATAGTGGAGATGATACGATACCGGGGCACCTCCCCCAAGCTTGGCGGAAGCCAAGGGGAGTGCCCATACCCGATACTCAATTTCATTTTGTTGATGAAGAAGGAGGTGGTGGTGAAGTAGAAGCAATCTTGTCGTCAGGTTTACGCGATAGAGGCTCACCATCATAAGAGGAAGAGTGAGTCTCTCGGATCCTGCAACTAGCAGCCAAGCTCATACCTTTAAACCTTGCCTCATATTCAAACACTTGGCTTTGAAGGTCGTGAATTTGGCTATGGAGGAAGTTGATTTGCTCATTGAGGGAGAAGACGATGTCCTTCATGGACTTGCCATCCACCTTGAGATCACGGGTGTAGTCCACAATCATGAGGTTATTGGCATTGAGTCCAGGTTCCACCATCCCCTTGCACCTGAAGACTTCCTACTCCATAGTTTCAAGCCTGGCTTCCACAGATCCAGCCCCCCATCGCGCATCTGGATAGCTTGAGGGTGCTGCATCACTTCCCGCAGATATGGGTTGATGACGTTGTCGAAGAACTTGTCCTTGGAGGAGCTTGAAGCGGCCATAGTGGATTGGATCTGACAAAAAACAACAAGAAAATAAAACAAGAGGTTTCTCCACGATACGGGGGTCAACAGGTTCGGGGGGTATATAAAGATCTTTTTATCTTGGGGAACAAGTAGAACGGAAGAAAAATGGAGTCCGGAAAGTACCGGAGGTGGGCACAACCCACCGGGGCGCGTCTGGCATGCCAGGTGTGCCCTGGTGTATCATGCCCACCAGGGTCACTTTCCTGGAAGTTTCTTTTTTTGTTGTTTTTTAAATATTCCAAAACTGACAAAAAATATTTTTGCGGATTTTTCAGAGTCCGTTTACTTACCATATCACGTACCTCCCTTTTTTCATGATTTTGGAGTGTTCCAGAAGGTTTCTTTTATGTATTCTTCCGGTGTCATAGTTTGGATAATATCGCTTTCAATATTAATGGGCGTACCCGAGATATAATGTTTTATTCATTGCCCATTGACAACCTTCGGGTTAGTACCGTTGGCATTATTTATTTTGATAGCTCCAGATCGATAAACCTGCTCGATAACATAGGGTCCTTCCCATTTGGAGAGGAGTTTTCTCGTAAAGAATCTGAAAAGAGAGTTGTACAAAAGAACATATTCTCCAACCTTGAATTCACGCTTTTGGATTCTTTTGTGATGCCATCTTTTAACTTTTTCTTTGAATAAATTTGCATTTTCATAAGCTTGGGTTCTCCATTCATCTCATGAGCTAATATCAAATAACCTCTTTACACCAGCAAGTTTGAAATCATAATTGAGTTCTTTGATTGCCCAATATGCTTTATGTTCTAACTCAAGAGGAAAATGACAAGCTTTTCCACAAACCATTTTATAAGGAGACATACCCATAGGATTTTTATATGTCGTTGTATAAGCCCAAAGTGCATCATCTAGTTTCTTAAACCAATTCTTTCGGGACCTATTGACAGTCTTTTGTAGGAATTAGTTTTATTTCTCTATTGCTAAGTTCAACTTGACCACTAGACTGAGGATGATAAGGTGATGCAATTCTATGGTTAACATCATACTTCGCAAGCATTTTACGGAAAGCACCATGAATAAAGTGTGAACCACCAAGTCACTACTGGTTGGAATAGCTTCTACCCACTTAGTAACATAATCAACAACAACCAAAATATGTGTATACCCATTAGAGGAAGGAAAAAGTCCCATGAATTCAAATCCCCAAACATCAAATGGTTCAACCGCAAGTGAATAATTCATAGGCATTTCTTGACGCTTACCGATATTACCTATTATTTGACATTCATCACAAGATAAGACGAACTTACGGGCATCCTTGAAGAGAGTAGGCCAATAAAATCCAGACTGCAATAACTTGTGAGCAATTCTATCNCAAGAGGAAAATGACAAGCTTTTCCACAAACCATTTTATAAGGAGACATACCCATAGGATTTTTATATGTCGTTGTATAAGCCCAAAGTGCATCATCTAGTTTCTTAAACCAATTCTTTCGGGACCTATTGACAGTCTTTTGTAGGAATTAGTTTTATTTCTCTATTGCTAAGTTCAACTTGACCACTAGACTGAGGATGATAAGGTGATGCAATTCTATGGTTAACATCATACTTCGCAAGCATTTTACGGAAAGCACCATGAATAAAGTGTGAACCACCAAGTCACTACTGGTTGGAATAGCTTCTACCCACTTAGTAACATAATCAACAACAACCAAAATATGTGTATACCCATTAGAGGAAGGAAAAAGTCCCATGAATTCAAATCCCCAAACATCAAATGGTTCAACCGCAAGTGAATAATTCATAGGCATTTCTTGACGCTTACCGATATTACCTATTATTTGACATTCATCACAAGATAAGACGAACTTACAGGCATCCTTGAAGAGAGTAGGCTAATAAAAACCAGATTGCAATACCTTATGAGCGGTTCTGTCTCCCGTGTGATGTCCTCCATAAGCCCCGGAGTGGCATTTCCGTAAGATTTTTTCCTGTTCATGCTCAGGTAGATAACGTCTAATAATACCATCTACTCCTTTATAAATATGTGGTCATCCCAAAAGTAATGTCTTAAATCATAAAATATTTTTTCTTTTGTTGGTATGTAAAGCTAGGTGGTATGTATTTAGCAACAATATAATTAGCATAGTCAGCATACCAAAGTGTACTATTAGAAACATTTATTGTAGCTAATTGTTCATCAGGAAAGCTATCATTAATAGGTTGTGGGTCATCAAGAATATTTTCAAGTGTAACACCCCGGAAGTAACTTTCCATAATTGTAACTCCAACTCTTGCCATTTTCGGCATTGTGATATGATATTCCCTCCGTGGTTGGGTTTTCTCCTTTTTGAATTTTGTCCATGTCATGCATTTTATATCATGTCATCATGTGCATCGCATTTGCATACGTGTTCGTCTCAAGATTCCGAGCATTTTTCCCGTTGTCCGTTTTGCAATCCGGCACTCCTATCTCCCCCAGCGGCCCCTTTTACGTTTTTCCGTGTGCGGGTACTAAACCTTCTCGGAATGGACCGAGGTTTGTCTAGTGGCCTTGGTATACCAACCGTAGACCACCGGTCAAGTTTCGGCTCATTTGGAGCTCGTTTGGTACTCCAACGGTTAACCGCACTCTCGCAAAGGCCTCTTTTAAGTTGCAGCCCAACACCCCTTTAAAACAGCCCAATAACCCATCTAAGTCACTTCCACGCTCTCCGTCGTTCGATCACGATCGTGTGGGCGAAAACTACACCTCATTTGGACTCTCCTAGCTCCCTCTATGCCTATTTAAACATCTCCCCCTTCCAAATCCGGGTCTTCTTCCCCGAAACCCTAGACGAATTCATCCCCGCGCCACCGGACGCGTCCTCCGCCGCCGGACGAAAATCGCCGCCGCCCCTCGCCCAACCAGCGCGTGCCACGTGTCCCGCGCCACCGCCCCCGCGCCGCCGGCCCGCCGGGCCCAGGCGGGGCCCGCCCGGCCCGCGCGCCCGCGCCCGGCCGCCCGCGACGCCGCCGCACCGGCCAGCCCCCGCCGCCGCTCGGGCCGCCGCCGCCCTCTGCCGCCGCGGCCTCCCTCCGCCGCCACCTCGCCCGCCACCGGCCGGCCCGCCGCCGCCCGCCACCGCGGCCGCCCCGCCGCCGCACCGGCCGGCCCCCGCCGCTTCCGGACCTCGCGGCCGCGCCACGCCGGTCGCCGCCTCCGCCGGCGCCGGCCACCGCCGCCTCTGCCGGCCCCGACCCCGCCGGCGTCCTCTCCTCCTCGCCCGGGCGGGTTCCGGCGAGCCCACGCCGCCGCCACCTCGCCCGATCCGGATCTCGACCGGATCCCGAGCCCGTTGACCTCTTCCCCCCTCATATTTTTTTCTTCTAAGTCTTTCTTCCGTTAATATTTTGTGTCATTTTCTTCATGCTATATCTTTGTATCTGTAGGCCCATTTTGCGCGTATAATATATCAAAATGTTCGTATCGAAGAGTAGATCATTTCATCTCAGTGCCTCATTTTCATTTGAGCTCATCTCGATGCCCGAAATGCTGTTAGAAGAGGGCTATGTGATGTTAGTTTCTGTTTCTTAACAGAACTTGCATTTTTGTTATTTTTATTATGATTGATGTGTGCACCCTATGAATTTGAGTCCTACATATGTTTTGTAATATGCCATGCCATCTTTCCAGGGGTGTATGCCATGTATTTTTGTTATCTATGTGGTGACTAGCACAAGCATGCAAAGTAGGTGTCCTAATGTTGCTGTTTTCAACCCTGTTTTGCTGATATTTTGATGCCATGTTAACTTGATGATACCGAGAGATCCATGAATATTTTGAGATACTTTAGTAAGGATGTTGTGTTAAACATGACTAGCTCTATCCATCCATGCATTTGTTTGCAATTGTGGAGTGCCATAGCTTGAGTCAATCGAGCTCTACTTTTGCTATCAAATGTTTCCTGGCAGATTGTTTACATGTTATTCAATTTTGCCAAGCTTGTTGTGGTTGATCCGTATATACTATGTTCTTGTTCTTGCCATGTATGTCTTCTATGCCATGTCTTATTGATGTATGTATGCTTAGTTTATCATATAAGGCTCTGTAGTGAGTGCATTGAGCTTGTAAACATGCCTACTTGTTATCAGTTTTTGACATGCCATGTTGCTGAATCTGTTAACGAAACTTTCAATATTGACATGGGTGTTACTATATTTTCTGATCCTTTTTGGCTTATGGTCAGTAAGAGACTTTTGTTCTATGCTTTGATTAGATTCATTCCATGCCATGTTTTGCTATTTTGAGTTCCTGTAGCATGTAGTTTTGTTGCTCTGAACATTGCAACCTGATGCTGTTTTTTCCATGTCCAGCCTGATATTTTGTGCACTTTTGCCATGCTTGTTTGAACCTGTTAAGATGTGATTTAGCCGTAGCTCAGTGCTCATCTTTTGTCAAACATCTTGTGTAGATCACTGCCATGTGCCTTGTTGATACGTTTGGGTGCAGTAGCTTAATTTATTGTTGCTTGCTAAGTGGCATCATGCTGTTAATGGCAGATTTGCGCCATTCTTGTTTTGCTTGTCATTTGCAAACCGTGCATCCGATTCCGGTGATCTTTATATCGATTTCAACCGAAATCATCTCATCTTTCCAGTGGCATACTTGGTTTGCCAAGTTGATGCCTGGTTCATCATTTTCCTTCCGGAGCGCACATACGCATTGCATATCACATCTCGCATATCATGCCATGTTTTGCATCATGTTGATTGTGCATTGCACCGTGATTTATTGTGGTTCCTTTGTTTGTGTTGTTGCTTTGGGTAGAGCCGGGAGACGAGTACGTGTACGAGGAACCTGTTGAGAACGCTTACGAGGATCAAGCTTTCGACAACTCCGAGAACATTGCAGGCAAGATGACCATACCCTCGAAATCACTTCTATCTTTGCTATGCTAGTTGCTCGCTCTTTTGCTATGCCTATGCTGCGATGCCTACCACTTGCTATATCATGCCACCCATATTGCCATGTCAGCCCCTAACCATCCTTTCCTAGCAAACCGTTGATTGGCTATGTTACCGCTTTGTTCAGCCCCTCTTATAGCGTTGCTAGTTGCAGGTGAAGCTGAAGTTTGTTCCTTGTTGGAACATGAAGATGTTGTTCCTTTTTGGAACATGTTTACTTGTTGGGGATATCACAATATATATCTGCTACAATTAATGCATCTATATACTTGGTAAAGGGTGGAAGGCTCGGCCTTATGCCTGGTGTTTTGTTCCACTCTTGCCACCCTAGTTTCCGTCATACCGGTGTTATGTTCCTTGATTTTGCGTTCCTTACACGGTTGGGTGATTTATGGGACCCCCTTGACAGTTCGCTTTGAATAAGACTCGTCCAGCAAGGCCCAACTTTGGTTTTACCATTTGCCACCTAAGCCTTTTTCCCCCGGGTTTTCGCGAGCCCGAGGGTCATCTTTATTTTAACCCCCCGGACCAGTGCTCCTTCGAGTGCTGGCCCAAACTAGAGTGCTTTGCAGCGCCCCCTCAAGGAAACTTGAGGTCTGGTTTTAGTTGTACGGACTGCTCATCCGGTGTGCCCTGAGAACGAGATATATGCAGCTCCTATCGGGATTTGTCGGCACATTCGGGCGGCTTTGCTGGTCTTGTTTTATTGCTGTCGAAATGGCTTGTAGTCCGGGATTCCGAGATTGATCGGGTCTTCCCGGTAGAAGGAATAATCCTTCGTTGACCGTGAGAGCTTATAATGGGCTAAGTTGGGACACCCCTGCAGGGTATTATGTTTCGAAAGCCGTGCCCGCGGTTATGAGGCAGATGGGAATTTGTTAATGTCCGGTTGTAGAAAACCCAAAGTTGACCTCAACAAAATACACATCAACCGCGTGTGTAACCGTGATGGTCTCTTCTCGGCGGAGTCCGGGAAGTGAACACGGTGTTGGAGTTATGTCTGACGTAAGTAGTTCAGGATCACTTCTTGATCGCTACTAGCTTCACGTCCGTGCTTTGCTTCTCTCCTCGCTCTCTTTTGCGAATGTAGCCACCATATATGCTAGTCGCTTGCTGCAGCTCCACTTTACAACCCTGTCCTTCCTATAAGCTTAAATAGTCTTGATCTCGCGGGTGTGAGATTGCTGAGTCCCCGTGACTCACAGATACTTCCAAAACAGTTGCAGGTGCCGACGATGCCAGTGCAGGTGACGCATCCGAGCTCAAGTGGGAGTTCGACGAGGAACGTGGTCGTTACTATGTGTCTTTTCCTGATGATCAGTAGTGGTGCCCAGTTGGGACGATCGGGGATCTGTGTAGCATGTGGGGTATCTTCTTTTATTTTGGTTCCGTAGTCGGACCTTGAGTGTACTCTGAATGATGGATGTTTATTTATGTACTGTGTGAAGTGGCGACTGTAAGCCAACTATGTATCTCTTTCCCTTATGTATTACATGGGTTGCGTGAAGATTACCTCATTTGCGACATTGCTTTCAATGCGGTTATGCCTCTAAGTCGTGCCTCGACACGTGGGAGATATAGCCGCATCGAGGGCGTTACAAGTTGGTAATCAGAGCCTTCCCTGACTTAGGAGCCCCCTACTTGATTGTTTGCTGGCGTTGTTGAGTCTAGAATGGAAAATGTTTTGAGTCTTAGGATTATATATATCGGAGAGTAGGATTCTTTTTACTCCCCAGTCCCTTCGTCGCTCTGGTGAGGTATCCTGACGTAGAGTTTTGACTCTTCTCTCCTCAAATTTCACTAAATTTTTTTTAGGATCACGTGGGTATCTTGGAATCGTTCCGATGGTTTTGTGACGAGAACATTGTTCTTGGTGCCTCCTGACATTTAGGGGTTGTGGCAGTGTCCCGGGGAGTTGAGCTCCGAGGTGTTGTCGTCACAATTTTATCGTTGCAGTTCTGGAATACCTGAGATTTGCCGACATCGNTCCCTTCGTCGCTCTGGTGAGGTATCCTGACGTAGAGTTTTGACTCTTCTCTCCTCAAATTTCACTAAATTTTTTTTAGGATCACGTGGGTATCTTGGAATCGTTCCGATGGTTTTGTGACGAGAACATTGTTCTTGGTGCCTCCTGACATTTAGGGGTTGTGGCAGTGTCCCGGGGAGTTGAGCTCCGAGGTGTTGTCGTCACAATTTTATCGTTGCAGTTCTGGAATACCTGAGATTTGCCGACATCGAAATCTCTTTTGTGCAGTTGTTGGTGAGATAACCCCGATAACCCAGTACTGAGGTGAGTGCGGGAGTATTGCCATGACTTGTATAACGGATGTTTTTTTTCGAAGGTCGAGGTACGCGATTTCCGAGGATTTCTTGGTTATGTGTTGACGGATGGATACAGCTGGATCTAGGTATTGTTAGTTTGGGTGATATATTTTGTGTCCCCTGTATCCCCAACACCAGATTGCATAACCAGAAAGTTTCGGGAGTTTATAGGTGGGAATTCTAGTAGCTTACAGGATATTCTTTCCGACAGATGTATGATTTGAGATTGGGGTTCAACGTCTAGTGGTCCGCCCATTCACGGTCGATTTACAGTGGTCGCGAGACGTCTTAAAGAATCCTCGGCTATGCTGATTCGGGGACGTCTTGTTTGTCATTCATGACGTCCGCTATACGCCGTGTCCGTGTGGGCCCCACCACGAACACTTTGGGCGAAATCTCTATCATGTGTTTGTTCCGGCTCATTCTAGAAGCCAATCTTTTGTTTTCAGTTGTGATATTCGATTCGTTTCTAAGACAGATGTTGTTTCCATATCTTTATCTAAGTGGCTTCTCACCTTATTGGACGTGTGATGATTAACTTTGGAATTCATTCGTTCATTCTTGTTCGAATGTTTATTGTGAAGACTATATGTTGCAATTTCTATCCGTTGATTCTACTTGACTATTTGTCTATCAAAGGACTAACGGATGTCACCCTCTTTAGGATGGCTCCGCCAACTCGTCAGAATCCGGAACGGAATGATGGGAATCAGTCGAACCCTCCACCTCCACCTCCGCCTCCAGAGGCCTGGCAAGCTATCATGGAAGCCACCAATGCCAATGCTCAGATGATTTTGCAGCTCTTGCAAGAACGTACTCAGGGGCAAGGCAATCAAGGAAATCATGGTCAAGGCAACAATCAGCCGCACTTTGCTACTCTCAGTCAGTTCCTCGCTAATCAGCCGAAGTCTTTCAGTTTCTGTGTCGAGGCCACATACGCTGACGATTGGTTAGTGGACATCTGCAAGCATTTTGATTGTAGCAATGTCAGACCTGAGGACTTTGTCAAGTTTGCATCGTTTCAACTCAAGGATCAAGCTGCTGAGTGGTACCAGCAATACAAAGATTCCAGAGGAGGTCGTGTCATTACCTGGGATGAGTTCCGCCGAGATTTCAGAGCTCACCACATTCCGAAAAGTGTTGTTGAGAGCAAGCGTGAGGAGTTCCGCAATCTCAAGCAAGGCAACATGTCTGTCTATCAATACAATATCCAGTTCCAGAAGCTCGCTCGTTTTGCTAAGCAAGACGTACCTGATGAAAAGAGTATGATCTATCAATTCAGAGGTGGTCTGAGAGAAGATCTGCAATTAGCTCTTGTGCTTTTTGAGCCAGAAA
>LR880969.1:792423692-792461011 GCA_904067115.1 Aegilops sharonensis | reverse complement strand
GATAAAGGGAAAACCTTCTTATTAGCTTCATCTTCGGGTAAACCTGTGATACGTCTCCAACGTATCTATAATTTTTTATTGTTCCATGCTATTATATTATATGTTTTAGATGTTTAATGGGCTTTATTATACACTTTTATACTATTTTTGGTACTAACCTATTAACCGGAGGCCCAGTACAAATTGTTGTTTTTTGCCTATTTCAGTGTTTCGCAGAAAAGGAATATCAAATGGAGTCCAAACGGAATGAAACCTTCGGGAGAGTCGTTTTTGGAACAAACGCAATCTAGGAGACTTGGAGTGGACGTCATGGAAGCAACGAGGCGGCCACGAGGCAGGGAGGCGCGCCTAGGGGGTTGGCGCCCCCCCCCCCACCCTCGTGGGCCCCTCGTGGCTCCCCTGACCGACTTCTCTCGCCTATATATACTCATATACCCTAAAAACATCCGAGAGCACCACAAAATCCTATTTCCACCGCTGCAACCTTCTATACCCGTGAGATCCCATCTTGGGGCTTTTTCTGGCGCTCCGCCGGAGGGGGAATTGATCACGGAGGGCTTCTACATCAACACCATAGCCTCTCCGATGATGTGTGAGTAGTTTACCTCAGACCTTCGGGTCCATAGTTATTAGCTAGATGGCTTCTTCTCTCTCTTTGGATCTCAATACAAAGTTCTCCATGATCTTCTTGGAGATCTATTCGATGTAATTCTTTTTGCGGTGTGTTTGTCGAGTTCCACTGAATTGTGGGTTTGTAATCGATATTATCTATGAACAATATTTGAATCTCCTCTGATTATTTTACGTATGATTTGTTATCTTTGCAAGTCTCTTCGAATTATTAGTTTGGTTTGGCCTACTAGATTGATCTTTCTTGCAATGGGAGAAGTGCTTAGCTTTGGGTTCAATCTTGTGGTGTCCTTTCCCAGTGACAGCAGGGGCAGCAAGGCACGTATTGTATTGTTGCCATCGAGCATAAAAAGATGGGGTTTATATCATATTGTTTGAGTTTATCCCTCTACATCATGTCATCTTGCCTAATGTGTTACTCTGTTCTTATGAACTTAATACTCTAGATGCATGCTGGATAGTGGTCGATGTGTGGAGTAATAGTAGTAGATGCAGAATCGTTTCGATCTACTTGTCGCGGACGTGATGCCTATATACATGATCATGCCTAGATATTCTCATAACTATGCACTTTTCTATCAATTGCTCGACAATAATTTGTTCACCCACCGTAATACTTATGCTATCTTGAGAGAAGCCACTGGTGAAAACTATGGCCCCCGGGTCTATTTTCCATCATATAAGTTTCCGATCTATTTTATTTTGCAATCTTTACTTTCCAATCTATATCATAAAAATACCAAAAATATTTATCTTATTGTCTATATCAGATCTCACCTTTGCAAGTGGCCGTGAAGGGATTGACAACCCCTTTATCGCGTTGGTTGCAAGGTTCTTATTTGTTTGTGCAGGTACGAGGGATTTGAGTGTATCCTCCTACTGGATTGATACCTTGGTTCTCAAAAACTGAGGGAAATACTTACGCTACTTTGCTGCATCACCCTTTCCTCTTCAAGGGAAAATCAACGCATTCTCAAGAGGTAGCAACCTGCAAGCTTAAACAATCCACAAATTTCATCCACATATATCAAGTGCATATCAGGATGTTCGGTTCCATCTCCTGCATAAGGATTAGCTAGCAGTTGTTCTAACATACCCGAAGGAATTTCATATTCAATATTTTCAGTAGGTGCAGTAGGTTGAGGGGCAACTAATTGTGGTTCCGATCAAGGTGAAGATACCCCGAACAAACACCTCAAAGGATTGTTTTCCATAGTAGCAAGTAACAATAAATTTCAGCACGTAGTAATAATGTTTCCTTACCAATTTCCACTTACCAAGAGCGCTTCACTCCCCGGCAACGGCGCCAGAAAATAGCCTTGATGACCCACAAGTATGTGGGGTCAATTGTAACCTTGTTGATAAGTAAGAGTGTCGAACCCAACGAGGAGCAGAAGGAAATGAAAAGTGGTTTTCAGCAAGGTAATGTCTGCAAGTGCTAAAATCGTAGCAGCGGAGTAGTTTGATAGCAAGATAATTTATAACGAGCAAGTAACGATAGTAGTAACAAAAGTGCAGCAAGGTAGCCCAATCCTTTTGAGGCAAAGGACATGTAAAAATGGTCTCTTCTGATAAGCAAAGTGTTCTTGAGGGTACACGGAAATTTCTTCTAGCCACTTTCATCATGTTGGTTCGATTCGTGTTCGCTACTTTGATAATTTGGTATGTGGGTGGACCAGTGCTTAGGTGTTGTTCTTACTTGAACAAACCACCTACTTATGATTAACCCCCTCGCAAGCATCCGCAACTACGAGAAAAGTATTAAGAATAAATTCTAACCATAACATTAAACTTTTGGATCCAATCAGTCCCTTACGGAATAGCGCATAAACTAGGGTTTAAGCTTCTGTCACTCTCGCAACCCTTCATCTAATAACTACTCCACAATGCATTCTCTTAGGCCCAAATATGGTGAAGTGTCATGTATTCGACGTTCACACGACACCACTAAGGGAATCCCAACATACATATCATCAAAATATCGAACACATATCAAGTTCACATGATTACTTGCAATATGACTTCTCCCGTGACCTCAAGAACAAAAGTAACTACTCACAAATGATAATCATCCTCAAGATTAGAGGGGTATTAAATAGCATAATGGATCTGAACATATAATCTTCCACCAAATAAACCATATAGTAATCAACTACAAGATGTATTCAACACTACTAGTCACCCACAAGCACCAATCTATAGTTCCGATACAAAGATTGAACACAAGATATGAACCAGGGTTTGAGAGGAGTTGGTGCTGTTGAAGATGTTGACGAAGATAGCCCTCCACAAGATGGTAGAGTTGTTGTTGATGTATGATGATGATGATTTCCCCCTCCGGGAGGGAAGTTCCGCCGGTGAAATCGCTCCGTCGGAGGGCGAAAGTGCTACTGCCCAGGTTACGCCTTGAGACAGCGGCGCTTCATCCTGAAAGTCCTCTCCGTATTTTTTTCTAGGTAAAAATGACTTATATGCTAGAAGAGGGGCACCAGAGGTTGGCCTGGGTGAGGACAACCCACCAGGGCGCTCCTGGGCTCCCTGGCGCGCCCAGGTGGGTTGTGCCCACCTGGTGGGCCCACTCTGGTACTTATTTGCCTATCTGGTGAAGTTTCAGCTCAGTTGGAGTTGTGCAGAATCAGTAGCCTGACATAGCTTTTTCAGGCCCGGATTTCCAGCTGCAAGAATTCTCCCCCTTTGTGTATACCTTGCATATTATGAGATAAAAGGCATTAGAATTACTCCAAAAAGCTTTATTATTCAATAAAACAACATAAACAACAGTAGGTAAACATGATGCAAAATGGAAGTATCAGAACGCTGGATCAAGCATGTTGTCACCACTCAGGCGGCGATGGAACAAGTGGTGGCCATCGAGTTCGATGAGCCCGCCCTCGAACTCTCTGATGGATCACTCGGCAATTCATTAGAGGAGTCTGAGTCCAAAAGCATCGAGTCAATTGTGGAGATTCTCATGGTAGATAACTCTGAGCACCGCGTACCCTCGGGTTACACGGAGCCCAAAGATGACTGTGCAGGTACATCCCACGCCAACACCAACGGCGGCTTCCACGTCCACGAGCCGTATGTACCTCAGGCTCTCACCCGGGAGCAGCGGGATGAGCTCCATCGCAGAAACGACCAGCTCCTGAACTCTCCAATTACCGGGACGACTCTGACTCGCTTGGCCACTCTGGCCAAGCATGATCGCCTCGAACGGCTTCAGAGAGAGCTAGACGAGCGCGAGCGTCATCAACCCAGTTCCAGTCGGCATAAACGTTGGCTCAATTCGAGTGACCAACCTGGTAAGTATCAAGTCCTTGGTACTCCATTGCAAAACCTAGCAGCCGCTACCCGGATCGCGGATTCCATCCAGCCCTCTGGCTCTTTAGCTGAAGAAGGAATTCGTCAGATTCAGGCGCTCCTCAAGACAACACAATCGCAGAACGCGGCGATGTCCTAGTCTAGAGACCGAATATATAGCGCATTCGTGTGCGCGGAGACCGTCCAGTCGGCTCATAGCCCACTCGGCTCGGGCAGGCGCCTAGCCACTTCCTCCTCTAGAGATTGTCACGAAGATCAGAGATGCGATAGTCGTGTCGCCCTGGCTTAATGACAACTTTTTTTACCGTGAACAGTATGAAAGTCTCCTACTGTGTTAATATATTAAAAATAGTGGGTGCACTGTACAATGGGTATTTACATGAGGGGGGAAGCAGAGAACAACTTGTCAACTTTGTGACAAGTGAAGAGAAGATGAAACAGGGAGCAACAACTATAGGGAGTGTACAAAGTCTAGCATAAAGGGCCTATGCTCCTCTTTGACTCTATGTTGAAGAAGCCTGAAGTCTTTCTTGAATCTATCCAGCCAAGAGTTGAAGGATGGTGGTATTGCTCTAAAGTTTTTGTTATTTCTCTCCTTCCAAATGCTCCAGGCTGCTACAATGAATTTCTCCAAGAACAAAGGAGAGGGATGACTGTTTTTTTAGCCTCAACAGCTTGCAAGCGACCATGGAACGTTTCCCAATGAATCCCAAGTTTATCCCAGCAGAGCTTGCTGAAAGAACAGTTGAAGATCATGTGCCCAACCATTTCCTCGATATTCATTCCACATAAGAGGCAATTGTGGTCATCCCCTATGTTATAATGCCATCTTTTTAGAATGTTCCTCGTATTGAGCCTGTCATGGAAGAGCAGCCAGGCAAAAACCTTAAATTTCATCGTGCATTTTTATTTCCAGACCCAGCCAAACACTTGGTGAACCTGATAATCAGTTGATTTATAGATGGTCTTGCCCCACGTGTGGTGCCAAATATCCCAGGCCGTCGTGGAGGGCTGTAATTAAGCCACAGTTGTTTGCATGTCCCTGACCTCCGCAAGCGCTTGGGGTCAAGGGTAGGTGAAACGTTTCCCCCAGCAACGTGATCCCCAAGAAATCTTTGACAGAAACATCTTCGTCCAATGAGTGGGAGAAAGCACGAGGATGGGAGTCTTGAATGAGTTGACCCGCCCACAAGTCTTTCCAAAATAGAGCCGTGGTGCCACACACAATATTGACTTTAGAAATCCCTCTAAACTTAGGAGTGAGCTTGAGTACGTCCTTCTACCAGAACGAGCCAATCGGCTCACAAGCATGTGGTATTTTTTGGGCGTAGTATGAATCCCATGTGAGTTGCACCCAAGGGATATCCATCTTGTTGTAGAATTATGCAGGAAGTTCAAGAGCAATGCTTCATTCTGTATTCGAAGATTGAGAACTCCAAGTCCTCCCTTATTTTTTGGTTTACAAACCATGTCCCAGGCAGCCAAAGAGTTATCTCCTTGTTCAGTCTTCTTGATCCATAAGCATCTGCGCCTAATTTAGTCCAGATGTTCAATGAGCTTGGGTGGGAAATGCAACATGCACATTGCATAGATAAGAAGCGAGGTGACAGTGGAGTTGAGGAGAGTCAGCTTCCCAGCATGGGACATAAGGGACAACATTGAGGACAAGCTTCTTTCAACCATGCTGACTAGGGGCATAAAGTCATGTATGGTAGGCCAAGATGTGCCCAGAGGCAGGCCAAGATAAGTAAACAGCATGGTACCAATTGTACACTCGAAGATAGAAGCAATTTGTGCAGCCAGATCATCGTCCAAATTTATGGGAATTAATGTTGACTTGTGGAAATTGATCTTTGAGGCCGATGGACTGAGCATATTTGGTGAGGATGCCTTTGATAATCAAGGCTTGATGAGGGCAAGCAGGCATGAGCAAAATCATATCATCCGCGTATTGGACAATAGGGTAGTCCATTTGTCCATTAGACGGGAAGGGAAGCTGGATCCTACCCTCCCTATAGGCCTCATTAATTGCAGATTGACGGAGGTCGGCTGCAAGCACGAAAATGAGTGGTGACAGTGGATCGCCCTGTCTGACACCACGCCTGCAGTGGAGTTGTCTACCCGGAACATCGTTCAGGAGAATTGAGGATCTTCCTGAAGAGAATATTGAATTTATCCAGGACAACCATTTTTCATTAAAACCCATATGTCTCATAATGTTGATCATGGGGTCATGTTCGATGGTGTCGAAGGCTTTGGCGAAATCTAGCTTTAGCAGAACGATCGGGCATTTGGATGCTTGGCATTGGTGGATGTATTGGAAAGTCCATGCAAGGCAATCTTGTAGTGATCTTCCACGTATGAATCCATACTGGTTACGATGAATAATTTTCAGAATGACCTTCTGCAGACGGTTGGCCAGGAGCTTAGTAATGAGTTTAAGGCAGCAATTTAGTAGTGTGATTGGCCTATAATCGTTAACTGTGGATGGAGACACATTCTTCGGGATCAGAGTAATCAATCCATCATTAATGCTCTGGAGATTAAGTGTTCCTGCATGGAATTGATCACACAGCGAGTAGAAGTCTTCCTTGATGATTGGCCAACACGCTTTGAGGAAAATACCACTAAAACCATCGGGGCGAGGGGCCCTATCACCTGGCATTTCTTTAATGAACAAGTCAATTTCCTCATGTGTGAAGGGTAGAGTGAGATGATCAAGGTTTGCGTTAGGCCTGATTAATGATGGGAGGTTAAATTGCATTTGAGTGGGGCTAGAGGTGCCTAGTCTGTCCGAATAAGCATGGAAAAGGAGGGCCTCTTTGCCTGTGTGAACTTCCACCACTAGTCCCTCAGGAGTTTGCAGGTTGGCAATATTGTTTTTGCGATATCTTTTTGTGGCCACAGCTTGAAAAAACTTTGTGTTTTCATCGCCAAACTTAACCCATCTAATGGTGCAACGTTTCTTCCAATACTGTTTCTTGTAGTCCAATAGCCGAAGGAGATGATTTTTGATAATCTTGCGGAAGTTGTTCTCGAGGAGTGTGAGAGCCCGCTGATTTTTCCAGCTCATCCAAGTCTGCAAGGGTTTTATTCGTGTTCTCAATGGCCAGAGAGAGCCGTGAAATGCTTTTACTCCAAGCTTTGAGCTCTTGTCGGAGATTCTTGAATTTACGACAGAGAACGGTAGCCGCATTGTTCACAGCTATAGGTTTGTCCAAAACTCTTTTAACCACCTACATGAAACCAGGGTGCAGAAGCCAATATGATTCAAACTTGAAGAGCTTTGCACGAAGGATTTTTGTCTAAATGGTTACAACACAGGGTGTGTGATCCGAGGTGGGCTTGCAAAGAGGTTTGACCATTGTATTGGGGTAAACATTTGTCCAATGAGTAGAGGTAAAGAACCAATCTAGTTGCTCAAGAAGTGGATCTTGTTGCATGTTACTCCACGTATATAATCTGCCTTTAATAGGTAGTTCCACTAGATTGTGTTTGCGGATAATGTCATTAAAGGTGGACATATCGTTGACATCACCCCCTGGCTTGTTGCGGTTTTCTGGCCCTCTAATATAATTAAAATCCCCAAGGAATAAACAATCTTCATCAGCCTAGATATCTCTATCATAAAGCCATTGAGTAAAAGTGTCCCGAGCAGGCCCTGTGCAGGGGCCATAGATGTTGAGAAGTGTCCATGCTTGGGCAGATATCGTGCTGGTGAATTGAGTTCCCAGAGCAAAATCCTCCTGGACAACCACAGTCCTAGAAAAGATGGAGCTGTTCCAAACGGTAAGTAAACCACCCGAAGCCCCACAAGAAGGAATATAAGAAAATTTATCGAAACGCTTAGGGCAACAAGTTTTAATAAACGCTAGATCGATAACAGATTTTTTAGTTTCCTGCAAACACACGATGGCACAGCCACTAACAGAGATCGTGTTTGACAGCACTAGTAGTTTTTTATCTGAATTTAACCTGCGCACATTCCAACATAACACGTTCTAGCTACGCAAAAGCGGCATTAGGGGCAGGTAACTTAAGCTGAAGAAGAAGAGGATCCGTCCGCCAGGCTATATATTGTGGATGGTAGCCTTGTCGCCCGGTGCAAGCAGAGCAGCTTCAGTGAGTTCCTCGGGCGGGACAGCGCAACGAATGATGCCAATGTCCTGCATGGTGCAGAGAGGTGTCGGTGGAGGAGCCTGATCCATGATCAGAGTGCTGGAGCTGGGAGCGGCATAGAGTATCACCCTGGCCTTCACTTTGGATGCAGTAGGGTGCACATCAGTAATTTGTGGCACCCTAAATCCATCAAAACGAGTCGACCTGGTTCTGCGCCTGACTTCAGTGGTGACCACAGGAGCCTTGTATTTTGAGCGACTTGGGCGGGCTGCAAATAGGCTAGGCACATCAAAGAGGACTTGGGCTAGGCCCAAATCAGAAGCATCCTCCAATGGGCCATGCATGAGAAACAATTGGAGGCCCTTCAGTCAAACCAGTTGTCGGTGTCAAAACCGGAGGATCTCGGGTAGGGGGTCCCGAACTGTGCGTCTAGGCGGATGGTAACAGGAGACAAGGGACACGATGTTTTTACCCAGGTTCGGGCCCTCTCGATGGAGGTAAAACCCTACTCCTGCTTGATTAATATTGATCATATGGGTAGTACAAGAGTGGATCTACCACGAGATCAGAGAGGCTAAACCCTAGAATCTAGCCTATGGTATGATTGTTGTTCGTCCTACGGACTAAAACCCTCCATATAGACACCGGATAGGGTTAGGGTTACACAGAGTCGGTTACAATGGTAGGAGATCTACATATCCGTATCGCCAAGCTTGCCTTCCACGCCAAGGAAAGTCCCATCCGGACACGGGACGAAGTCTTCAATCTTGTATCTTCATAGTCCAGGAGTCCGGCCAACGGTGATAGTTCGGCTATCCGGACACCCCCTAATCCAGGGCTCCCTCAGTAGCCCCTGAACCAGGCTTCAATGACGACGAGTCTGGCGCGCATATTGTCTTCGGCATTGCAAGGCGGGTTTCTCCTCCGAATACATCATAGAAGATTTTGAACACAAGGATAGTGTCCGGCTTTGCAAAACAAGTTCCACATACTGCCGTAGAGAGAATAACTTTTGCACAGATCTGCTGACGTATTCCACGGCATGACATCACACCACGGCTAGGCCTTTATACGAATCGTTTTTACTGTTCCACCTCAGCGTGTTTAGCGAGGCGATTTCCTTGGCACGTCTTATCAAAGCGGAGATCGTGCCCCCTTATTCCGGGATTCCCATCAATACGGACATGGGTAACCCAACCGCGCCATTGATTACGGCGCTTGGGTGATAAGCGAGTTTTACCAGGCTGGCTTGTGACGCATAGCTTTGTCCGTCCATATAAGGGGATAAGGATCCACCTTTTCACCTACGCCTTCTTCCTCCTTTGCTCATCCATTTCCACGCACTCGAGCTCCAGCGCCCAAGTCCGCACATCCCTCCTCAACCTTCTCCAGCCATGTCCGGAGCGGGAGGCAAGTGGATGGTCTCCTCCATCACGGAGGGACAAGTCAAAAAGCTGCAGAAGGCCGGATACTTGTCCAGCGACATCGCGCACCGGCTACCCGACGAGGGGCAGCTCATTCCCACCCCCAGGCCCCATGAGAGGGTGGTGTTCCTCACCCACTTCCTCCGCGGACTAGGTTTTCCACTTCACCCATTTTTCCGGGGGCTCATGTTCTACTACGGCTTGGATTTCCACGATCTGGCCCCAAACTTCATCCTCAACATCTCGGCGTTTATCGTCGTGTGCGAGGCCTTCCTCTGCATCCAGCCCCACTTCGGCTTATGGCTGAAGACCTTCAATGTCAAGCCGAAGGTAGTGGGCGGCCGCCAAGCGGAGTGCGGAGGTGCCATGGTTGGCAAGATGGCCAAAGTCATATGGCTCGAGGGCTCCTTTGTGGAGACCATAAAGGGGTGGCAATCGGGGGGGTTCTACATCACCAAGCCGCGCGACTCTCAATGGGCGGCGGCCCCTGAATTCTGATCCGGCTTCCCCACACGGCTCACATCATGGAAAGAGACTGGCCAGTCGTGGGGTGATTCGGAAGAGCTGTCCAGACTCCAAAGCTGCGTCCGAAACCTGGTGGACAAGAATCTCAGGCTTGTCAATGTAGTCCAGGTTATGCTCATCCGTCGGATCCTCCCATGCCAACAACGGGCCTTCACATTGTGGGAGTTCGATCCGGCACAACACCAAACTCTGAAAAGGCTCTTCGACACTACGTACGAAGATGCCTGGAAGGTGCTGTTCAAGGGCGCCGAGGCTCCCACATCCGCTACCGAAGATCGCGGATTCAGCTCGCAGCGCCAAGCTACCGAGGTAAGCTATTTTACCCTTTACGGGACTCTTGTTTTTCATAGTTTGACTCTATGTGGGATCTAAAACTCCCTAACCTTTGACAGGACTGGCTGAAGACGTCCGGACAGATTAACTGTCCGGCCCCCTTGCCAGAAGAACCAGCGGACGCCCGATAGACGGGGCTGCTGGCTCCGGCACCTCACGTGGTGCCGGAGAAGAAGGCCAAGAAGAAGGCCACGAGAACTTGAAGGAGATCCCGGCGCCAGGTGCTGTCGGACTCATCGTCCGATGAGTCCGAGGCGGAATCCTCGCCTGAGGAGGAGGAGGAGGAAAAAGAAGCCTCGACTGAGGACGAGGAGGAGAGAAGAAAAGGAAGGCCGCCCCGACTGGGGAGGCCGGAGGGTCCAAGAATGGAAGGACCCTTCCTCCGGACTTCTCCACCAACACCGACAACGACGTGGAGGAGTGGCCACCAAGGGCCAAGCCCCTGGCGAGATCGTAAGTGTCCGGACTCCGGAATAGTTCATGACTTTTTATTTGTCGCATAGTGTCTTCTAACTCCGAATATGACCATGTAGCCCGCCCAAGGACGAGCTCGCCGCTTCGTCGAGCAGCTCCCTGGATTCGTCGGATGTGAATAGCACTTCACTTTCGACCGCCTCCTCTCCTCGTGTCGCAGATGACACCGCGATGGAGTCCCAAAAGGGGCCCGGCCAGGAGGAGGTGGTCCTGGAGGCGCCGCAAGGCGACCTCCCGGACTCTGGGCGCAAAGGGGGCGAGACCCCAGAGGGCTCTAAGTCCGGCCCTGTGCCGGACTCCGTACCGGAACCTTCAGTGGTTTCGAAGTCCGGCAAGCGGCCCCTTCGTAAGAAGGGCAAGACTGCGACACCGGTGACCTCCGTCCATCCGGAGGCACCGGATAGCTTGCTGGAGGCGCTCAACAGCGCCTCCATCAACGAGGAGCACCACACTGTTATGAGTGTGGTGATCCAAAAAGTTCAGTCCGCCAAGAGCGGGCTGACTGAAGCCTGTGCCAGCCTTCTAACAGGCTTTGAGGTAAGTTTAGAATATGTAAAAAATATTACCGCATAGACAGTAGCCTCTGATGCTTAGTTCGGTGTTTGGAAAGAAAAGCCGGACTAAGGATCTAAAAAGATATACGCAGGAGTCTAACATAAGTATGTCAATATGGGAATGCAGGCTGCGATGCTGACCTCTGCCGCACTGACTGCGGAGGTCAATGCATTGAAGCAGAGCCTCGAGCGGTCCGAGAACGAGCTCGGCCTTGCCAAGAAGCAGCTCGAGGACATGAAGGTAAGTAATACGTTATTAAAGAAATACCTTATAGAAAGGATTTGGTTGCAAAAATGACACGACTAACGTGGATATTGTAGGGGCCACGAACGAGGTGGCGACCCTGAAGGAAGCGGTGTCCACGGCCGAAAGCAAAGCGGCCGCGGAGCGCACCGAGCGAGAGAAGCAGGAGGCGCGGGTGGCGGAGGTGCGGCAAGAGCTCCAGGCTCTCGTGGAAAAACAGGAGAGTTTGGAGCGGGACTCGAAGGCTCAAGAGTCCAAGCTCGCCTCGGCTCTTGAGAGTGCCAAAGCCGCTAAGGCCGAAGCCCAAAAAGCCCTCCAGGAAATTGAATCATTAAAGAAGATAGCGGCGGGTAAGGCATTCTTTATGCAAAGCAAGCATGTGAAAGTGAATTATCTGTTACTTACCCGAATCCGGAGCTCTCCAGGAGCATTCGCAGATCTGCCCCGTAGTGTGTCTGATGCTGTCGCGTTCTACCGCGCCAAGGAGGGGAGCTCAACGGAAAAGGTGTTCTAGTCTCAATATGCTGAGGCCGGACATCCGGTGCCCCTGAGCGACCAGCTGAAGCTGCTGGTCGAGCTCCACAAGGTCGCCGAACAGGCCATGAAGGGCCTCATAATTTGGCTGTGGCCATTGGAAGCCATGCCTGGGAGCTACTTCGGGCTAGTGCGGCGGCTGGTGGACGCCTGTCCATGGATTGAAGTCATCAAGCGCTCCGTCTGCATTGAAGGTGCCCGTCGGGCCCTTGCACGTGCTAAAGTGCACTGGGGCAAGCTAGATGCTGAGAAGCTTGTGACGGATGGGCCACCGAAGGGCAAGGAGCATCGCAAGCCCGAAATGTACTATGAGGGCGTCCTAAAGGGTGCCCGCCTTATAGCGGGTGAATGCTCCAAAGATGTAATTTTTGAATAGACTCGCATTTGTTATCCTGTACGCTGAAAACTTGTTCATATGCACTAAGCAACGCTTGTGAATTTAAAATATTACCTTCTGTGCGGCTGTTTATCAAATTTGAGAGATGGCAAGTCCTTGGCTTCAGCCCCCATGCCACGAGTGCTGGGGTGTTCGGGATAAACTTGAGCGCTCTTCTTCCCATTCTTGGGTCCTTCGAGGGAGGGCTCAACGCAACGAACAAGGCAACTGGACTATAGTGCTTGAACACTCTCACTTAGCCATAGAATTCTATAATTTTAAATTTCGGCGAAGCCCCTAGTATTCGGAAGACCGAGTTGGGGGCGCTATCCACGCCTTGGCCGGACAATTCCGATTCCTCGCTCTAAGCGGCATAAGTCTTTAGGGACCCGAAAAAACCTCTCGAACAGCGACCGGCTCTCGCCCTATCATGACGGTCAGTTTTAGCTTTCTCCACTGAGGTGCTCAACCCAGCTCAACCGGGGCACAATCGCAGTGGTTCTCCCAGCGCTACCTTAGCCGATAAAACGGAACGTAAGGTACCAAAACATGGGAGCCGGGCAAACCCAACTATTGACCCAAGACATGATTCGGAGCCGATGCATATAATGCTATAAGTTCGCGGTGCCGCACTTGTGAAAGTGTTCGGACTTATCACACCATATATTTGGGGTACTTAAGCCCCTGGTGTATTGGCCGTACCAAAGTGTACGGGTGGAACATGTCATGAATGAACATATATATAGATAAAGAAAGGAGTGCAATAATAGGCAAAAGCTATGTATTGTTTATTCAAAAAGGTACTGCAATGAAAGCAGAACGATACAAATAGTGCGATAAACAAGGGATGGGACTATTTAACATGTCCCCCTCCAGGGGTAAGCTGCGGGATGGTATGTAAAACAGGTATAATGCTCGTAGTAGAGACCACCTGGACACTCGACGTAGCTTTCTGCTTCCCTGGCTGTTGCATCGTGAGTTCGGCAATTCTAGAGCCGGACATCATTTCTAAAAAACAGAGTCCTGAAAGTAAAAAAAGAAGAAAGAAAAAGAATGACACAATCGGGAGCCCCTGGTGCGGTTGAGCCGCATTCTGGGCGTGCCGTGGTCGTGCCCCTCCCCTTATGCCCATGATATCTCCAGAGCATAGTTATGTACGCGGAGTACTGGCTTCGCAATTTCGCGAGGGCTGGGGTTGGGGCCGGATTGCTACACGTGCTCGGATCGTGCCAGGCGGTCTTGTTGTAGGTTACTCCGGGCGCGCTTGACGGTGTCCGGACGTTTAATAGCCGGACTCGAGAATTGCTGCGAGAGGCTGCTTTGCACCTCCGCCGCGAGGGCCGTCGTATGCTCCTCCGTTGGGAGAGAGCGTTCGGTGTTTCCATTGACCGTGATTACTCCTCGAGGGCCTGGCATCTTGAGCTTGAGGTATGCGTAGTGCGGCACCGTGTTGAACTTTGCAAATGCGGTTCGTCCAAGCAGTGTGTGATTGCCGCTGCGGAACGGGACTATGTCGAAGATTAACTCCCCGCTTCGGAAATTATCCGGGGATCCGAAGACCACTTCAAGTGTAACTGAGCCTGTACAATTGGCCTCTACACCTGGTATGACGCCTTTAAAGGTCGTCTTTGTGGGTTTAATCCTTGAGGGGTCTATGCCCATTTTGCGCACTGTATCCTGATAGGGCAGGTTCAGGCTGCTACCGCCGTCCATAAGGACTCTTGTGAGGTGAAATCCGTCGATGATTGGGTCAAGAACCAATGTGGCGAATCCGCCGTGGCAGATGCTAGTTGGGTGGTCCCTTCGATCAAAGGTGATCGGGCAGGAGGACCATGGGTTGAACTTCGGGGCGACTGGCTCCATCGCATATACGTCTCTTAGTGCACGCTTCCGCTCCCTTTTGGGTATGTGGGTTTCCTATATCATGTTCACCGTCCGCACTTGTGGGGGGAAACCCTTCTGTCCTCTATTGTTCAGCGGTCGGGGCTCCTCCTCGTCATCGCTATGCAGCCCCTTGTCATTGAGTTCGGCATTTAACTTGCCTGCCTGTTTGAAGACGCAACAATCCCTGTTGGTGTGGTTGGCTGGTTTTTCGGGGGTGCCATGTATTTGGCACGAGCGATCGAGTATTCGGTCCAGATTGGATGGGCCTTGAGTATTTCTTTTGAACGGCTTTTTCCGCTGACCGGGTTTAGAGCCTCTGAATCCGGCATTGACTGCCGTATCTTCAGCATTATCGCCGTTAATGCGGCGCTTGTGCTTGTTGCGACGCGACCTGCCATTGCTGTCCTTGGTATCCGAAGTACCAGGGTTTTTGGTCAAGTTGTTACTATGAGCTAGCCAGCTGTCCTCTTCCGCGCAAAAGCGGGTCATGAGCGTTGTGAGGGCTGCCATGGATTTCGGCTTTTCCTGTCCTAGGTGCCGGGCAAGCCACTCGTAGTGGATGTTATGTTTGAAGGCTGCAAGGGCCTCTGCATCCGGACAGCCAACGATTTGATTTTTCTTGGGTAGGAACCGTGTCCAGAATTGTCTGGCCGATTCTTTTGGCTGCTGAATTATGTGGCTGAGGTCGTCGGCATCTGGTGGTCGCACATATGTGCCCTGGAAGTTATCGAGGAATGCGGCTTCCAGGTCCTCCCAACAACCAATTGATTCTGCTGGCAAGCTGTTAAGCCAATGCCGAGCTGGTCCTTTAAGCTTGAGTGGGAGGTATTTGATGGCATGTAGATCATCACCGTGGGCCATGTGGATATGGAGGAGGTAGTCCTCGATCCAAACCGCAGGATCTGTTGTGCCATCGTATGATTCGATGTTTACGAGTTTGAAACTCTCGGGGATTTGATGATCCATCACTTCATCTGTGAAGCATAGTGGGTGTGCGGCGCCTCTGTATTGAGCTATATCACGACGCAGCTCAAATGAGCTTTGTCTAATGTGTTCGGCCCGGCCAGAATTGTTGCATCCGGCGTGACGGTTATCATCACGTGTCGTGGGGCGCCCACGCGATCCGTAGATCAATCTTGTTTGCCTTGCCTTGCCCTCCAATATGTCTCGCAGGTCTGGCACGTTTCCCCGTGCCTTGGTACTTTTCGAGTGACGCCGGGGTGCGGCTTGAATGGAGGGTCTAGATGCCTCTCTATCGCAGCCACGGCGTGGCCGGTCGGCCGCATCATGCGCTGGTGATGTAGGTTTGGGTGCTGCTTCCTCTAATTGGGGTAGCAGCCTGCGTTTTGGGTATCTCTTGTAGGGGCGTTCGAGTTCGTACTCTTCGGCTGCAAGGACTTCAGTCCATCTGTCAGCTAGCAAGTCTTGGTCAGCTTCAGTCTTGAGGCTGCTTGCCGTGGCCATGAGCCTGCGTTTGAAACGCTCCTGTTCGGTGGGATCCTCAGGCACGACAAATTCGTCGTCGTCGAGGCTTGCCTCATCTTCGGAGGGAGGCATATAATTATCGTCCTCCACCTCTCTGTCTGCCGCTCTATCATGAGGGCTGGCTTCTCCCTCCTCCTGTGCTGAATCCTGCTGGAGGGGGTTGTCTTCGGCACTGTCCGGGGTGTTATTATCTCCCGTGCTGGAATGACCGTTTTTGCTATGGCGGGGTTTAGAGCGGCGCCGCTGACGCCGGCGCTTGGGCTGTTTCTTGGAGGGGTCATCCTCCGCTGTTCCATCGCCGTTCCCATCTTTTGGGATGTCCACCATGTATATGTCATATGACGAGGTGGCCTTCCAGTGCCCTGTAGGCGCTGGTTCTTGGTCGTCTCCCGCATCGTCGTCCATACCGTCGATGTCTCCGGAGTCGAAGTCGAGCATGTCGGTTAAATCATCGATAGTGGCTACAAAGTGGGTGGTGGGTGGGCGTTGAATTTCTTCGTCGTCCGCATCCCAACCTTCCTGACCGTAGTCCGGCCAGGGATTTAGTGAATTCAGGATGTCGCCGAAGGGCGAGTGCTGAAAGATGTCCGCGGCAGTGAACTCCATAACCGGCGCCCAATTGGATTCGATTGGCAGGGGCGCGGAGGGTTCGGAGTCCGGAGAGGAGTCTGGCACCTTGGATTCACGGTCTTCGCAAAGGACAGGGATGGAGTTCGGCTTAATCGCCGTAGAGATCGTAGCCCCCGAGGCGGTGTCCAGCCACTCGTCCTCGATCGGCGGAGTCGGCTCCGAGCTAAGGGTCGGAGCGGACGCTGGTGCGGCCTCCAGGGCACTGTTCGGCGGCAGAGCTAGATCGTGCCCATCGAGACAGTGCGACGCGCTTGGCTGTGTCTCGAATCCGTCGAAGATCAAGTCTCCGCGGATGTCGGCCGTGTAGTTCAAACTCCCAAATCTGACTTGATGGCCAGGGGCGTAGCTTTCGATCTACTCCAGATGGACAAGTGAATTGGCCCGCAGTGCAAAGCCGCCGAATACGAAGATCTATCCAGGGAGAAAAGTCTCACCCTGGACCGCGTCGTTGTTGATGATCGAAGGAGCCATCGGGCCTAAAGATGACGACACAGAGGAACTCTCAATGAAAGCACCAATGTCGGTGTCAAAACCGGCGGATCTCGGGTAGGGGGTCCCGAACTGTGCGTCTAGGCGGATGGTAACAGGAGACAAGGGACACGATGTTTTTACCCAGGTTCGGGCCCTCTCGATGGAGGTAAAACCCTACTCCTGCTTGATTAATATTGATGATATGGGTAGTACAAGAGAGGATCTACCACGAGATTAGAGAGGCTAAACCCTAGAGGCTAGCCTATGGTATGATTGTTGTTCGTCCTACGGACTAAAACCCTCCGGTTTATATAGACACCAGATAGGGTTAGGGTTACACAGAGTCGGTTACAATGGTAGGAGATCTACATATCCGTATCGCCAAGCTTGCCTTCCACGCCAAGGAAAGTCCCATCCGGACACGGGACGAAGTCTTCAATCTTGTATCTTCATAGTCCAGGAGTCCGGTCAACGGTGATAGTTCGGCTATCCGGACACCCCCTAATCCAGGACTCCCTCACCAGTATTTGGCGCCAAGCTGAGCATAGCTTCAAAGGGAGCAGAATTGTCATCTGACCCATTGTCCATCGCAATGTCAGCTGCAGGTTCAGTTAGAAGAGAGCCAAGGTGTTCAGAGTGCAGCGTACCAGGATCCTCCTCTTCAGGTGCCAATTCATTGATTTGCACCAAGCTAGAAGACGGTGTTGTGTACAGGAGCCGCACAGAGAAGCACAGAAGATGGGTGGTCTGCTGGTATGCCACCTGAAGAATGACTCGAGCAGAGGCTATCTGAAACTCCAGTGGAGGCAGACCATATCCAGAGCTCCAGGGCCTGAATGCAGCAACTACAGACATGATGGGCCTAGAGAGATAAGCAGTGAAGAAATTCATTGGGATCAAATCTGAGGTTAACGCTGTAGCAAGCTCATTGCCTTCGACAGAGATGCTGACATTCATAGTTGCAGCTGAAATAGTGACATCCACGTTGATGACATTGTGGATCACAGGGGGAGCCAAAAAGAGAGTGCTGACTTGACTGTTGGATCAAAGAGAGGAGCCCTGAGTGCTTGCAGAAGAGCTAGTGTCATACCAGGCAGAATTCAAGCTATCAGTGACATTATCTTCAGGCAAGACTCCATCTTGCACACGGAGACCCTGGGCAGCAAGCCACGATTAGAAGTTAACCAGGGCAGCTGGCATTTGTGGAGCAGGGGCTGTGGCCATGGGTCCCATTGTGCATCTTGGGGTCCATCGTGCTGAGGAGCAAGGTGAGGAGACTGATCATTACCGACCCCATTCTGAAGCAACCAGTTCTGGAGTTGTTGCTGATAGAGCTGCTCTGCCGTGAGGCCATCACCAAACATGGGATGCGGGACACCATTGGCCGGTGGTGGTTCTTCATCAGCCGTTGGGACCTCAGGGTCATGGGCGTTCCAATATGCTCCACGGAGAATGTAGACATCAGCGGTCCAGCAAGCTCTATCCCTCCTAACTGATGAATGACAATACTTTTAGGTATCAGGCGCATATGAATGACTCGGACTTTAATAAGCACCACAGATCGATCAACATTAGGGCTATTACAAGAAACTAATCTTAGTCATCGACAGAACGCTGAAGATAGATATCTGTCTGGTAATCGTCAGGAAAACCGATGTATAGCAGCCAAACTTCAGGACCATAGGTTGTGTTGCGCATGTTAATAGCAGCATTGTGGCGCACAAAAGAGACCACTAGATCTTCCTCATCAAGCTGGAAAGTGGTGTTGACTGCAGTGTCGCGTATGAAAGAATTAGCAAAGGCAAACATACCCACTCCCAGAGGATGGTCAGAGGACTCGGTGGTGTGTAGCTCTGACTCATGCAGCAATCCTTCAATAGTGCTGCGGAGATCCTCCCGAAGATGTAGAGGCACAAATCGGCTAGCTTCGGCGATGGCGAGGAAGTTGTTGTTGAGGGGCGGGATGGGATTGACCGCCATGTCTGCCCAAACCTTGCGATCCGCTAGCCCTGGCTCAATGGACCAGCCAGCCGGGAGGAAGGGGAGGGGATTGACGGGGTAGTTGGCCATGGTTGTGGGCGGGGCGGAGTTTGCGATGGCGGCGGTGGTGGTTTGTGGTGGTGGCGCTGCTAGAGCAGAGCACTTTACAGCATCGGGAAGCGGGGCGGGCAATGAAGGAGAATGCGCGGCGTCAAAGGTGGTAGAGGGGGTTTTTGGTCGCCACTGCCACCACTGGGCCCAGCGGTGCCGCCAACAAGATTGCGCCAGGTGTCGATAGTGACCGCATACATTGCATCGCACGGTGGAGGAGGGTTGGCCCCTGGGCGTCGTAGAAAGGTAAGTATGTTTCACAATAGGAGAGTTGATTTGCTGCCCAGGTTGATATGATTTGACTGGATAATCAGAATCTGAACCCATAAAAGCAATGCCATTCAAAGAAGACCGAAGCCGAGATGGGCAATTAATTCTTTTGTGCCCTGGGGTCGAGCAGTGAATAAAAATAATCCGGGCGTGACAATTGGATTTGTCATGCCCCCATTGTAAACATTTGGCACAGAGAACGCCCCAACCATTAACCGAATCAATCAATTCCTTCGAGCTATATCCCGCACACCATAAATCCGCAATATGTGCCTTGGATAGCAAAGGTGGCCAGGAGGTGTGCGATGGCGCATATTTGAACGCCGAGGCAAGAAAACTTTGCGGTAATTGAGGGTAAGTGATTTTGCATGGAAAATGGAAATTACCAATCTGGAGTAAATGCTCCGTAGATTCCCCTGGGCATTGAATGACCTTGTCTGAAGGCGCTGAAAACACCATGGATCCTGCCGGATGATCATCAACTGAATGCGCCACGTTTGAACATGAAGCTTCATGGCTGTTCATGTCGTTGAAATCCATGGAAGCTATAGGAACAAGACCAAATTTGCATAATTCTTTGGAGGTGGTATGATCGAGTCCAGTGGGATGTGTGAAAACAGATATGCCAATATGCACAACCACGGGGCTCCGACTAGCAATAGAGTCAAGCCTTTCATCTGCATGCCAACAAGAATCCAAATGCTTGTATCCATTGAAACGACCATTGAACAGATGAAAATGACAGATAAAATCTGGCCAAATACGGTCCTTGAGGCCGTGAATAAAATGTCCAACCTTGTTCCCAGCCACAGAAAAGCGAAATGACCTCTCAAAAATCTTAGAAACCTTAAAACCAAGATGATGTCCACCAATGCAACATTGTAGAGCCACACCCACAGATTCCTCATTGAGGGGGAAGGAAGCTAAGGAAAAAGAGACAACCAAGAAAAATTCCTTGGTCTTGCGAGATGGAGAGAAGTGCACCGTTTCTCCAAACCGGCGACATACCTGCTCGGCCACTGCAAGGCCAGGGTTGAAATAATCCCAATGTAGAAGCCCTTCCATGGCTTGGATCATAGGTTAGATCCATGGTGAGAGGTGGAGCAGGTGGGAGGAGAGGAGAGGAGCGGCGCCATTCGTAATGACGACTATGATCGTGTCGAGATGCCTCCACCACGAGATGTTGCGTACGGGCGCCAACCCTACGACGACAGGCGGACATACGGGGGCAACCGCATGCGAAGTCGTACTCGCCCATCGGGAGACACTCGAGACCCGTTCTTCAACCCGAGATCCGTTGTCGCTTAGAACCTGGTCGATAGAAGTCGAGCCTTGCGAGAAGGCCAAGATCACGACGTGCCGAGTGGTTCCGTACCATCAGGTCCTGAGTGTTGCAGCCGTTACATACGAGCAGCTGAGATACCCAACAACTACAAGTTGGCCAAGGTAATCAGCAAGTTCACCGGTGAATCCAAGCCTGAAATTTGGCTAAAAGATTACCGAGTGGCAATCCAGATTGGCGGCGATAATGATAATGTGGCCATGAAATTTGCTGCTGATGCTAGAAAGCTCTGCTCGGGCTTGGCTAATACAGCTCCAGTCGGGTAGCATTTTCTGCTGGGACGATCTAGCGAAGGTGTTCGTCAAAACCCTTGAAGGCACATACAAGAGAGCAGGAGGTTTGACCGAGTTGCAGCACTGTGTGCAGAAGCAGAATGAAACTCTCCGAGAGTATAGCCAACGGTGGACCACTCTGCACAATACGGTGGAGAACGTCACCGAGCACCATGCAATATGTGCCTTGAAGGCCGCAATAAGATACCAGGAGCTGAAGATGAAGTTCGGCCAAATTGAGAGCCCGACTCTCAGTCAGACTACGGAGATAGCCAACCGGTATGCCAATGGTGAAGAGGAGTACCGTTTGAGGAGCAACAAGAGACGAGCTGGCGACACACGTCAGTCAGAGAACAAAGGCATAGTGAAACAAATATGATTGGGATCACTCACCGGTGCATATACCTGGAGGAAGGGCAACAAATACTCCAAAAGATTCACTCAGGAACATGTGGGCATCATGCATCTTCTCGGACCCTGGTCGCCAAAGCATTCAAAGCCGGATTTTATTGGCCCCGAGCCAATGAGGCCGCCGGAGACATAGTGGATCAATGCGTTGGGTGCCAATTCTATGCAGACCATTCACACAAGCAGGTGTTCGCCCTGAAGACCACCCCCTTCACTTGGCCATTTGCCGTCTGGGGACTCGACAGGTCGGCCCTCTTCGGAATGGGACCAGTGGCTTCACGCACCCGTTAGTAGCAGTGGACAAGTTCACCAAGTGGATCCAAGCCAAATCCATAAAGAAGCTGGACTCGGCCACTGCGATTCAATTCATCAAGGAGATTATCTTCATATTCGGAGTCCCACACTACATCATCACCGAAAACGGGTCTAGCTTCGACTTAGACTTGTTCCAGGAGTTCTGTTACACCCCAGGCACTCGGGTCGATTACGCTTCTGTGGCGCACCCGCAATCGAATGGTCAAGCCGAGAGGGAAAATGGGCGCATACTTCAGGGATTGAAACCTCGCCTCATGTGCGACCTGACTCACACAGCAGGTGCCTGGTGACCGAACTACCGTCAGTCCTCTGGGGCTTGCGAACGACCCCGAATCGATCCATGAACCGCACCTTATTCTTTATGGTGTACGGGTCAGAAGCAGTCTTGCCGAGTGATCTGCTCCACAACTCTCCCCGAGTGGAGCTCTACTCGGAGGCTGAAGCCGAGGAAGCAAGGCAGGATGGCTTAGACCTTTTGGAGGAAGAACGTGAGCTAGCGCTTATAAGATCAACATTGTACAAACAAGACTTGCGACGCTAGCACGATAGACATGTCAGAGGACGTGCCTTCCAGGAAGGAGACCTGGTCCTCCGAGTGGATCAACAGAAACCTCACAACCTGGCACCCCATGGGAGGGACCATTCGCCATATCCAAGGTCTTGCACAATGGAGCATACAGACTGTACAACTTCACCAAAGGAATAGAAGATCCCAGAGCTTGAAATGCAGATTTGCTCCACAAGTTTTATACCTAGAATAAAATTTCTCACTTGTAATAGTTAGTCCGGATGAGCTTAGCTAAATAAAAGTCTCGCTTTTTTCATGTATCTTCTAGTTTGACCTACGGTCGCGTTCCACTGGGGTGACTAATCGCATTCGGCAACTAACCCATCTCCAGTGGGTGAAGAGGTGAGAAAGGTTAGCCGCGAATCAGCTTTTTCCTAAGTTAAAAACCAATTCGAGTGGGGATTTGTTCGACACTCAGAGGCTTACTCGCGAACCAGCTTTCGCCTAAGTTAATAAACAATCCAAGTGAGGATCTGTTCCACACTCGGGGGCTTAGCCGTGAGCCAGCTTTGGCCTAAGTTAAAAAACAAGACACGAAGCAAAAAAGCAAGCCTCAGGGCACCAGTAACTGTCTCATTCAATGACATTAATTTTCTCGGCGGTGTGGGAGACATGGGGCTGCAGCGCACTCAATATAAGCCGCTCCCCTCTCCATAGTCGGGCACGTTCAACCCTTGTAACCATATCCATCAAATCAAAGCAAGCCTCGGGCCTCGAGACGTAGTGCTTTTACCTCCACCGAGTGACGGGCCTGAACTCGTTAAACACCGAGTGTTACACCTACGCTTTAGCTAGTTTCTGCCCCTTATTCATACCCATAGTACTCACTGTCCGGATCATAACCCCGATAGTTCCCAAATTGATGTGGCAATGTTCACGCCTCCATGATGTCTGCTAGAACTACGTCGGTATTTCCCCAAAGAGGAAGGGATGATGCAGCACAACGACGGTAGGTATTTCCCTCAGTTATGAGATCAAGGTTATCGAACCAGTAGGAGAACCACGCAACACAACGTAAACAACTCTTGCACACAAATAACAAATACTCGCAACCCTGCGTGTTAAATAGATCGCAAAGAAAATAAAGTGTAGCAAAGTATTTTTGTATTTTTGGATTAGTAGATCTGAAAATAAAAACAAATGAAAATGCATTGCGAAGGCAAATGTATTAAAGAAGAGACTCGGGAGCCGTAGGTTTCACTAGTGGCTTCTCTCGAGAAAAATAGCAAATGGTGGATAAAGAAATTACTGTTGTGTAATTGACAGAACTTCAAATACTCACGACGAAATCCAGACAATGATCATTATATAGGCATCACGTCCAAGATTAGTAGACTGACTCCTGCCTGCATCTACTACTATTACTCCACACATCGACCGCTATCCAGCATGCATCTAGTGTATTAAGTTCATGGAAAAATGGAGTAATGCAATAAGAACAATGACATGATGTAGACAAGATCTATTTGTGTAGAAATGGACCCCATCTTGTTATCCTTAATAGCAATGATACATACGTGTCGGTTCCCCTTCTGTCACTGGGATCAAGCACCGTAAGATCGAACCCATCACAAAGCACCTCTTCCCATTGCAAGATAAATAGATCAAGTTGGCCAAAAAAAACCCAAATATCAGAGAAGAAATACGAGGCTATAAGCAATCGTGCATATAAGAGATCAAAGAAGACTCAAATAACTTTCATGGATAAAAACATAGATCTGATCTTAAACTCAAAGTTCATCGGATCCCAACAAACACACCGCAAAAGGAGTTACATCATATGGATCTCCAAGATACCATTGTATTGAGAATCAAACGAGAGAGAGAAAGCCATCTAGCTACTAACAACGGACCCGTAGGTCTACAATGAACTACTCACGCATCATTGAAGAGGCACCAATGAGGATGATGAACCCCTCCGTGATGGTGTCTAGATTGAATCTGGTGGTTCTGGAACTTGCGGCGGCTGGAATTGATTTTCGTCGACTCCCCTAGGGTTTCTGGAATATTGGGGTATTTATAGAGCAAAGAGGCGGTGCGGGAGGCCATCGAGGTTGGCACAACCCACCTGGGGGCGCCCACAGGCGCACCCCTCTAGTACTTCTTTGGCCCAACAAGTGTCTTCTGGTCCAGAAAAAATCCACAAAAAGTTTCTCTGCATTTGGACTCCGTTTGGTATTGATTTCCTGCAATGTAAAAACAAGCAGAAAACAACAACTAGCACTGGGCACTATGTCAATAGGTTAGTACCAAAAAATGATATAAAATGATTGTAAAACATCCAAGAATGATAATATAACAGCATGGAACAATAAAAAATTATAGATACGTTGGAGACGTATTAGCATCCCCAAGCTTAATTCCTACTCGTCCTCAAGTAGGTAAATGGTAAAAACAGAATTTTTGATGTGGGATGTTGCGTAACATGTTCATCACATATTCTTTTCTTTGTAGCATGAATATTTGGACTTTTATATGGTTCAAAGCAATAGTCTAGTTTTGACATGAAGACTTTAATACTCAAGCATATCAAAAAGCAACCATGTCTTTCAAAATATCAACGCTAAAGCAAGTTATCCCTACCCCATTATGCTCAATCATTGATCCATTTCATGAAACACACTCGAATACTAGCTACACCCAATCCTCAAGTACGATCATAGTGCCCTTAGTTGGTGCTTTATAAGACAAGACAAAGACTTAAGTAAAAAATAAAAATTGCATAAATTAGAAGAAAGGCCCATCGCGGAGGGAAGTAGGGATGTGTAGAGGTGCCAGAGCTCAAAGCGAAAATTGAGAGATAAAAACATTTTGGGATGCACACTTTTCCCACCAACGAAAACAACTTAGAGTTCCAAACACTTTCCATGCTAGATATATCATAGGCGGTTCCCAAACAGAAAATAAAGTTTATTCCTTTTCCCACCATACTTTCACTTTCCATGGCTAACAGTATCCACGGGTGGCCTCCATACCAACACTTTCCAAGGAATTTATTATTTGACAACATAAAGTAAATTCATTTTGCATTTCGGGACTGGGCATCCCTAATACCTTTGTCGTACTCTCGTGCAATGACAAGTGAATAAACACTCATCGTGAGAATAACACATCTAGCATGGAAAATATTGGCCACCCCTCACAGCCTCGCGAGCGGTACGAGCACACAAAAGGGAAATTTATTTTGAAAATTAGATATGGCACATGAAAATTAGATATGGCACATACAAATTTGCTTAGAACGGCACGGAACTACCGCATATAGGTAGGTATAGTGGACTCATATGGCAAAACTGGTTTAAAGGGTTTTGGATGCACAAATAGTGATCATACTTAGTGCAAATGAAGGCTAGCAAAAAGATTGAGAAGCGTCCAACCAAGAAACGAAAAATCACATAAGCGAGCATTAAGCATAACTAACACCGAATAATGCACCACAAGTAGGATGTAATTTCATTGCATAACTATTGACTTTCTGCTTGCATAGGGAATCACAAACCTTAACAATAATATTCTCACTAAAGCATAATTACTCATCAACATGACTCACATATCGTATCGTCATATCTCAAAACCATTACAAAGAACCAAGTTTATTCTATCCAATGATCTTCATGAAAGTTTTTATTATGTTGCTTTTAATAAGCTCAAACAAATATAAGTGAAGAACATCAGCATAGTATTTCTTTCTCTCAAAATAATCTAAGTGAAACAAGAGCAAATTTCTTAAAAAAATTACTAACTCCCAAATAAATCTAAGTGAAGCATGAGAGCATTTCTTCAAAAATAACAAAGCACATCGTGCTCAAAAAGATATAAGTGAAGCACTAGAGAAATTCCATGGCTCTAAAAATTTAAGTGAAGCATAGGAGCAAGCATAGCATAATTTTTGGCTTTCTCAAAAAGGTGTGTCCAGTAAGGATTTAGGACTTAAAATAAAAATCAAAACAAGCAAAGACTCATATCATACAACACGCTCGAAGCAAAACTCATAATATGTGTCGAATAAAAATATAGCTCCAAGTAAAATACTCGGGGGCATCCCCAAGCTTAGTTGCTTGATACTTCTTGAATATTATCTTGGGGTGCCTCGGGCATCCCCAAGCTGAGCTTTTTTCTAATCCTTATTCCTTCATCCATCGTAATATCACCCAAAACTTGAAAACTTCAATCACACAAAACTCAAGGAAAACCTTCGTGAGATCCGTTAGTATAAGAAAGCGAACCACTACTATAATTACTGTTGCAAACCCATTCATACTTTATTTTTGCATTATATGTACTATATTCTGTGACGCCCTCGATTCAATCGTACACTAATCATGCATGCAAATGTGTCCGATCCAGATCAAGGACTCATAGAAAGATAACTCAACACAACTCTAGACGCAAATTAAAATAATAGAAGCTTTATATTACAAGCCAGGGGCCTCGAGGGCTCGAATACATAAGCTCGAATACACAAGGGTCAGCGGAAGCAACAATATCTGAGTACAGACATAAGTAAGACAAGTTTGCCTTAAGAAGGCTAGCACAAAAGCAACAACGATCGAAAAGGCAAGGCCTCCTGCCTGGGAGCCTCCTAACTACTCATGGTCGTCGACGGTCTCCACGTAGTAGTAGACATCGGCGGTGGCATCTGACTTCTGGGCTCCAACATCTGGTTGCATCAACCGGAAAGAATAAGAAAGGGGGAAAAGGGGGAGCAAAGCAACCGTGAGTACTCATCCAAAGTACTCGCAAGCAAGGATCTACACTACATATGCAACATTATCAAAGGAAGGTTGTATATGTGGATTGGGCTGCAGAAATGCCAGAATAGAGGGGAGAGTCTAGTCCTATCGAAGACTAGCATCTTCTGGAAACCACCATCTTGCAGCAACAGGAGGGAGTATAGTAGCATAAAGTAAAGTAGTAGTGTTATCAACCTCGGCCAGAGATCCTTTCTCGACTCCCTGCAAGAAAGCAATCCTAGAGCCATACTATCCAGTTATCATCACAATCCATTACTCATCACCATCCAATTCTCATCACGAGTATCCAGTTCTAGTTGTATCGATCGGGATACAACTCCAAGTGTTCGTTACCGTAGGACAGGCTATCGATAGATGTTTTCTTCCCTACAGGGGTGCACCAACTTACCCACCACGCTCGATTTACTCCGGCCGGACACACTTTCCTGGGTCATGCCCAACCTCGGCGAAACAATACGCCGCAACCCAACCTAGGCTTAATAGAGAGGCCAGCACGCCGGACTAAACCTATGCCCCCAGGGGTCATGGGCCATCTCCCCGGGAACTCCTGCACGTTGCGAACGCGGCCGGTGAGCAGACCTAGCTACCTCCCTAAAAAGGCAGGAGCTTACCAGTCCAACCCGGCGCGCGCCGCTCAGTCGCTGACGTCTATTAAGCTTCGGCTGGTGTATGCGACGCAGAACGCCCATACTATGCCCACGTGATGGTTAGTGCTACCAGGCCAGAGGCCCCTCGGATCAAATATCCAAATCGTCGTGGATTAGGAACGCGCGGTAACAAGCAGAGACTCACGAAAGATGTGACCCCGTTGCCCCGTCTCGAGGACTTGCGGCAAGGGCTAGGAATGCCCGGCTACGCCTCGTAATTATCTCGCGGGCACCCTCCAGGTCAACCCATCTCCACTTCACTCGCAATTAAGCTCGGGCAGGTACCCCTCAGGGTCGACCTGTCTTTCCAAGTAACAGGGGTAAAGTCCATGTATCCGTGTGTCCAAACATCAAGGGAAAAACCCGAGGAATCACCCCCGGTGAATTCCACTCGATGTAATCATCAAGGTGAACATAAGAGGAACCACCCCCGAGGTTCACACTTGAGGGGTTGCACGACAGAGTTGTATCAGAAGTGGTTAAGGCGGAATCACCCTCGATGACCACGACCGAATAGCTACACTATAGGGTTAACATCAGAAGTGTTGTAGAGGTCTCACCCTCGGCACTCGATAGTAACCTAGTAGTGTCGAGCAACTAAGGGGAAAGTGATGTGCGGTGCCGGAGCCTGGTCTTCGATCCCGTTGATCGGGTCTTTGATGGTGAAGCAGGGGCAACAAGGACAAGGTGGGAGTCACTGATGGATCACTAACCAACCTATACTAAGCAGTTTATGATAAGCAGGTAGGGTAACAATAATCAGGTTACAAAAACAGGCTATGCATCAGAATAGGAGCAAACAATAACAATAGCAAAATCTAATGCAAGCATGAGAGAACGGAATGGGCGATATCGGGATGATCAAAGGGGGGGCTTTCCTGGTTGCTCAGACAAGAAGGAGGGTCGTCGTCGACGCAGTGGATCACAGGGGCATCAACAGTGGTCTCGAGTTCTACTAGAGAAGTAGAGGGGAAAGAAACCGTAAATACACGCAAACATAAGCATAACAAGACAGCAAGCGGGATATAGGTGTTCTATCGCAGGGTTACACGATACCGGTAAAGGGGGACAACATCCTGGAAAGTTTTCTCGGTTCCGGACGTCTGTCGGACAGATGAACCAGAGGGGAAAGTTGCATGTTCGCTATGCTAGAGACGTGTGGCAGATGAACAGACTGCGTATTCGGATTTGTCTCGTCGTTCTGAGCAACTTTAATGTAGAAAACATTTTCATCCGAGCTACGGTTTATTTTATATGATTTTTCAAAGTTTCAATAATATTCTACAATTTATTGGATTTATTAGTAATTCAAAAAAAGACTAAATTGCTACATGCACACACAAAGTGTACACAGCAGAGCAGTACAGAGGCTGGCACTGGGCCATGTTGACTGCTGAGTCAGCAGTCAACAGTCAACTGTTGACCGGTCAAAAAGTTTGAGTGGGGTCCACCTGTCATTGACACAACTTAAATAAACAGATCTAATTAGGTAACCTAGTTAATTAGGGTAGTTAAACAGAGTTAAATAAATTAAATGATTAACTACTGACTAATTAATTAGTTAATTAATTAATTAATTTTATTAATATATTTTTCTAAAAACCTTTTTTTACAGGGGCGTGGGCCCTTCTGGTCAGCGGCCCAGAAGGCCTTAGTGGGCGAAACGGGTAGCGGGCGCTGGGGCGTGCGGGCGCCCGAGCGGAGGCCGAGCCCGGGCGGCGACGGGCACGGCAGCCCGGGGCGGGGCCGGCGGCGAACAACGGTGCAGGGTGGGCGCAGTCTGACGGGAAGGTGAGGCGCGGGCAAGCCGCGGGTGGAGTCATGGGAGCGCGGAGAGGCTAGGGCGTTGGCGCGGGAGGCAACTCCGACGGGCGCGGGCTCGACCTGGCGAGACCGGGCGCGTATGTCGACGAGGTCGGAAGGGGGAACAGGGGACGGTGCGTTCGGCGCAGGATCATACCGCGGGAGCGTGGGGTCTAGGCAGAGGGCTCGTGGGGGTTTGGGGAGGTCTGGCGAGGGAGAGGACGAGGCGGACGATGGCGACGGGGACGGCAGCCTAGCGTCGGCGTGGTCGCGGACGAGGTGGTGAGGGCGTCCAGCGAGGCGGGGCTCCGCGGAGGGGGTCCGGCGAGGGAGAAGAGGCCTCCGGGCGGCGGGCGGCGGCGGGCGGCGGCGGGAGCGCCGCGGGGTCATGCCCCCGTCCAGCACGGGTCGAGGAGGTGCCGGGCACCGTGCGGGAGGAGACGGAGAGGCGAGGCGGTCCGGCGCGTCGGGAGGCGGTGCTGGGGACGGGCGCCGGTGTCAGGGGCGCGGAACGGCGCGGGATCTTGCTCCTCTTCCCCGATCCAGATGGGGGAAGGGGAGAGAGGCGTGGGAGAGATCGAGGGGAGTGGGGGAGATCGTGCGGGGGAGAGTGGGGGGGTTATGGGCTAGGGTTTTGGTCGGGTGGGGATAAGGAGGGAGAGGTGGGCCGGCCTGGGGGCCTGGATGACCATTTGGGCTGGCCAGCTGGGCCACGGTTGGCCCGGTGGGGGGGACGTTGTTTTTCTTTTCTTTATTAACAGAAGTTGTCTAGAAATAATTAGGGCTGCCAAAACACTTTTGATAAATGTGGAACTAGGCCACATAAATACTTTGTGAATTATGAAACTGCCACAAAATGTTTCAAAGCATTTGGAAGTGACCTAGGTATTTTTAGAAACTAAAAGGATAAATGTTGCTGGACCACCAAAATAGAATCCAGCGGCATTTTGGGAATTTTGGTGAGGTCGGTTCCAATTTTATAATTGCATTGGGATTATTTGCAACAGTAGGAACATTTTAGTTCCTGGATTTGAACAACTTTTATTTATCACTTAGAAATTGGTATTTAGTCTTTAAACTGGGTTTTAATTTGTATTGCGATTTGGATCAAGCAATTATTAGCAACAGTATTGCTGATGACATGGCACCATTAATGGGGGATTACTGTAGCATGACACTGGGGGTGTTACATGGGGACAGAGCTTTCGTAACACGCAATGTTAGGTCTTGCGTTCGATGCAGGGTTATATCGATCGATTTTTTTGGGACCCGATATTAATCGAAATTTGACACCCCGCGTACGGGACTGGAGATTTGCAGTCCCGCGCGATTCGCCCTCGCTAATTTTTTCACATTGGTATTTTGTCCTTCATTGGTTGCTGCTGGGACCTGCTTGATGTTGGCCCCACGTGACATACTCTGTGCAACATTTTATTATAATTCACAGTTTTATAACAACAAATATACTTGCAGTAAAAGAACAAAAACACTTGAATGAACGTTTTTTTTAGCGAGTGAACACTTGAATTAACCTTGGAAAACCATAGTACAAAAATTAGAGTCAGAATTTGTGCGCTCACAAACAATTGATTTTTCCAGCTATCTTGTGCATATGACCTAAAACATAATGATACTATGTATTGTTGAATATTACTTGACACACATTTTGTTATTGTTGTAGAAACAACTATACACACGCAATCGCAACATAATATAAGTACATGGTGCGTACGACGGCCTTCGCTTGACCTTATGAAGAAGGTCGTACACTAACAAGCATTGACACAATGGTTTCTTTTTTCATATGTTTCGTCGCCTCGTTGGAGCGCGACTTAGTCCTATGTTGGGAAAGTGTCGAGGGAGGCTTGGTAGAACTCCACAGGCCATAATCGACTTTCAAAATCCAACTCATATATATTCTTCCCAAACTTTGGCGTGAGTCATACTCAACTTTTTCAGATCCGATGCTAGGCTTCACAAACTCGTCTTGGAGCACTAGCACCCTCCAATGTTTTCATTCAAATGAAAGTGAACATAGTGCATGTCCACATGGTTGCTTATAGCATAGGGGTACTTGGCAATGACCAAGGTTATCCTTTAGATGGTAGGTGTGACCGTGGAAGGGGTAGTGGAGGTAATCTTTGGTCCACGAGTCCATGATGGATTAGGGAGAAGGTACGATGCATGGTCTATGATGGACTATCCCGCAAATCACTCCAACATGTGGGTTTCTCTAATTGGGCCTTATGAAGCTATATAAGAATCGTATTTATCGTATTCTCCACAGGGATTGATGTACAAGATTCACGCAGCAAATATTTCAAAGGTCGAAACAGAGCAAACAAACTTCACTGGCTATTCAAACTAACTTCCCAAGCACAAAAGACTATCACCTGAGGGAATCCGTTTTGATTGCTCAAAAAGTAGGAGAACAAAATTACGACATAACAAGTGGCAATGTAAATTCACATTTGTCATTACAAAGGTCAAAGAAAGGTGCAGTCGAAAATTTAAGTGAAAATAATAAAGAAATATTTTCTATACTACAAATTTTGAGCTAACAAATAATTGAAATATTGGTATATGAATGGGAGGTCGCGTGAGAAAAGGGCCATCAGAGCTGAATGATACTAATCATTTTTTTCCTATTTTAACGAGTGGGATATAACTGTGTTTGGGGATGTACCTATAAGCCGCGCGAAAAAAATGACTGGGAAAATATTCAAATCATTATATAATGGTGTGCTGATGCTGAGCATGAGACTTAATTTTCATTTTATACTTTTATCTAATATTTTAGCATTAGATATTACCTATAAATCCAGGAATTTTCATTGATTTTTAAGAAAATATTTTATTTATTCTCTTTTAGTTTCTGTAGAAAATATTTTTTTCCAGAACTCTCTGCACTTTGGGAGAATCTCTTATGAAGCCAACACTTTGCTGCATATTCTCTCTCTTATGGAATTTCCTATTTGACCCTAACTACATCAAATTGCGAGGGAAATGCAGAAACATTGAGTGAATTCGCCCGGCCCATTTTTAGCTGTATGAAGCTTTCATGTTCCAGTTTTTTTGTTTCTTTTATATGTTTTTCTGGATTTATTTTTGTTTTTACTTTTTCATATTGTATATTACGTTTTATGTTTATTTTCCTTATTTTTTTGAACCATTTATTTTTCAAAAATTAAAAAATTCCATAAATGCTCAAATCTACAAAAAACTCAGCATTTCAAGAATTGTCCCCTTTATTCAAAATTGTTTCAGTATTTATAAAAAAAATCGTTTCTGGAAAATATTCAGAAATTTTAAAATTGTTTGCATTTTTCAGAAAACTTGAAATTTCAAAAACTGCTATAAAAATTACAACAAATGGTTTGAATTTAATTTTTTTGCTCATGTTTCTTAAAACCGTTCATGATTACAATTTTTTCACTCTTTTCAAAAAACTGTTAATATTTTTAAATTATGTTATTAGAAAATTTTAATAAAATCACACATACAAATTTCTTTCGAGTGTTTCCTAAAATGTTCAATTTTTAATAATGATTAAAATTCCAATTTTTTTTGTGTTGCGGTACGACACAGCTGATTAGTGGGTCAGGCCCAAGAAGCAAGCCTCCTGTTCGTTTCTTGGGAATTTAAGGCCGTCATATATTTTTTTTAGCAACAAGGCCGTCATATTTTTTTTTGAGCATATATGAAAAGAAAATCCGCTTACTGCCCAAACTACTCGGTCTACTTAGCTTCGGGCTACTGGCCCATTCGTGGATGAAAAAAAAGCTGATTGCTACCATAGCCCAACTGCCCAACCAAATTATAAGAAACTACTAATAACGAGGCACATCCTCGCACGTTGTGGCTTGGCCGTTTGGTTAGGCCCATTTGTCGTTGAGTCATTGTCCTTGTTTCGAAACCTATTGCCAATTTGTTTTTTGCAGTTTGAATCTTTCTTGCGAGAAAACTTTTAATCTATTCATCTCTAATCATGGTTGTACAACGAACACCGGAAATATTAAAAATTACATCAAGATTCGTAGACCATTTAGTGACGACCCAGCACTGAAGTGAGCCGAAAGCGCACCGCCGTCATCGCCCCTCCATCGCCGGAGTCGGGCACAACTTGTTTTAGCGGAGAGTCGGAAAATCGTCGTGCTAAGGCCCCATAGGACCAGCGCACCAGAACATCAACCGCCGCCGACGAAGAATAATGTAGATCGAAAGGATCCAAACCAAAGACACACGAACATAGATGAACAACGACGAGATCCGAGAAAATTTATCAAAGATAGATCCGCTGGAGACACATCTCCACACACCCACAAAACGATGCTAGACGCATCGCTGGAACGGGGGCTGGACGGGGAGACCTTTATTCCATCTTCAGGGAGCCGCTGCCGTTTCGTCTTCCTGAGCAGGACACAAACCCTAACAAAATGGAAAAAACGACTAAAATTGGTCCTCCTGCCGACACTTGTCAGGACCCACTGTCGCCGTGTCATGTTATTCCTGTTCGGGCCCTAGTTGATAAATACATCAAAATATAAATAAATAATCTAATGTCTCGACTCCTATGGCCAAGGTTTGAATTATGTGTCATGATGTTCTTATTTGGGTCCTAGTTGATGAATACATCAAAATATAAATAAATAATCTAACGTAGACAAGCGGATCCTATGTGTTATATGATTTATTAATGCACTAATAAATTTCTTTGCTTTTCCCTTAAGAATTGTAACACTAGGTAGCAACATACAATTCTGTGTTACTGCAATCATATCACGTAACACATCTTCAACAACATAAATCTATATGTTACTGTTGTAATATCCGTGTAACACCTTTTCAGGTCCTACCGAGTATGTGTTGCCGTCACCCCCTGTAACACAAATGATATGTTACTACAATTTTACTTGTAACACGTTTTTTCATTTGTTACGTCATTGTGTTACTTAAAGTCTGTTTTGTTGTAGTGAGACCACAAGAAAGGTTAAACAAAACAATGGGAAAGAAAAGGTGATCATTAGATTAATCAGAACATTGGGAAGGAAAATGTGTTTACACACAAGAATTGGGAGTATATCCTTCCCAAGGGGAAGCGGAGCAGGATATACATGATATGACAGCAAGTTCAAAAGCATTTAGATAAAGGGGGCGAGGGAAGAATCATGATATTACCCATACAACGGTGTTTGGATAATAGATCAAGAAACATTCTACAATGTGCTTCCAATGCTCTTGTTGATATACGGAATACCTCAGTCATGCTTCGAGGTAGCATTAACATGGTGTTACAAGTAGGGGTTGGAGTTAAAGATCACAAGAAATACTCAAGGAACAATTGCAGGAATAGCAAGGAGTCCAAGGTATAACCAAGACATGATCAAACATGTGTTGGAAAGAAGACAAGGGGGTTGTCGATGATAACTCAAGTCATCGAAGGTCTAGGATGGTATTTCTCATCATGAATTTAATTAATATCCTGGAAGAGCTCAGGATGTTGATGATGTTCACGATACATTTGTCGAGAAATTTCATGAAGATGTAATCGATCGGCAATAACTTCAAGTCAAAGAAATGGCGAAGCAAAAGGTTATTGGAACCACAGGTCCGGCACAAACTTGAAAACAAGCTTGTTGTTCAAGGCGAAATGATATGATGAGGAAGAGCGACGTAAGATTAGCTCACCATCGAAATTTGTGCTCCGGGAAGAACCAGGTAGCACAGTTAAATTTAGCACGATAATGATGTAGCCGATAAGGCTAGAATGACATGATGGAGTATTAAACTCATAAGAAATGAAGATTACTAAGAGTTGTTGAATCACAGTGCGGACCTGAGGGAGTTCCGGACTACGGGGTGTCCGGATAGCCGAACTATCATTATCGGCCGGACTCCAAGACTATGAAGATACAAGATTGAAGACTTCGTCCCGTGTCCGGATGGGACTTTCCTTGGCGTGGAAGGCAAGCTTGGCGATACGGATATGTAGATCTCCTACCTTTGTAACCGACTTTGTGTAACCCTAGCCCTCTCCGGTGTCTATATAAACCGGATGGCTTTAGTCCATAGGACGAACAACAATCAGACCATAGGCTAGCTTCTAGGGTTTAGCCTCCTTGATCTCGTGGTAGATCCACTCTTGTAACACACATCAACAATATTAATCAAGCAGGACGTAGGGTTTTACCTCCATCAAGAGGGCCTGAACCTGGGTAAAACATCGTGTCCCTTGTCTCCTGTTACCATCCGCCTAGACGCACAGTTCGGGACCCCTACCCGAGATCCGCCGGTTTTGACACCGACATTGGTGCTTTCATTGAGAGTTCCTCTGTGTCGTCGCCGTCAAGTAGGATGCCTCATCTCGTCTTTAAAGATGATACTATCGCCAAAGGAGCCTTGGACGCTGGCCAGACTCTTCGGCTAGGTGGTTTTCTTATGACCGCCAGTCCGGCCACCGCGCCGACGATGACCTCTCGAGTCATCGAAACCAATCTCCAGGTTAGTTCGGAACTTGCCGAACAGTTAGATCCGATCGAGCTCTCCTCCATAAACGAGCTCTTGGATCGCATCGCCGCCCTGGGAGTCGCCACAGACTACGACCGGATCGGGCCTAAAACCGATCTGAGAGAGATCAACTCTCCCCAGGCTACCCATCATGTTGCAGTGATAGAGCAGCAATGCGGCGATTCTTCTTGTATCTTAAGGACTAGTTACGGCAGTATTCCCGATCCCTCCATGCCGGATTCCCGCAGAGGGACGGATGTCGATCAAGCCCTGAACTTAAAGTCAGGCGGTGGGTTGGATTCATGGGATAACACTCAAAAATCCAAACTTCCAAGTTCGGAAACTTCTCGGCCCTTGAGTCCTAAATTGGACGGGGATCCGGATCTAGTTCCACCCCCCACCCAAACATTAGCGATCTCTCTCGAATTCGGCAAGAGCCCGCTGAAACACTACATCATTACTGGGCCAGATTCCTCCTGGTTATGAACAGGATAAAGGACTGCCGAGAGGAGGACGCAATCCCAATTTTCTGCAATAATTGCATGGACAAGGGAATCCGAAACGCCATAAGTCGTCGCGAAATTACACGCTTTATTGACTTGGTGACCATAGTACAAAAGTACTGTGCAATGGAGAGCGCCTGGAAAACCGAAAGTAAATTTTGGGATAATCCGGCCCCGAATACATCCCTAGTCCGATTCAAAAGGGTGCATCATTATCAAGCACCCGGGTTGAATACAAAAAAACCAAAACCCCCTAAAGGGTACAGAACCGTACTGGAGGGTTGGCTCAACGGACCCTGCAAAATCCACAGTACGGAGGGCGCCACTCCAACACACAGCCTTCGAGCGTGTTGGATACTACGGCAGGTGGCCAAAAGTGGCGTAGGCTTTTTAGCCCCGGGCGACCAACCCGGCAGTACCAGTACGGTATTAACAGTCTTCGAGACTTTCGCATCAAATAACATGCGGAAACGAAAAATCCGCAGCCTCGCCGAAGTCTACCAAGTAGCAACAACAAATCCATGGAGCGACACGGCTATCACCTTCAACGCCAGCGACGAACCTAAATTCCGAACAGCTAGAGCACCAGCCGCATTGGTCCTCAGTCCGATAGTGGACGGTTTCCGTCTTACTAAGGTACTCATGGATGGCGGCAGCGGATTAAACCTCATCTATGAGGAAACCCTTCAAAAAATGGAAATTGACTAGAGCCGCATTGAGCGCAGCAGCACAACCTTCAGAGGGATAATCCCTAGTCGAGAAGTACGCTGCACAGGAAAAATCACACTAGATGTAGTGTTCGGCTCACCGGACAATTACAGGTCCGAGGAGGTCA
>LR880969.1:792408506-792418716 GCA_904067115.1 Aegilops sharonensis | reverse complement strand
AGCCGAACCCATGGAACGTAGCCCGTCTCCGAAGATTCTACGCCTAACGCCGGACTCCGTGTTCGTCTCACTCCCCCGTCCACCCTTTTTATATTTTTTTACTGTCTCTTGTCCCCCTCCTTCTTCCTACTTTCTTTTTTCAGTACCTTCTATAGGCTGATTTGCGCTTTGTTCGCACACACTTGATGTGCTCCTGGCACTCATTATACCTGGGGGCTTCTTTAACAGAAGCTTATTCATACGGGCTTCATGCCCGATACATGTGTCATACTTCCGCATGTACCTTTTATTCACCATTATATGCATCGATATGACTTAAGTTTTGGCCAAGCTGGGTTGCCTGGCTCCTGTGCTTACCCCTACGTTCCGTTTGTTCGGCTAGGAGGTAAAGGGAGCACCTCTGCGATTGCTACTGCCGGGTCAGCCGGATGTGCACCTCAGACTGGGTGAAGCCGAAAGCTAGCGTTCTTAAGAGAATATTCGGTCAGTGAATTGAAAGATGATTTATTACTTACTTATTTATCTGCCCCCAGATGCTTTTTCTGCTATTTTCGCAGTCCGGCATTGCACTTTAGGGCATGCCTCCCAGGGAAAGGAACCCTTAACGGAACTATTCTCCCTGGAAGATGTTTCTTACTAACCATGTAATATAACATAACTAGTTGGGCACTTGTCTGATAAAGCAATTATGACCCCGACGCCTTGTCTCCATGCATGCCCCGGTTATATTCTTTTATAACCATAAGGGTATTCGGACACACTCCAGACTGTTGGGTCCCGAGGTTGAAGAGAAATGGTCCGCAAAGACAAACGATCTACAATCCGGATAGAAGGCATTTTTCATGTCATTTCAAATTACATCGTCAAACCGACTGATTGTACTCCTCCTCAATCCCATCTAACAGGCTGTCTAATTTACAGTCCTGTTGGGAATATTTCGCGGCCAGTTCTACTTGGCCGTACATCAAGCTCACAGGGATCTCCTTCCCATCAGGCCCCGCAGGTCTGACATCGGCCATGTGGTTTGGGTCAGCCTTCGGGTAACGTGTCTTCACCATGGCCCAGGCTTCCCTGGCACCCTGACGGCAGGCCGATATCTTCCACAAACGGAGGCGTCGCCGTGCTCCCTGAAGCTTCTCAGCAAGGTCACCAAGGCCCTCGGGTAGGGAGACGGATGGCCATAAAGCATGAACGACACCACTCATCGCCTGCCGAACACGTTCGAGCAATTGCACCAGCTCGGGAAGTTGGTCACCTGTTGACTCAGGCATTTCCTCCGCAGGGCGACCTGTGAGCACACCTAAAGACATATTTCTGTCAATCGACTTCTTCACCGAATTCTTCTTTTCAAAGGAATTTGTTCAAGCACTTACTGTAAATGTCGCGACGAAGCCACTGATTCTCCTTCACGGAGCCAGACAGCTGGGCCCGAACACCTTTCAGCTCATCTCCTCGCTGGGTGTGGGCATCTTGGAGCTTGTTTCTCTCCTGCTGCACCTTCATAAGCACCCTCTCGCCGGCCTTTAGCTGACGCAGTAGCTGTTGCTTGTCCGGATATAGTCCGGCGCCCTCTGCAATATTATTGTCAGATTCATGCCGCACTTTGTTAAATAATTATCTTTTCAAAGTACGTCTTACCAGTGGGGGTCTCTGTGGCTCCCCCTGCGGCGGCCAGTGCGGCCTCAAGTTGGGCCTTACACTCTTGAAGCTCCTGGGACAGATGGGTATTCTTCTCCGTAAGATCCTGCATAATAATTGATCCTTAAATCAGTTATTTCAACTATTTTAAGTCTCGGGGGCTACTGGCATACATAAACTCTTAAAATTATTTACCCGTATGTCTTTCACATATATAAACGAAGGTGCGCGTTTCCCGCAGCAAAGGCATTTAACGCCTCCGGGGAGAAACACGCGTCACGAAGAACTGTCCGGCGACACCTGTGATTCATGGCGCTCTCCACCTCAGACCGGGTGGCGGACAGCCTGTCGGCATCTTTCGTAGGAGGAGCGTCCGGCTCACGCCTTGTATTCGCCTCCCCTCCCGGACCATGCGTTGGAGCGTGGCTGGCGGAGGCTTGATTGGCAACCTCTCCGGACACTGTCCGGCGAGCGCCCTTTCTGGAAAAGTTATGAGCATTAATATACCTCCTAGGGATCCTTCCCTTAAAAATAGCGGCGCTCCGTACCGTTGCGGCGACGTTTCGGTTCGCGTCGTACTCCTCTTCCGCCCGCTGGGCCGGACTGACCCTTGTTGGTCGGCCGCCGCGGGTTCGGCTTCCCGCCTTAAAGGCACCTCCTGCGATACACCATCAGTATGGGATGGTCAGAATGGAGCGCGGATCAAATGATGGTGTCAAGACCTCGGTCGTAGTCACCTGGAAAGGGCCGGAAACAAACCGGGGTAGTCAGCCGTAATGGCGACTAGGGCATTGTCCATGCTACGTTGGTGGAACACCCCGTCAATCAGCTCCACCTTTATGTCCGGATCCTCTTCGGAGGTTGGATCAAGGGATCTTTCCGGATCCTCGGGCTATGGAGTTAGGCTTCGTATGCCCTCCATGTCCCGGCGCAGCTCCTGCGTCGAAATCACAGAGTAAGATACTTGACTTTTAAAAAGTATGGATCGGGTAGATGAACATCCGCTTATCCAGCTCCGAGGGTTATTCATAGAAAATCCATTCAACAGATTCTTGCGGAGGAAGTCCTCCTCCTCTCCCTTGTACAAGCCGGACAGGATCTTTGCCAGATCGGCTGCCGAGCCTGGCCCTTTGCGGCCATGACGGGTGGTGTCATCTTCCCCGTTGAAATCCCACATAGGGTGGCCCCTATATTGGAGTGGCTACACCCCTCGCATAATGCACGTAGCCATGACTCCAATCATGGTCAATCCGGAGTGGGCCAGTAACCTAATCCGGCCCATCAGATAATGGACGCTCCTATCATCTTCCCGTTGAGGGCTCCGCGGGCGCCAACTCAGGCGTTTCTTCAAGGGAGCATTGTTGAACTCCGGGAGGCCGATCCGGACTGGATCCGGTAGAGGGGCGTCTTCCATGTAGAACCATTCCGAAGGCCAGTCTTCGGACGCCTTCTTCGGGGTGCCGGATAGATATCCGGTCCCGGCGATGCGCCATATTTCGGCTCCGCCCACTTGATATATCGACCCCTCATGAGAACGGGGTACGAGACAAAACAATCTCTTCCACAGGGCAAAATGGGGCTCGATGCCCAAGAACAGCTCGCAAAAAGCTACGAAGCCCGCGATGTGCAAAATAGAGGCGGGCGTGAGGTGGTGAAGTTGGAGTCCGTAGAACTCTAGGAGCCCCCGGAGAAACGGATGTATGGGAAATCCGAGTCCCCTTATTAGATAGGGGACAAAGCATACCGGCTCCCCTTTGGAAGGGTTGGGGACGCTCTCCGCCTGCTTTCCACCCTTGTAGGTGGCTAGTCCGGCTCGAACCGGAACCATGAAAGCTGGGGGAAGATATCCCTCGTTTTGAAGTACCACTAGCTCGCTGTGTGGAACTGAGCATCTCCCCCAATCTCCTGGCTTAGGGCTGGGAGCGCGAGAGGAGGAGCCGCGTCGGCTATCCATGATAGAATGGATTTTTGTCAGAGGCGCTTTAATGAGAACTTGTGGATGGAGGATGGTGTGAGCTGGATCTAGATCCTCGCCTCTCTTATAGGCGGCTCGTTCGCACGGCTAGGGGGTAAAATGTAAAAATATCCCAGCCTTTCGCATTCGTACGACACGTGGAAGAAGACCATTACTGGGCGTAGAATCCAAGGAGCGCAACATTTATAAGGAAGTCGGACACTATTCGACGGGAACATGAAGTTTGAAGGAGAACCCGCCTTGCAACGTTGAAGACAATATACGCGCCGGACTCGTCGTCGCTGAAGCCCGGTTCGGGGGCTACTGAGGGAGTTCCGGACTAGGGGGTGTCCGGATAGCCGAACTATCATTATCGGCCGGACTCCAAGACTATGAAGATACAAGATTGAAGACTTTGTCCCGTGTCTGAATCAGACTTTCCTTGGCGTGGAAGGCAAGCTTGGCGATACGGATATGTAGATCTCCTACCTTTGTAACCGACTTTGTGTAACCCTAGCCCTCTCCGGTGTCTATATAAACCGGATGGCTTTAGTCCATAGTACGAACAACAATTAGACCATAGGCTAGCTTCTAGGGTTTAGCCTCCTTGATCTCGTGGTAGATCCACTCTTGTAACACACATCATCAATATTAATCAAGCAGGACGTAGGGTTTTACCTCCATCAAGAGGGCCCGAACTTGGGTAAAACATCGTGTCCCTTGTCTCCTGTTACCATCCGCCTAGACGCACAGTTCGGGACCCCCTACCCGAGATCCGCCGGTTTTGACACCGACAGGAACCGATTCACTATTCGGTGTTCTCGGTTGACGATAAGACAAAACTCATGGAGTGACTATGATAGGGAAAGGTATTACTTCAGCACAAATTCATAAGATGTAGTGCAATGGCATGATATCCTCGAGATACCAGGGGAATGATACTCGAAGGCATATCAAAACAAAGGTTGAAGTGGGGTGTATTGATCTATAGGAGATAAGCGCTTTAACTTGTCTGAGAAATGGAATCAAGGGAAGAAATTGTGGACGGAACCACAATCATAAATGTTCGAACCACGGATACAAGATGAACTTATAACAAGGGGGTAATTATTTTTACGAGCAGCTTCCATGATAAGTTCTACATCGGGTCCATGGGCATGAACACAAAGGTTCAAGGTCGGCTCCCACTTCTTCAAAGCATAATCTTTCATTCACTCCTCGTTTTCAAAGAATTTTTAGCGCGAAAGATTTATCTGGTGAAGCACCAGAAGAGTATGACTCACATCTCTTTCTAGTTCACACGGATTAGGGAAGGCATAGGTTCAACCCATAGGGGTATCTTAGGAACATATACCACTAATTTCAGGATTAAAATATACCAGCTCGAAAGCAGAGCATGGTTGACAAAAGCAGATGATAGAATTTACCAAAGGCATTATATGTCAGGGCAAAACTCACAAGTTTAATGAATAAGAAGGACATTGTCGGATAATAATCCAACAAAGGATTCAGCAGTCCTCAATGTATCTGATGTGAGTATCAGTACTCAATCAGAAGAGGGAAAGAATGCGAAGGCATTGGATTATAGAAACAACTGAATAATTCGACTTTCAAGTTGAAGGGAACTAGGTGGACAATCAATTACACCATGATTGGCCGAGATCCAACTCATGTCCAGAATGACGTATAAGCAGGAAGGTCAAATTTCAGGGTTTGACTGATGATTGCGAGCAATCTCAGCATAATGAATTAATAGGCTCAGGATGACAATGACAAAGGATGTCAATGAATATTGCCGGACATATGGATTTAACCATAATGCAGGCAGACAAGACTTTCAGGAGCACTAGGCTGCAGAGGACCTTCAGGAGATTGAATTGTATTCAAAGAATTTTGTGAGACATATGATCAACTGGGGATGAACGAAGTGTGAGGAATTGTTCGTAGGGGTATTCGGGCAGAAAAGGATCTGCAAGGCAGCAGGCGCAAAGGATTCTCGGAAATTCGCAAAGTATATCAGGGTATCTTGTAGTAACAAGAGCAATTGGAAATGAAGGTATGGACAACGAGTGTATATATCTATCCATGGGGATTTATCAGTGGTAGGGAATTGCAACGGCGAAGGGCACAAGGATCTCGGGAAAAACATCGGAGAGTATCTTCGGAATCTTCTGGTGCACCAAGCGATCATCTGGAATGAAGGGCTCTCCGGGAGGAAATGGTTACGAGAACCTAATGTTATAGTTAATAAAATCATTTAACCCGAATAGAAGAGAGATTAGAATCCCAGAGTATAGGCGAGGAGTAAAAGATCCTAATACCACCCAATTGGCGACGTGGGCCCCTAAGCCACACAGTCAAGTTAGTAAAAGTTTTTGTAGTCACTAGACTCGACTTCGGCCAAGGAGTTGGAAAGGGGGCTACCTACAGGCACTCGGCTCTGATACCAACTTGTGACGCCCTCGATTCAATCATACACTAATCATGCATGCAAATGTGTACGATCAAGATCAAGGACTCACGGAAAGATATCACAACACAACTCTAGACACAAATTAAAATAATACAAGCTTTATATTACAAGCCAGGGGCCTCGAGGGCTCGAATACATAAGCTCGAATACACAAGGGTCAGCGGAAGCAACAATATCTGAGTACAGACATAAGTTAGACAAGTTTGCCTTAAGAAGGCTAGCACAAAAGCAACAACGATCGAAAAGGCAAGGCCTCCTGCCTGGGAGCCTCCTAACTACTCCTGGTCGTCGACGGTCTCCACGTAGTAGTAGACATCGGCGGTGGCATCTGACTTCTGGGCTCCAATATCTGGTTGCATCAACCGGAAAGAAGAAGAAAGGGGGAAAAGGGGGAGCAAAGCAACCGTGAGTACTCATCCAAAGTACTCGCAAGCAAGGATCTACACTACATATGCAACATTATCAAAGGAAGGCTGTATATGTGGACTGGGCTGCAGAAATGCCAGAATAGAGGGGAGAGTCTAGTCCTATCGAAGACTAGCATCTTCTGGAAACCACCATCTTGCAGCAACAGGAGGGAGTAGAGTAGCATAAAGTAAAGTAGTAGTGTTATCAACCTCGGCCAGAGATCCTTTCTCGACTCCCTGTGAGAAAGCAATCTCAGAACCATACTATCCAGTTATCATCACAATCCATTACTCATCACCATCCAATTCTCATCACAAGTATCCAGTTCTAGTTGTATCGATTGGGATACAACTCCAAGTGTCCGTTACCGTAGGACAGGCTATCGATAGATGTTTTCTTTCCTGCAGGGGTGCACCAACTTACCCACCACGCTCGATTTACTCCGGCCGGACACACTTTCCTGGGTCATGCCCGGCCTTGGCCAAACAATACGCCGCAACCTGACCTAGGCTTAATAGAGAGGCCAGCACGCCGGACTAAACCTATGCCCCCAGGGGTCATGGGCCATCTCCCCGGGAACTCCTGCACGTTGCGAACGCGGCCGGTGAGCAGACCTAGCTACCTCCCTAAAAAGGCAGGAGCTTACCAGTCCAACCCGGCGCGCGCCGCTCAGTCGTTGACGTCTATTAAGCTTCGGCTGATGTATACGACGCAGAACGCCCATACTATGCCCACGTGATGGTTAGTGCTATCAGGCCAGAGGCCCCTCGGATCAAATATCCAAATCGTAGTGGATTAGGAACGTGCGGTAACAAGCAGAGACTCACGAAATATGTGACCCCGTTGCCCCGTCTCGAGGACTTGCGGCAAGGGCTAGGAATGCCCGGCTACGCCTCGTAATTATCTCGCGGGCACCCTCCAGGTCAACCCGTCTCCACATCACTCGCAATTAAGCTCGGGCGGGTACCCCTCAGGGTCGACCCGTCTTTCCAAGTAACAAGGGTAAAGTCCAAGTATCCGTGTGTCCAAACATCAAGGGAAAAACCCGAGGAATCACCCCCGGTGAATTCCACTCGATGTAATCATCAAGGTGAACATAAGAGGAACCACCCCCGAGGTTCACACTTGAGGGGTTGCACGACAGAGTCGTATCAGAAGTGGTTAAGGCGGAATCACCCTCGATGACCACGACCGAATAGCTACACTATAGGGTTAACATCAGAAGTGTTGTAGAGGTCTCACCCTCGGCACTCGACAGTAACCTAGTAGTGTCGAGCAACTAAGGGGAAAGTGATGTGCGGTGCCGGAGCCTGGTCTTCGATCCCGTTGATCGGGTCTTCGATGGTGAAGCAGGGGCAACAAGGACAAGGTTGGGGTCACTGATGGATCACTAACCAACCTATACTAAGCAGTTTATGATAAGCAGGTAGGGTAACAATAAGCAAGTTACAAAAACAGGCTATGCATCAGAATAGGAGCAAACAATAACAATAGCAAAATCTAATGCAAGCATGATAGAACGGAATGGGCGATATCGGGATGATCAAAGGGGGGGCTTGCCTGGTTGCTCAGACAAGAAGGAGGGTCGTCGTTGATGCAGTGGATCACAGGGGCATCAGCAGTGGTCTCGAGGTCTACTGGAGAAGAAGAGGGGGAAGAAACAGTAAATACACGCAAACATAAGCATAAAAAGACAACAAGCGGGATAGAGGTGTTCTATCGCACGGTTACACGATACCGGTAAAGGGGGACAACATCCGGGAAAGTTTTCCCGGTTCCGGACGTCTGTCGGACAAAGGAACCGGAGGGGAAAGTTGCATGTTCGCTACGCTAGAGACGTGTGGCAGACGAACAGACTACGTATTCGGATTTTTCTCGTCGTTCTGAGCAACTTTCATGTAGAAAACATTTTCATCCGAGCTACGGTTTATTTTATATGATTTTTCAAAGTTTCAATAATATTCTACAATTTATTGGATTTATTAGTAATTCAAAAAAAAGACTAAATTGCTACCTGCACACACAAAGTGTACATAGCAGAGCAGTACAGAGGCTGGCACTGGGCCCTGTTTACTGTTGGGTCAGCAGTCAACACTCAACTGTTGACCGGTCAAAAAGTTTGAGTGGGGTCCACCTGTCATTGACACAACTTAAATAAACAGATCTAATTAGGTAACCTAGTTAATTAGGGTAGTTAAACGGAGTTATATAGATTAAATGATTAACTACTGACTAATTAATAAGTTAATTAATTAATTAATTTTATTAATATATTTTTCTAAAAACCTTTTTTTTGACAGGGGCGTGGGCCCTTCTGGTCAGCGGCCCAGAAGGCCTTAGTGGTCGAAACGGGTAGCGGGCGCTGGGGCGTGCGGGCGCCCGAGCGGAGGCCGAGCCCGGGCAGCGACGGGCACGGCAGCCCGGGGCGGGGCCGGCGGCGAACAACGGCGCAGGGTGGGCGCAGTCTGACGGGAAGGTGAGGCGCGGGTGAGCTGCGGGTGGAGTCAGGGGAGCACGGAGAGGCCAGGGCGATGGCGCGGGAGGCAACTCCGGCGGGCGCGGGCGCGACCTGGCGAGACCGGGCGCGTACGTCGATGAGGTCGGAAGGGGGAACAGGGGACGGTGCGTTCGGCGCAGGATCTCACCGCGGGAGCGTGGGGTCTAGGCAGAGGGCTCGTGGGGGTTCGGGGAGGTCCGGCGAGGGAGAGGACGAGGTGGACGATGGCGTCGTGGACGGCAGCCTAGCGTCGGCGTGGTCGCGGACGAGGTGGCGAGGGCGTCCAGCGAGGCGGGGCTCCGCGGAGGGGGTCCGGTGAGGGAGAAGAGGCCTCCGGGCGGCGGGCGGCGGCGGGAGCGCCGCAGGGTCATGCCCCCGTTCCAGCACGGGTCGAGGAGGTGCCGGGCACCGTGCGGGAGGAAACGGAGAGGTGAGGCGGTCCGGCGCGTCGGGAGGTGGTGCTGGGGACGGGCGCCGGTGTCAGGGGCGCGGAACGGCGTGGGATCTGGCTCCTCTTCCCCGATCCAGATGGGGGAAGGGGAGAGAGGCATGGGAGAGATCGAGGGGAGTGGGGGAGATCGTGCGGGGAGAGTGGGGGGTTGTGGGCTAGGGTTTTGGTCGGGTGGGGATAAGGAGGGAGAGGTGGGCCGGCCTGGGGGCCTGGATGACCAGTTGGGCTGGCCAGCTGGGCCACGGTTGGCCCAGTGGGGGGGGGAGGTTGTTTTTCTTTTTTTTATTAACAGAAGTTGTCTAGAAATAATTAGGGCTGCCAAAACACTTTTGATAAATGTGGAACTAGTCCACATAAATACTTTGTGAATTATGAAAGTGCCACAAAATGTTTCAAGGCATTTGGAAGTGACCTAGGTATTTTTAGAAACTAAAAAGATAAATGTTGCTGGACCACCAAAATAGAATCCAGCGGCATTTTGGGAATTTTGGTGAGGTCGGTTCCAATTTTATAATTGCATTGGGATTATTTGCAACAGTAGGAACATTTTAGTTCCTGGATTTGAACAACTTTTATTTATCACTTTGAAATTGGAATTTAGTCTTTAAACTCGGTTTTAATTTGTATTGCGATTTGGATCAAGCAATTATTAGCAACAGTATTGCTGATGACATGGCACCATTAATGGGGGATTACTGTAGCATGACACTGGGGGTGTTACATATTCCAACTTTTCTATTGCAAAAACTCTTCAAAGAAAACCATAGAATCATCAAAACAAGCACACAA
>LR880969.1:792342972-792379624 GCA_904067115.1 Aegilops sharonensis | reverse complement strand
GGATTTGTGGTGGGGGTTCGAGGTTGATTTGGCGTTTCCGTAGCCTGTCCAGACTCCCCCAAGGCCCCCGTAAGTTTGGTGCCGATTTGAGGAAATTCGGACATCCGGACCACCTAAACTATTGTCCGTGGACAACTGGTGACCTCTGTTGGGTGACAAAACATGCCCATACTATTCGGTCCAAACATTTGCGGGAAATTCAGTATCTGCGTTGGAGTTGCCCGTAGTAACTGGCAGAAAAGGAAAGAAGAGAGGCCATGATCAGGAAGGAGATGCAGAGGCCAGGGTTTCAACTTGCTTTTTGAAAAAAAGCAAAAAGAAAAGTGATGTAGCCAATGCATGCGAGAAGGTCTGGATGTGATTACGATTTGGGACATATCGCGGGTCTAATTAACAGAACTTGAACAAACTTTTTATTCCACGTACGTGTACAAGTATGTATATAATTTTACAAATATGGGAATCATCTAGATACCATAACGTAGGGAATACAATGATGGATGACTAGCTTATACATAGTCAGTGCAAGAAAGAAAACGTAAGCATGCATGCATGCACGATCCACGACTACGCATGCATATATATAAGTATAACATGCATGGTTTGTGATATTTAGATCGATCGATGTATCCATGGATTTAGCTAGGGCAGGTGAAGTCGGCGGGGCAGGTCTTGCCGCACTGGTTGAGAAGTAGCACGAGGTCGACGGGGACGTTGAGCTTGATGCCGAGAACGTTGGCCTTGATGGCGGTGCAAAGGCACACGGCGGCGTCGAGGTCGGCGAGGCCACTGAGCAGCGGGCAGCACTGCTCGCTGGCCGGCACGCCGAGGTTGAGCTTCAGCAGGTTCAGTACGTTGGCGCACGCGCCCAGCTTCAACGTGTTGATCAAGCAGGTGCCGCTGCCGCCACCGGGCGTGGGCGGGGTTGGTACTGGAACGGCTGGCGGGGGCACGGCGATCGGCGGGGTTGGTATTGGGACGGCCGGTGGGGGCACGGCGATCGGCGGGGTTGGTACTGGGACGGCCGGCGGGGGTACGGCGATCGGCGGCGTTGGGACTGGCACGGACGGCGTGCTGCCGCACGATCCGCAACCGTGCGAGATTCCCACGAGCACCAGGCTCAGGGCGATGAAGAGGGTGAGCTTGGAGGGCGCCATTGCTATGAAGCTAGTAGTAGCTAGCTAGAGTGTACTGGCTTGTGGCTGAGCGCTAGGTGGGCTTTTGCTAGCTTGGGATGCTTTTCCTGGGTTGCTTGGGGTGGTATTTATAGCTAGGCCGGCCGGGTGCAGCGCCCAAGTGCAAGTTGCAACTGCATCGTTCATGTCATGATCGATCCAATTTGACTCTTGCCGCAATTTGCAAAAAAATATGCGCAACCAGCACTACTACTACACAATTGTTGGATGGTACGTACGTGTGTACGATTACTCGAGCTTAACCCGTTTGCTAACGAACAGAAACACGAGAGCTTTTCCTAGAAAATTTGATAGAGAAATATAATATGGACAGTAATATACTCCCTCTGTTTCTAAATATAAGTCTTTTTAGATATATCAATATAGACTACACACAAGTAAAATGAGTGAATCTGTGATTTAAATTATGTCTATATACATCTGCATATAGTTTGTATTAAAATCTTTAAAATGACTTATATTTAGAAATAGAGAGAGTAGAAGCAGACATAGTATGTACTCCCTCCGCTTTTATTTACTCTGCATATTAGAGTTGACTAAAATCAAACTTCCTAAAGTTTGACCAAGCTTATAAAAGAGAATATAAATATTTATCAAAATAAATTTATATGACGTGAAAGTACAGTCAATAATGAATCTAATGGTATTGATTTGTTATTGTATATGTTAATACTTTTGTTTATAAACTTTGGCAAAGTTTAGAAAGCTTGACTTTGACCAAAGTTAATACGCGGAGTAAATAAAAACGGAGGGAGTATGACAATTGGAATATATCATGCAGCGCTTCGAGCTGGCTAACCTAATGTTCAGGTCATCAGAGACAAAATTAAGGACAGTATAACCACACATAATCCCTGCTCTCACAGCGATTTGGATTTTCGGCCGTCCATTTCCGTGATCCAGTCGTCCCTGGCCATCAGATCTCGTGTGAAAAGTGATTTATTTCGCAATGTGTGTAACCTGGCCCAGCTGTCCTGTGGGCTGCTGCTCTGGAAGCCGAAACGGAGGCCACTCGTGCACTGGGCCGTCGGTCAGCAAAATTCCAGCCCATCCGCAAAGGAGGTCCACTGCGGGCTTCGGGTCCAGAGCGACCCTCAATACCGTTTCCGAAACGCTCCTCCCCGTACCCATCGCCGGTCCTCATCCCCATACCCGGCGGCGCCATGCAGGTCGGCCGCAGATATTCGTGACCGCGCCCAGCAGGATCCACGGCGGCGCAGGTATCCTCCCCGTCTTCCTTCTCCTATCCTTTCTCCTCCGCGTCCCACGCACCTCCGGTACGGCGGGATCCATGGCTGCGCCCAGCGGGATCCACACCGGCGCGACTACCATTACCCAGCCCCATCCACCGTTGCCCCCTTTCCTCCCAGCCCAGCCTTTCTTCCCCTTCCTATTTGCTATAGAACAAAAAGGATGTTGATGTGTGACTGATTCACGCCGTCTGGTGTAGAACAAAAGGGATGGTGTGATCACAATTTTGTACGTATGAAGTAATGCCCAATCCTTCTGAGGACAATTAAGCTTTGTTAATTTTCTAATCTATTTCTTTGTATTTTAAGTTTATTACCTCGTGCCAGCACACCAGGCAAACCACTCTGTTTCTTGGTGATGCTTCTATATTACTAGCAACTCAGGACATCTGTATAATATCTCAATCTTCTCTGGGCAGAACAAAATCCAAGACTGGAGGTTCTATCTCACATGTTGAGTAGGCATGTCGGTTGAGAATGATAACATGTAGGCTTGTAAAGTCTCGCACACAGTAGTACTGTTCGGGATGCTGTCGATTTTAACTTGTTTTCCAATTGCAGTGACATGCTTCCTGAGCAGATCCATACATGGCCGCTGGTCTCAGTTGGAGAGAAATTTGACCTCTGTTGTGTTCAGTATCAATAAAACCAGACCAACTCTTAGGTTCATAGTTTTGAGTGGGGTGGATGTCCTCGCCCGGAGCAAAGCATCAACGCTAACAACCTTTTCGGTTCAGCAATTCCCCTTCTACAGGTATATGCAGATTCTCACCTTATTGTGATGTCCATGACAGATTCTGACCCCTGTCTTTTCTAATTTTATTCATCATATAGAAGTATCCTTCTTGTGGTCTTTCGTCTGGCTGGTAGATTGTGACCCCTGATTAGGCTTTTTGGATCAGTATATTTTCATATGATTTCCTCTGAATACTTCTTTTTTCATATGATTATATATAAGTTAGCACCCTTCCTTAAAAATAATAATTAGGATGCTGTTATTTAAGTTCATTACTACCTTTACTTTTAAACAGCAGCACCTTCTGCTTTTAATTACTAACAACTTCTTCTGCTCTAGGATTATGGGCAATGGTGATCTATGGTATTGGCAACATGACATCGCTTTGCACACTTGGATATTTTGATCCAAGTGTTAACTCGATGGATAATGTGCAGAGCCTCGCCTCGGTGGACTGACCAATCTCTAGGATCTTCGGCTCACCTGTTCTACAGTTCCTTCCTATTTAAAAGCAAAATGGATAATATGGACTCTGTTCTCGCTAAACTCAGCAACCTCAGATCTGTAACTTTGGAGCGTTCAAGTTATCTGGACAGTGGACCTTCCAGCATGAGCATTTCCTGCGATGGCTTGAGCAGCAGTTCCTCTCCTCCGGTGCTTCTTCAGAGATTTGAGTGGTTGCCATGCATTTGCAGCTTCTCAAGCATTCCCAAATGGATTGGACATCTCAGCAAGCTGTGCAATTTAGAGATTGGGATTAGGGAACTAATGAGCAATGATGTTGATGTTCTCAGAGGATTGCCGGCGCTTACTGTTTTCTCATTATATGTCCGAGCAAATCCTGCAGAAAGAATTTTCTTCACTTAAGACAAGATTATTGGTTCTCAAGTGCTTCAAGTTCAGGTGCCGTGTACCCTTGCTGGAATTTGAGGTGGAAGCAATGCCTAATCTCCAGTAACTGAAGCTACATCTCGATGCCCATGGAGCAGATCAACATGGAGTATTTTGTTGTTTAAGATAGATTAGTTTGACAACACGTTTCCTGAGGTCTCTTCTGTTTTGGAATAATCATAGAAGATTATTTCTTTGGAAGCATATGTTCCACATAGAACTGAAATCTTCTTATATTCCAGTTGAGATTATTGATTGAAACTTAAGGAATTTTAAGGTGATTGTGCACTAGCAATTATTTTTATTTCTATGATCTCCACATGAACACAACCATAACCAATGCACGACCATGATGCCCAAGTGGAGCACGCAGGTGAGGCTGAGCTCCTTGCCGCATGTCTCCTCAACCTTGCAGGATATTGAGGAAGACGATGACATGACAGCTTCAGCTGGATAAAGTATGGTCTACTGCCGTTGAGCCATCCTTCAAGATCTTCACATCCCTCCACAAGGTTCCCCTGGACCTGTTGTGAAAAATTGTATCAAACATTTTTGTTAAACCAGGGTGTCTGGTTCTGTCTAATTTCAAACAAATATTTTTGAACTCATTTGGTAAAGGTGGACTATTTAGAAGCCTAAACGAAGTGTTTATTCATTTGTGAAAATTAGATTGCACTGCTTCCATGATCAGGCTACAATGGGACAGATCACTTACAAAAATTACTAACAATAATAAAGTAAAAATACATCCATATATTTTCATGGTTACTAATATATAACATCAAAATGGACGGGCGCAGCAACGCGCGCCTTCAATGATCTAGTAGGAGACTATTACGTCTACGATTTCATTCCATTGTGGGCATGCACATGCATGCTACTACCGGCGCAGGAGATGTCTACATGCATACACGAGTACGCTACAGCTAGCTCGAATTATTAGTCAATCCGGCCCAGTGGGCAGTGTGTGTGCTAACAAATAATCCCAATACCGACAAAAGAATTATACCATTATAGCTAGCTTACAATATTCCTGTGATGGAGAGGGACCTGGCCGTGTGAACAAGGGCTCGTGGAGAAATTGATAATTGTCTATTATGGACCATCTAGAATAAAATTTAAATTTCAGTCGTCTTCACTATTCTTTGGATCAACACCTAATCATCATGAACCCATCTCCTTCACATAAATCATACACGCAAAATGTTGTTAACTAGCATTGATAGCCTCTAGGGAATGTTTTTCTCCTCCGCCACAAGCGACACCCATGCGTCCAGGGTTTCTCTGCCTTTCGTCGGTGCTGCGCTGACCTGCCTCATCACATCTAGCCTTAGTTCTATGGTTTGCTGGGATGTTTTGGAGGTCTTGAACGGCTGCTTCGGCCGGAGGAGATGAGAGCTCAAGTGGAAGTCTTCGTCAGGCCATGCTCGATGGCCCCGTTGGTGAAGCCGATAGCGGCCGGACGTATCCAACGCGTGTGTTTCTATGGCGGCTTGGCCGGGTTAGGCCATCGGAAAATACGGCGTCGACGTATGGCACTGGACGGCTCTGAGTTTGATCTCAGATCTGGACTTGGCGTAAAACAACATGTGAAATTTGTCTCAGCTTTGTCTTTTGGGAGTCTTCGTGTTTGGTTTGGGACGGCGTGGCGGTGACACTTTTCTAGTTTCAAAATATTGTCTTCCACACCCTATCCCTGTTCTATTGGTGTGCTTATCACCGGCAGAGAGGGTCTGGTTTTGTGTCTTTGGTGGATTTTACAGGATCCGGTCGGTTTATGTTTTCGGTGGATCTGTCTGGATTTGACCGGCTTTCATAGTCTTTAGAGTTTCTATAGGCCCGTGGATTATCCTCCCCTCTACCTACCGCTCTACCGGCCGATGACCGAGAGGGGACTCCCTATGCCTCTGCTCTGGCTAGTAGGTTAGGTTAGGGTTTTTATTCCTCGCAGGGCACTGTTTGGGAGGATGGCAACGCTTCTTTGTTGAGTTGATCTGCCAGACTCCAAAGTTTGTCCATCTGGATGAAATATACAAGCTCCGGTAGGGTTTCTCGTCATGCGGGTGCGACGGCGATTTATGTTGTCAGGCACTTCGGATTAGTTCAAGGTTTCAACGACAATGATTTTCTACTCTACCGCGCTAGTCCTTAGCTTCCCGACTGTCGTTGACAAGGTCAAGCCGGCTCCGGTAGGGCAGCAGCCACAACGGTGCATCAACGACTAGTTCTGGCAGTAGCATTGGTTGTTTGGTGGTCTAAATATCTCGATGTAATTTCTTATGTTTGGGATATTTTGTACTTTTGATGAACTTTGATGAAAGATTCGGATGCTTTTTTTTGCAAAAAAAGAAGAGTTTCAACAGGCCCTTTTCGGTGTTCTTTTCTTCCAGACGATGATTTGCTTCACTAATCGTGGTCGCCGCTGTCAGTCTGCATTGATGACTTCCGCTGCTTCTACAAGCTCTTGGGGTTTCAAAAAATTTGCTTCATCAAAGCGGAGGCCCGGAGACGGCGTCGAGCTATGTACACGGCGTGGCGCTGGTAGATGTAGTAGGAAGAAGACCTTGGCATCTATCATCATCCTCATCTTGTTTGAGCGTTATCTTATTTTTTTTGCACAATTGTTTGTAATGTCCAGATAATTTTAATATATGACATTAGGTTTTTCTAAACACTTAATCATCATCACCCCTATCTGGTTTCACATAAATCATACACCCATGTTGTTAACTAGCATTCAGAGGCTCTATGAACATTTTTCTCCTCCCCATGAGTGATTCCCATGCGTCTAGGGTTTCCTTGTCTCGTCCCATGTGGCCTTGGTGCTATGGAAGCGCGGTGGATCCTGGCCCATGCCCGCAGGAGGGCTCCTGCTTCGTTTTTAGGAGTTTTGAAGTTTATTTACGATTTGTGCCCTGCTCAGGAAGGCATGCAAGGCGACAACGGCTCCTGAATATGGAATAAGGTTCTCCCTAACTAACGCCGGCGGTTCATCTCGCGTTGTCAGAGGGCGTGTGGAGGTGTGTCTCCAGCGGATCATGCAGGATTCAATCGGTGTTTTTTCATCGGTAGATCCATATGGGTCTGGTCTTCGTTCATCCACATTCGTGTGTTTACAGACTGGTTCTTCCGATCTACGCTTCTCTTCATTAGTATTTTTTGTTACTTTTGAGGTTCTTGAAACTTTCACAAACTTTGATGAATAGATTGAAAGTTTTTCCCGCAAATAAATAAATAATCATACACCCTGCATTTTCGTTCTAATAAAAGTCTGCTCTTTCAATACTGAAACTTTATGCTAGATATTGTGCAATTTTAGGTAATAAGGATATAAAAAGGTCTTAACTAAGATCTAGTGCAAGTGAAAAATATATCCACTTTATCTACATATCACTATATTAGTTTGCAAGCTAACAAATTAATTTACATGAAAATAGAAATAACACCATATTAATCTGCAGCTATCTTTTTCGATGGCTTACTTTCACATGCATGTATGCAAAATATTCATAAAAAATTATTTTATATGTAACTAAATGATAATGGGGGACAATATCCTCTGCTCCCAACACTTTGGTGCTCCCATGCTCCAATGTGTAAAAAGCAATTTCAAAAGTTTTAAAAAGACTCTTTTTTTATGAATGTTCATATGTGTCCATAACCTCTGAATAAGACCCAAACTCGAAATTGACATTGATAACAAAAAAGACAAACTCGGCTAAAATGACACTATTCACATAAAGATTTCTCTTTTTTGTTTCCCAATGTATATTTTGAGTTTGGATCATCTTTATTGATTGTAGACACATGTCTTCTGAACATACATAAAAAAATATCAGAATTTTTTTGAAACATTTGAATTCAAAATTTGAAGCATTAGAGCATGGGAGCACTTTCTCCATATGAAAGTGCTGCGGGCACATAGAGATGTGGGTAGAGGAAGTCTCAGAAAGAGAAGGCCGAGCTGTAGGTCACGTGACCTGCACCGAAAAGGTGGCTGACTGGGCTGGTATTTCCCATGATAATGGAGGGCTATCTGAGATAAGGTTGACCATTTGTCTCTTTTTTTAGAACTCGTTTGGTAGAGTGCTCGTGCCTGAAAGCCCCAATATACCGCCTTAAGTGGCAACTATGTTACTTCGGCCACTATTGAAAAATCTGGTGCGGGTGAACACAATGTTTGGAGGAAGCCTATAGTTGAGGTGGACACAAGGGTTTGGCGGATGGCTTTCAAAATATACATTTGATGATGATCTTTATCGTTTGAATATTTACGGTATTCTTTTGAAGTACTTTGATGAGGACCAAGCTAGAATTGCTATGGGAGAGGTGCATGGGGGCATTTGTGGCACTCAGTGGAGGCACAAGATAAAGTGGCTATTATGGTGTGTTGGATTCTTTTCACTGATAATGATTGATGATGCCTTTAATAAGTACGGTAAAGGGTGTGAAGCTTGTAATTTTGGTGTGATATTCAAATTGCTCCTGCTGTTACATTACACCCTATTGTCAAGTTGTGTCAGCACAGAGGATGGGGATTCGACTTTATTTGGAAAATTTATTATTATTATTCCAAGGGGCATCTGATGGGTGTTAGTAGATATTGATTATTTCAGCAAGTAGTTTGACGTACTACCTCTCAAGAATTAGACACATTGGGAGGTAATTCAATTCCTAAATGACCACATTATTCATAGATTTGGTATTCATCAGAATTAAACTACGAATCAAGGCTCATCGTTTATCTCAATACAAGTGAAAGAAATTGCCGGATCATATCAGATAAAAATGCTCAATTATTTTCCATACACTAATGTCTAAGATAATGTACAAATTTAATCTAGCAATAAGATACTAATCAAGCTCAAAAAAAAGAGGATAGAAGATAATCCAAGAGATGGCATGAGGTGTTGTCAGAGGTTTGTGTGCACACTGAATCTCTAGGCGCGGTGCTACGAACACAACTCCATATGAGCTTGTGTATGGACATGAAGCCATTTTACATAGATGTAAATTTTCAACACACAATATAAGGTCAAGTTGAAGAGCATTCAAGTTGGTAATCTCGTGTTGACATTGTCCTTAGAATAAGATCTGGAGCATGATTATTTTTTCAAGGACAACATTGCCAAAAGACAGGGCAACATGTGTTGACACCATCTTTCGATGAGACGTAGACCCAGATGACCTCCGGGCTAGTACATAAGTATGTGCCTTTGAACACATAGTCTACTCAGAGGCTCTCTGAGTGCCTCTGATCATTCCAGAAATGTGCAACCAACAACTCAGAGTCCATCCTAAGGCTCTAGACGCTCTTTGGAATAGAACAGTCACTACACCACAACACTACATCCCCGTCAGCTAGGTTGGTCGGAAATACAGCTTCCACAGACATACAGTCGGTCGGGAAAGACTATTGCCGACCAACCTTGTCTGTTAGGAAAAGTCCAGACGGGAAACCCTTTCCCGACCGACATATCTTTCCCGACCAACTGCTTGATGGCTAAGGGGTACTTTTCCCGACCAAAGCAGATGGCATGTAGCAGCCCGCGTGGAGCTCCGGATACCCTTCGAACCAAAGCAGAAGCACGCAACGCCCGCTAGGAGACTACTCAAAGGAGGCATGGAGGCTCCTGACTAATTTTCCCAAATTAGGCCAGGTTTAAGGTTTTGTACGGAAATTTGAGTCCGTTTCTTGCACCAAAATTCCAGCCACATCTATTAACTACAAATAAACGGAGGTGCTACTCTTGGTTCATATTCTTAGTCTGTCATGCACTTTTACACAAAACCACCTTGATGTTTTTAGACATCAACCAACAGTCTGATGAGGAAGTTCCAGATGTTGTTGTTCGTCCGTTTCACCGGCCTCCCCGTTTCATATCTTCATGCCATATCCAAGATCAAAATGTATGTGTTGTGGGACATGAAATTCTTAGCCTGTCCAACGCACGCATAAGTAGTGGGACACCACGGTTACGACTAGTGATCCAATGCCATGGCCACAATCGGGAAGACACATAAGTGTTGGTCGCGGCCTTCCTGAATGAGACAACCCAGTCAGATGCGCCGGATCCATGGCTCCCCGACGTAAACTAAAATCATGTATCCCGTCAACCTCCTCGATCGATCGTCAATACCAACGCGGATTTAACAATCTCCATCACAATGTCGTCGTGTTGGGAGTCGATCACGTTGGCGCTGTCGCCAGCAAACATTTTTTTTTTTCGAAACGGAGGCAAGAGAATTGCCTCATCGATTAATTAAGAAGAAGAGAATTGCCTAGTTAATTTACGGAAAACCGGGCTAAAACCAATACAATCATATCATAATTGGACTACTCACCAATCATGAGACCCCATGAGTACACCTGTAACCCACCAAACCCTCCCAACATACTACAAACATAACTCCTTACGCTTGTACACCATGATTGAACCACACCAAAACCACAATGACGACCCAACTCATGAGGACGGCCAGTCGCGAGGATGAGCCGAGGGACCGAGAATCATCCACTAAGCAGCCGCGGGCACCTTACCTATGACACCACTCTTCTTGCTTTTGCACCTTAGTGACTTCTCCTGCACTAAACCGGTCCGAGGGCAATCGCTCGCCTTCTTGCATTTGCCCTTGAATGTCGATCCTGTCAGGAGGCAGGCAATTGCCCTTCCAGTTCCAGGACTAATAGCCTCCACACTAGCAAGCAAGTCACAAAGCTCTTTTGCAAAGAGAGCATTTGAAGTATCCGTCGGCGGTCGCCAGCAAACATGAGGTCATGGGAGGTGGCACTGCAGGATTAGGTACTGGCACGACACAAGGTCGCGGCGTCCCAGTGCTCGGACGTGTGCTGTTTAGCATAGCGAGCGAAATGGGAATCATAGAAGCCAATGTGAATGACGTCCATAGGTACGGCATCGCGGGGCTCTCGCTCAGATCACTGGCGCCCTTCGCCTAAGCGACATTCGACCTCGTCGTGACGCATAGGGCATGCAGACATACGACATCACATGCTCTCACTCGGATCATCGGGACCGTTAGAATGCATCTTCAGGAGCAGCTACACCGGCATGAACACGATCTACTGCATGTTCCAAAGCACACGGTCGACATGCATACGATCTGGTGCATGTTCCAGGGCACGCGGTCTGGTAAAAGGAAAAGTGACATCACTAATGGATGGGTAGGGGCGTGTGAGGATTTGTTTGTCCAGTTGCAAGTCACCAAGTCGAGTTGAAGTGCCGAAGCAGAGTACTGCGGCGTGGCTAACTGTGCTAGAATGTAGACGCATGTCGCCTCCTGAACTTCAGGATCGCCCAAATCCTACGTGTCTTCTCTCTCGGGCATTCTGTTTTCTCCACGGATGTATATGTGTAACATGTTGTAACTCATTCTACCCGCAAAAAAAATGTTGTACCTTATTCAACAGTAAGATCAATTCCGTTGTTCAACTGTGGCAGCTTCCCACCAACCTTGCAGAAGAACTTGTCGGCTTGCAGCAGCCGTAGCGCATCCGATGGTTCATAGCAAAATGAGCGGTGCAACAACGGCGTGGGTTTCCGTCCCTAGATATATGCTACAGATGCATATGGACACATGTTGTCGTGGTTTTGTCACGGCAGATGTCCTAGCGAAAGGACTTAAATCGGGGAGCCATCGCGACGGGTTAGCTTAAAGGGGTTAAAGCGGACAAGGGACGCAGAGAGTTTATACTGGTTCGGGCCCTTGCGGTGAAGGTAAAAGTCTACGATCCAGTTGTTGTGGAATTGCTAGGGTTTTGATGACCAGGGAGCGAATTCGCTATGCCTGGTTCTCGAGTTGTTGTTTGTTGTCCCTAAACCGCCGCCGGGTCGTCCCCTTATATACATGGGTTGACGCCCGCCGGTTTACAGGATCTCGAGGCCGGCTCACAAACGTGTCCGACCCGGTCTCTACTCTTTCTATCTTACAACACAAGTTTGCATATCAATGTCGGTTTATGTTTACATGTTGTAATCCGCCTTTGGGCCCTAGGCCTTCATAAAGCGCCCCCGTCTTCGTCTTCATGGGCTTCAAGTATAATAACTTATCTTGGGGATAACCCGGCCTCTCCTTTCCGGTTTATACCCAGTAGTAATACCCCCAACATTAGGCCCCAGATTGATTTGAACTGGTTCATGTCAATCTTCAACGCATCATCACCTTCACAGAAATCTTGTAAACCGCCATGATGTCATCTTCCAGAATCGTGATAAACTGCTGTGACGTCACCTGCTATTAAAATTGCATATAGCTCACCTTCTTTAATGAGCCTCCGTCAATCGAGGCGACAGCTCTGCCATATATCTAACTTTTGGGCTCCTCGATTCTCGCGCCCGTCACTTATCCCTTTGCCTTTATAAATAGGACTATGGGGTCTATCCATTTTCCCTCGTGCTTCTTCACATCGTCTTATTCCTCGCGCCGACCGAACCTTCGAGCTCTGTCGTCGCCGTCGATCTTCGCATCTGCCTCAACAACGGCCGCTGCATCAACCTGATCGTACCAGAAAGCCGTGACGCCTCTCCGCTGTTCTTTTGACATTGGTAAATCTTCTACCCTAGATTTTATCATTAGGGTTTGTACTTATCATAGCTCTTCGTAGTTCTTGGAGCTGTTCTTCCTTGTTCCTCTTCAGTAGTACAAATGGCGATTTAGATCTGGTATTTCCTAGTGCCTTTGTAGTCAAAACTCCGTTTCCCTCATTAGAACATCTGCTTTGTGTAGAAAAACTCATCTAGAACTGTTAAACACCTCAAGCGCATGCGCTTTAGGTCGGAATATATTTCGATTTATCAACAAGCTGCAGATCTGAAATTACCATGCCAAGCTGTGAAACTTGTTTTTCCTTCACTTATGCATCTTAGATCTGTATCTTCTATACTGGAGTAGGCGGTTTATTTTCATAGAAAAATGATGATCCGGTAGGTACCATTAGTCCCATGTTGAACCGCCAAGCCGTTTTATCTTTGTATCATCTCCCATGTCTGATTCCGGTTTAACAATGTATATACTTCTGTCTTCTTCTGCTCTTGCACCGCTTTATACTTGTTCAATATAAACCTTAAACCGGCAATAATCATGTTTCAGTTTTCCATTGAAATGGCCAAACAAGTATATGAGTGCAACTGGGTTCCTTCCCGGGTCACTGAAGAACAATTAGACAGATGTGTCGCAACTGGCGCTTTAGCCAAGAAAGAGGTCATCCACTGGAGGGCCCCCGGTCCGGAAAATCCTTCTGAACCCAAGGACGGAGAAGTAGTTGTTTTCGTTGACCATCTGGGTCGAGGTTTTAGCCCTCCCGGTGCAAAGTTTTTCCGAGATGTGCTTGCCAGTTTTCAGCTCCACCCTCAGGACATCGACCCAAACTCTGTGTCCAACATCTACCATTTCCAAGTCTTTTGTGAAGCTTATCTTCAAGAGGAGCCCATAGTTGAATTGTTTAGGGATTTCTTCTACTTAAACCGTTAGACAGAGTTCACAGATGAACCCAATACTAAGCTCGGTGGAATGGCGGTTCAAAAGAGGAAGGATGTCAGCTTCCCTCACGCCAAGCTCCATAGTCACCCCAAGGAGTGGAACCAGACTTGGTTTCATTGCAAAGATACATCTCCAACTGATGAAACCCTTTGCCGGGTTACCGCCCTCACCGTCTTAGCGACACACATCCCTTTCCTTAGAGGTTAACCGCAAAGGAAAGGTCCAACTATGCTCCACAACTGTCAAAGCTTAGAGCCTTCATGGCGAACGGTTTAACATGTGTTGATTTTGCTCGTGTTGGATAACTTGGAGCATATTGCCCTTAAGCCGACACCCCGGTTTAATGTGTGAATACACCGGGAGTTTGAAGGACCCTCAACGACACATTGATATTCAGCTTACAGATGTTGAAGTTACTGAGGCTGTGAAGAAGATACTGAATGAACTGGAGGCTATCTGCAGCCAGACCGGATTAAGTCCTTTCTGTGTTTCCAACAAACCACCAACTGTAAGGATCCCATAACTTTTTTGATCTAACTTACTTATTTCAAATATTCTCTCAAAATTTTGTCCATCTTTGGTAGGGTGACGATCCGTTCTGGAAGAAAAAACCACAGGATAAACCGGCAAAACCACAAGACAAACCGGCTAAACCACTTCGCCATAAGACCAAGGTTGTCAAAAAACCTGCCAAGAAAAGGACCACTGCGTCTTCTGAGCCAAATGCTGATGCCGATTTGGCTAATCCGGACTCAGAGGTAGAACTTGACTCTCTTGGTTCATTTTTCATACATCTCATTGACAATGACCATTATTAGGACGATGCTGAAGGCAGCCAAGCTGACGATGTAGAGGTAATTATCCTTTCCTCCGGTTCAGATCCTCTGCCAACACCGAAAATCCATCGAGCAAACCGGAAAGTAAAATTTTCTCACCCCCTCGCTCACTTGGACCCAAACTTTCTTTTTAAGACGCAGCAACACGAAGCTCGCCGCACAAACCGGCACAATGGCCAGGTAGTCACCTCAGCCGGTTTACCAAATACTCCAGTCCGGAAACTTCAATCAGAGGTCTCTTACATTCCTGACACTTCTTGTCCCAAGGCGGGTTGTTTCCGTCAGCCTCTTAATCCGTCTGATTCAAATTATCAGGGCACACCCAACTCATCCTCCGGCGAGTCATCGGCCACACAGCTTCCACCCTTCAAGACGGTTCCTGGGTGAGTCATACCTTAAATTTATTTTCCATGCCTTATGTTTTACACAATGTATTGACCTTTATTTTTGTTCTTTCTCAATGCCAAGCCAAGACCCAGCAAGAAGGCTCGGTTCAACAAACCGTCAGACGAAAATGTGGTTATTGAACCGGAGAAAACCCCAGATCCAGTAGAGACCAATGCGGATGCTCAGCTTGATGATCCGCCACCACAAGATTATCACTTCGTCGCTGAACAAGTATAAGTGGACACCACCACTCACACTGACCAACCGACTAGTCCGGCTCGCACGGATGATAAACCGGCCAGTCCAGCCAAGGCTGCTGATAAACCATCCACTCCAATGAAGGTTGCTGATGCTATAGAAGATGACATTATGATTACCGGCGTCACCGCTCCTGGCAACCCGGTCGCTTTATCCAAACATAGCGCCAAGGAGGAGCTTTCTGCTATGGGCAAAGGCAAATGGAACACCGATTTGTCCAGCTATGCCCATCTCAACGCCCAAGACGTTCACTCTGGCTTCTTGAACCGTCTGTACACTAGTCGCTATTATGAAGCCGGTTTAGTAAATCAGATGAAGGAGCGATATGAGGTAACCACAGAACTGTTTATCTTATGTCCAATTTCAAATGTCAACTCCAGTGGCCCCCCAAGGGTCGGTTTATGATGTTAATCTAAACCGGGACTGTGTACTAACTTTGCATGATTAGCCTCCAGTGACCGGGTTATCTCTTTAAGATGAACCGGTACTTTAGAATTATAACTTTATATCTTTCATTGGTGTAGCTCTCAAGTGTCGGTTTAACTTATGAAGGTGAACCGGGACTTTAGAAGAATTCCCATAACGTTACTTTGAGCAAACATACATTAGCCCCCAACTGCCAAGAATAATACTTGTATTGTGCTTGGGACTTGTAATAATTTTCAAGAACAAGCAAATATGCATTAGCCCCCAAGTACCAGGTGCATAACTTGTTATGTACTTGGTACTTCAAATATGTACCGTCAACTCATGATATGTCTGCCTCTTATAGGCTGAGCTGAGCAAAAAGGAAACTCAAACTGCCGATCTGCAAGAAAACCTCAAGTCCCAGCAAGCCGAAACCTCCAAGGCCAAGGAAGAGCTGACCAGCGCTTTAGCTCCTATGGAAAAACTGAAGGAGAGTTTCAACAAGGAGCAGGAGGATTGGGAGATAGAAAATCCGCTTTGCAAAAAAGAGCCGAGGACGCAGAAGCAGCTCTTAAACCGGTAGTAGATGAATTGACTAGCGTAAAGCGGCAAATACTTGCCATGACCGCTGCTGTATTCGGTAAACATACTTGCCTCACATTTTCAACATAGAATCCCATACGAAGCCGGTTTACTGATGCTTGTAATTATGCAGGGACTCGCATTAGTCATCTGGGCTCTGACGTACAGAAGAAGCTGAAGGCTGCCTATACTCTTATAGAGCAGTTATATACTGGCGCACAACGAATCATCTGCACCGCTTCTCACAACAAATCGCCCCCAACTTTAATCAAGGAGACCTTAGAAATACTATCAATGCTGCCTGCCCGGATAGAAGAGCTAAAGAGGTCTGCTGCAAGGGATGGTGCTCTGACCGCACTAACACGGGCAAAAGCATGGGTGCCTAATCTTGATCCAGTGGATGTGGCGAAAGGCTACCCAAGCTTAAAAGAAGACGGATCAGAATTTGGCAATGAGGACCTCCGTGCCATAAACCGGGAAGTACATCCACTAGCTTGCCAATTAGCTGAAGAAGATGATCTTTCGTATTATCAGCCGAATTATGACGTCAACAACAAACGGGTTGCTGCCCCAACTCCGGAGGCTCAAAATCTCATCCCGCCAATACGTAAGCACACCTATGCCCCTAACATTGAACCGTCCACCCTTATAAGCGACGAAGATGTGTTCCAAGCCTTAACTGGGATTAACTGGGCAACTATTGACTTCCAGCCGCTCGGTAGAGACGAGGAGGATGAACCGATGCAAGATGATCCGCAGCCGTCCAGTCAACCTGGTGACGAATCATGATCAGGAGACCGGGTTAGCCTTTTGCGAGCCGCAACGCTTGTTTGAAAAACAATTATTCTTTTGGGCACTGAAACGCCTTGTAATAGGCTAGTTCAAATACTTGGTCTGTTATGCCTTCGTGCATATTTATTTTGCCCGATACTTGTTAATTCGCCATGCTTAAGATATATGATATTCATAATCTGTAGCTTCTCCTGCATATAAGAAGTTGAAAGTGTCCTGGCGGTTTACCGCCGGACGGGTTATGATGCCCAGATATATAGCCAAGGTTTATAACCAAGGTCGTAAAAAGATAATCAAATATGGAAATACTTGATACCTGTGACCTTGAGTCATAATGTTGGCTAACCAACTGTTGTAATGAGGGTAATAACCCTAATCTTCTGTCATATTGTGCCGGTTTATGATAAAACAGTTCCGGGTTATGATAAACACCGGTTTATTCATATTCAATTCTGGCGACTTATAGTCAAAACCAGACCGGGTTAATAATCTTCGGATTATGACTGATCAGATACTGACAACTTGTAGTTGAAAGTCAAGCCGGGTTTAATGAACGCCGGTTTATCAGAACATTATATATGTCATCACAAGTGAAAAAACTTGGCAAATAAAAGCATACGAAAAAACTTGTAGTCGAGGCTTTTCATGGGCTGTCAGGCCCCTAATTCGAGGCTTTTCATGGGCTGCCAGGCCACTGAGTTAAACCATTTCACAAAGCCTTTTAAGATGGTCCTCAATCCTTAACCAATCATCGTTTTAACTTTGACAAGTTCAAGGTCTTATCAGATTGACTTGTCAAAGTTTGGCGGGTCATACCAAGTTTAACTGGATGGAGTGACTTACTTAAAAAGGCAGGCTAACCCGAGGTTTTAGGTGTATACACCAGGCTTCCAAGCCGTGGCTTGATAGCCTATTACAAGCGTAGATTCTTTGTTCATTGCGATAGCAAAGAATCCCCAAGCAATATTTTGAGCTGTGCTCAGTGGGTGCCTATGTTTGAGTTGTTCTTTTGCAACACTCTCTTTTGCCCCGAATTAATTTGGCTTAGAGCCGATCAAGAGGTGTGACTATGGTTCGAATACGACCAAGCCCCCAAGTGATTTTTCTGGTGGCTTTGCGTCGATCAAGAGGTGTAGCTATGGTTCAAATACAACCAAGCCCCCAAGTGATTTTTATATAAAGCTTTATAAGCTGAATCAAGGTGTAAACCGGACGCCGCTTTATGAACAGAATCCCCCATGTAACAACAGATACCCCGCTTTAACTGGGGCTCCGGTTTATTATATTCATTATAATATATACATTATCATAACTATGTACATAAGAAGAGCCTATGGCTCAAGTATAGTAGGGCCGAAGATGAGCGATACTCCATGGCCGGTGGGTCTCCTCCTCCGATTTACGTGAGTCTTTATGCTCTCGAACATCTATAAGGTAGTATGACCCGTTATGCAAATTCTTGCTGACCACAAAGGGTCCTTCCCAAGGCGGGGATAACTTGTGCATATCTGTCTGATCCTGGATGAGTCGGAGCACCAGGTCGCCTTCTTGAAAAGTTCTGGTTCTAACCCTGCGGCTATGATAACGACGCAGATATTGCTGATAAATCGCCGAATGGGCTGCTGCAATGTCACGCTCCTCATCCAATAGGTCAAGTGCTTCCTGTCGTGCCTTCTCATTGTCAGCTTCAACATATGCTGCCACACAAGGCGAGTCATGACGGATGTCACTTGGGAGAACCGCCTCCGCTCCATAAACCATGAAAAAAGGTGTATAACCCGTGGATCTGTTGGGCGTGGTATTGATGCTCCATAACACAGAAGGTAACTCCTCCACCCAACAACCCCGCGTCCGTTGCAAAGGAACCATAATCCGGGGCTTGACACCTCTCAAGATCTCTTGACTGGCTCTTTCTGCTTGACCATTAGACTGGGGGTGAGCCACTGATGATACGTCAAGCCGGATGTGCTCACGTTGACAGGACTCCTTCATAGCACCTTTGGACAGATTGGTACCATTATCAGTTATAATGATGCGTGGGAAACCAAACCGGAAAATCACCTTCTTGATGAATTGAACCGTCGTAGATGCATCACACTTACTGACTGGCTCTGCCTCAACCCACTTAGTAAACTTATCAACCGCCACCAAAAGGTGGGTCTTCTTGTCCTTGGATCTCTTAAAGGGCCCAACCATATCCAGCCCCCAAGTTGCAAACGGCCAAGTGATTGGAATCATCCTCAATTCCTGTGCCGGAACATGGGCTCGACGTGAGAATTTCTGACAACCGTCGCATTTTTTCACCAATTCTTCCGCATCAGTATGAGCTGTCAGCCAATAGAAGCCATGACGAAAAGCTTTTGCTACCAGGGACTTTGAACCGGCGTGGTGACCACAATCTCCTTCGTGGATCTCACGCAAAATTTCACGGCCTTCTTTAGGAGATACACAATGTTGAAATGCCCCTGTCACACTGCAATAATGCAACTCTCCGTTGATAATAGTCATGGACTTGGACCGCCGGATTATCTGCCTGGCCGAAGTTTCATCCTCTGGGAACTCGCCCCAGTTCATATACGCCAAATATGGAACCATCCAATCCCGGATAACATGAAGAGCCTCCACCAACTGAGCCTCCCGATCAGGAACAACCAAATCCTCTTCGCCAGGGAGCTTGACAGACGGATTATGCAGCACATCCAGGAAGACATTGGGTGGGACCGGTTTACGTTGGGAACCCAAGCGGCTTATAGCGTCCACCGCTTCATTCTTCCGCCGGTCCACATGATCGACCTAATAACCTTTGAAGTGACATGCAACAATATCCACCTCTCGACGATATGCTGCCATGAGTGGGTCCTTGGAATCCCAAGTACCAGACACTTGTAGAGCCACCAGATCCAACTCACTGAAGCACTTAACTCGGCTTAGATTCATCTCTTTAGCCATCCGAAGACCATGGAGTAAAGCCTCATATTCAGCTACATTGTTAGTGCAAGGGAACATTAAACGGAGAACATAAAAAAACTTATCACCCCGTGGGGAAGTTAATACGACTCCAGCCCCCGAGCCCTCCAATTGCCTGGACCCATCAAAATGAACAGTCCAATAAGTATGATCCGGCTTCTCTTCTGGTGCCTGTAATTCTGTCCAGTCATTGATGAAATCCACAAGTGCCTGAGATTTGATCACCGTCCGGGGCATATATTTTAACCCGTGAGGCCCAAGCTCAATAGCCCACTTAGCAATCCGGCCAGTTGCTTCCCTGTTTTGGATTATATCCCCCAAAGGAGCAGAGCTGACCACAGTGATGGAATGACCTTGGAAATATTGCTTAAGCTTCCGGCTTGCCATAAAAACGCCACACACCAGCTTCTGCCAATGTGGGTACCTTTGCTTGGACTCAATAAGTACCTCACTGATATAATAAACCGGCCGTTGAACCGGATACTCCTTTCCGGCCTCCTTGCGCTCCACCACAATAGTCGCGCTAACAGCCCGGGCGTTAGCTACAACATATAGCAACAATGGCTCTTTATCAACAGGAGCAACAAGAAACCAGCAGATTAGCCAGCTGCCGCTTTAAGTCCTCAAATGCTTCATTGGCGGCGTCACTCCAGACGAATTCATCTGTTTTCTTCAGCGTCTGATATAAAGGGATGGCCAAGGCAACTGATAAACCGGCTCAAGGCGGCAATCCGGCCTGCCAAGCGTTGAACATCATTGATACACTTCGGTTTAGCCAAAGAAGTTATAGCCTTGATTTTTTCTGGATTAGCTTCAATGCCCCTGTTAGACACCAGAAAACCTAAGAGTTTGCCTGCCGGTACACCGAAAACACACTTGGCCGGATTAAGCATCATTTTATAAACCCGGAGGTTATCAAAGGTCTCCTTCAAGTCATCTATCAATGTCACCTTCTTTCTGGATTTTACCACAATATCATCCACATAAGCATGAACATTGCGGCCGATCTGATCATGAAGACAATTCTGCACACAACACTGATAAGTCGCCTGGGCACTCTTGAGCCCAAAAGGCATAGACACATAGCAGAAGGCTCCAAAAGGAGTTATAAACGATGTCTTCTCCTGGTCCTTAACTGCCATTTTGATCTGATGGTAACCAGAATATGCATCCAAAAAGCTCAAACGCTCACAACCCGCCGTAGCATTAATGATTTGATCAATACGAGGCAGAGCAAAAGGATCTGCTGGACAAGCCTTGTTCAAATATGTGTAGTCCACACACATACGCCAAGTGTCGTTCTTCTTTAGCACCAGCACCGGATTAGCCAACCATTCAGGATGAAATACTTCAACGATGAACCCAACCGCCAAGAGCCTGGCTACTTCCTCACCAATAGCCTCGCGTCTTTCTTCATTGAACCGGCGAAGAAATTGCTTGATTGGTTTTTACTTGGGATCGACATTGAGAGTGTGCTCAGCGAGTTCTCTCGGTACACCTGGCATGTCAGAAGGCTTCCATACAAAGATGTCCCGGTTCTCACGGATGAACTCGATGAGCGTGCTTTCCTATTTCGGATCCAAGTTAGCGCTGATGCTAAACTTCTTGGATGAGTCGCATGGAACAAAATCAACCAGCTTAGTCTCATCAGCCGTTTTAAACTTCAAGGCCGGATCATGCTCTATAGTTGGCTTTTTCAAAGATGTCATATCCGCCGGATCAACATTGTCCTTGTGGAACTTCATCTCCTCTGTTGCACAAACCGACTCAGCATATGCCGCATCACCTTCTTCACATTCCAAAGCGATCTTTCGGCTCCCATGGACCGTGATGGTCCCCTTATGACCCGGCATCTTGAGCTGCAGATAGACATAACAGGGCCTTGCCATGAACTTAGCATAAGCCGACCGTCGAAACAGGGCATGATACGGGCTCTTGATTTTCACCACTTCAAAAGTCAATGTCTCTGGCCTTGAATCATGCTCATCTCCAAAATAAACCTCCAGAGCTATCTTACCAACGGGATACGCCGATTTACCAGGCACCACACCATGGAAGACCGTGTTGGACGGTTTAAGATTTTTATATGTTAACCCCATGCGACGGAAGGTTTCATAATAAAGGATATTGATACTAGTCCCACCATCCATGAGTACCTTGGTGAACTTATATCCGCCAACCTGAGGCGCCACCACCAATGCCAGATGACCCGGATTATCAACCCGGGGCAGATGATCCTCTCTACTCCACATGATCGGCTGCTCAGACCAGCGTAAGTAATGGGGCACCACTGGTTCAACGGAATTCACTGCCCTTTTATGAAGCTTCTGATCGTGCTTACATAGACTAGTGGTGAAAACATGATACTGCCCACTATTCAACTGCTTCGGGTTGCTCTGGTAGCCCGACTGCTGTTGTTGCTGCTGATTGCCCTGATGATTATAACCACCTTGGTTGCCCTGATTTCCTTGATTACCATGTCCGCTCTGATTAGCGTGAAAACCAGAACCGGAACTGCCTCCAGCGTAACCCGGCCCATGAGATCCAGGGCCTGAACCGCCGCCCGGTCCGTGATCATNTTCAAAAGTCAATGTCTCTGGCCTTGAATCATGCTCATCTCCAAAATAAACCTCCAGAGCTATCTTACCAACGGGATACGCCGATTTACCAGGCACCACACCATGGAAGACCGTGTTGGACGGTTTAAGATTTTTATATGTTAACCCCATGCGACGGAAGGTTTCATAATAAAGGATATTGATACTAGTCCCACCATCCATGAGTACCTTGGTGAACTTATATCCGCCAACCTGAGGCGCCACCACCAATGCCAGATGACCCGGATTATCAACCCGGGGCAGATGATCCTCTCTACTCCACATGATCGGCTGCTCAGACCAGCGTAAGTAATGGGGCACCACTGGTTCAACGGAATTCACTGCCCTTTTATGAAGCTTCTGATCGTGCTTACATAGACTAGTGGTGAAAACATGATACTGCCCACTATTCAACTGCTTCGGGTTGCTCTGGTAGCCCGACTGCTGTTGTTGCTGCTGATTGCCCTGATGATTATAACCACCTTGGTTGCCCTGATTTCCTTGATTACCATGTCCGCTCTGATTAGCGTGAAAACCAGAACCGGAACTGCCTCCAGCGTAACCCGGCCCATGAGATCCAGGGCCTGAACCGCCGCCCGGTCCGTGATCATACCGAAAAAAGTCGGAATTTTTGAACTCCTGCATGATATAACAATCTTTCCAGAGGTGCGTGGACGGTTTGTCCTGCGTCCCGTGCTTTGGGCAAGGCTGGTTAACAGATAAGACAGGCACTCCGGATTAGGACTTGGTCCTCCACCACGCTGGGGCGGTTTACCCTTACGCCGCTGGCCTTTGTCCTGCTATTAGTGTTAGCCACAAAATCTAAGCTGTTATCCGCTTTACGCTTACCGTTGTTTCCATGACCCGCCGGGTTATGATGTTGCCCCTTGGTATTGCACTCTTCTTTCCCTTCCCTGTCTTGTCATCATCAGACTTGGGGTCCTTGGTACTATCAGAGTCGGCATACTTTACCAGAGCTGCCATAAGCATTCCCATGTCATTACAATGACGTTTGAGCCGTCCCAACTTCAACTTCAGGGGTGCAAACCGGCAATTGCCTTCCAATGTTAAAACTGATGTATCAGCGTTGATGCGGTCCGATGAATGCAAAATCTCTGAAACCCGGCGCACCCAACGGGTTGTTGATTCTCCTTCCTCCTGGACACAGGCAGCTAAGTCCACAATTGACATGGGCCGCTTGCATGTATCCTTGAAATTCTGGATAAACTGGGCCCTTAATTCGGCCCATGACCCAATAGAGTTAGCCGGCAAGTTCTTCAGCCAAGTGCGGGTTGTCCCCTCCAGCATCATGGTGAAGTATTTAGCACACGCCGTATCGTCCACATCCAGCATCTCCATTGCCATCTCATAGCTTTTAACCCATGACTCGGGGGGTAAATCGCGGTGTAATTCGGCACTTTACGTGGGCCCTTGAAATCCTTGGGCAGGCGCACGTTGCGCAACGCTGGGACGAGACACGACACTCCCAAAGAGCTGGAAGTAACTCCTGGTTCCACCAACGTGGTTGGACCAACTGGAGTAAGTTGGCGGGCTTCATGCTGCGCCGCTAACTCGGCCTCTCGACGTGCCCTAGCACGATCCACCACATCCTCAGCATCACCACCGCCGCCCGCCGGGTTATGTCCATGGGGCGAATTACGGTTTCGCGCACTGCTTGACACGGCCGGTTCATCGATATGCCTGCTGTAACTCCGGCTTGGGCCGGGAGTAGAATGGATCCTTTCACGACTATATGAATAAGCCTGCTGCTGAGTCAAAGCTGTCTGAAGGAGCTCCCTAGCCCGTCGCGCCTCGACCGCTACTAGGGACTCGCCTTCGATCGGGAGAGCCGCCAGTCATGAAGCGACAGCGACAATGTTATCCATCGGATTAGATTAGTGACCCGACGGTGTTGGGACGTGCTGTAACGGGACGTTGTTCTGACTAGGTGGATCTGTTGGATGCGGCCGAACCGGCGCTCCTATTCCAGGTGCTTCTGTCCGGTTTACCACTGGCGGATTACTGGTCCCTGCTCCTGGAGTATTAAAGAGGTTCCTGGCCTCATAGACCGGCGGCAGGTGAGACCGGTACCTTCCCCTCATGACATCATTTGACGCGCTCTGATCCAACATAAGCCGGTAAGCTTGTGCATCCAATGCGGCCCGTTCCGCCGCCATCCTGGTATCCTCGGCTGCCAGGTCGGCCCTGGCCTGGGTTATCTGATCTTTCACCTTCGCGATTTCCGCATTATGCTCATCTTGATTCGCTGGATTAACCTCCGCCATCAGTGCTGCCAAAGCGTCAAATAAATCAGATAAAACCTGAGCCGGCGGTCGCACGGGGCCTCCTGCCCCGGCCGCTGTCGCTGCTACTGACCCGGAAAACATCGCCGCTGCGGTCGAAGAGTGGACCGCTGGCTGTGTACCGGCCATGAAGATCGCAATCCGGTTTGGCGGATCAAAGGGGTCCGGAATACTGTTGCCATCGGAACAACCACCAATCCGGCCATCTTGTAACTGGTACAATGACTCGGTCTCTCCGGTCGATGAATCATCGTCGGAATAAACGATGGTTTGACCACCAGATTCGATCTATCCTCATATTCCACTCCGTGGATGACTCCCACGAAGTCACGCTTCATGACAGGCTTAACCCGGGCAGGTCTCGCACGCCTCGGGGCCCTAGCCTGCGTCGTCGATGTAGAGCTTGCCGCGACGACTCTTGGTCATCCGGCCCACAGCGTATCCGTTGAGTCCTTCGAAGCTGCCCTCTAAGAACTCGAAACCATCGTGTGATAGGCCCACGGTGGGCGCCAACTGTCGTGGTTTTGTCACGGCAGATGTCCTAGAGAAAGGACATAATCGTGGAGCCATCGCGACGGGTTAGCTTAAAGGGGTTAAAGCGGACAAGGGACGCAGAGAGTTTATACTGGTTCGGCCCCTTGCGATGAAGGTAAAAGCCTACGATCCAGTTGTTGTGGAATTGCTAGGGTTTCGATGACCAGGGAGCGAATTCGCTATGCCTGGTTCTCGAGTTGTTGTTTGTTGTCCCTAAACCGCCATCGGGTCGTCCCTTTATATACATGGGTTGACGCCCGCCGGTTTACAGGATCCCAAGGCCGGCTCATAAACGTGTCCGGCCCGGTCTCTACTCTTTCTATCTTACAACACAAGTTTGCATATCAATGTCGGTTGTGTTTATAGGCCGTAATCCGCCTTTGGGCCCTAGGCCTTCATAAAGCGCCCCCGTCTTCGTCTTCATGGGCTTCAAGTATAATAACTTATCTTAGAGATAACCCAGCCTCTCCTGGCCAGTTTATACCCAGTAGTAATATCCCCAACACGTATACTAGTACGCTAGCTGTTAGGTCAAACATAGCGTCTCCATGCGGTGGCCAATGGAGACCTTTTTATTCTCCGTTTCACATGATCGATCGAGAGCCATGGCTAGCTCTACGTACGTCCAGTTTCTCCTACTGATTCTTTGGACAAATCTGCTGCCCATTTCACGCGTCAATCGGACTTTATCAGGTGGATTACTAGCTTGTCGTTTGCCTACAATCAATGGAACATGCAAGTTGATCGACCATATATTCATGCTAGTAGTCGTGGTCTCGAAGTCTGTACAGCGCAGGAATTCTAAGCTTGCTAACATATATTACTGGTCAGAATTATTTTCTTTCCTTGTAGTTTTGTATGGTCGCTCAAGTGTTCAAAGGGATATATATAATTATATTTCCATGTCGGCAGGGTTGCCTAGCTAGCAGGATAGAGATATGCACGTCGATCTCCGTCAGTTACGCAGAGAAGCTCTAGATATCTAGGATATTAATAATGTGGATGCATCCAAAACTTGCCCTCTCTAGCTGCTCGAATTTCCCATATATCTAAAAATTGAGTCAATTCGACTGCTAGAAGAAAGGATTATTTCAAGACTATGACCCTAACTAGAGAGTTGATAATTTGAGATCCAAGAAAGGGAGTGTGTGGCCATATTCGATCGATATTTAAGTTACAGGACAGACCGTAAATGGCCTTACAAGAACTGATATATTTCATCAGGATCATCAGCTAGAAAACCTTATAAATTTTAGATATACCCCACGTATTGCTGCAAGAATTGGTTGCAATATATTATTTTGATTAGATTTTCTTGTATTGAATTTGAGTATAAGAATGAAGACTAAAAATACATATTATTTATTGTACTTCATTATTATATAGTTGCTAATATTTATAGAATATATGTATTATTTCTCATGCATGTTCGGGGAACTAAAATTAGCGAGGTTGAAGAAATGGGATTTTCATATTTTTTATAATTAATATTTTCCATGCATGTTGAGAGAATTGAAATGGTGATGTTGACGAGGTGGCATGTGTGCATGTTGAGATAAATAAAGTAGTGGGGATCAACTACTTAAGTAGTAGGATACATGAGAGTGCAACAAACCGTTCATTGTGTTCAATAATCTCATGGAATTACATAAAATAATTATAGGTAGCACTTCTATTATGGTATAAAAATGTAAATTTCTCATTAATCAAATAGGTAAATGATATAGATTATTTTTTAACACAGGACCATGAAATTGAGGAAGCTAGAGTGGGATTAAGACGTCATTGGTTGTTGCCGAAGAAAATTGCTCCCCCTTTTGGAAATACATATTCTTCTATTAAATACTGAAGTCAGACCTAAAAAAGTTTAACTCAGGCTATGCATGGGAAATATTATTGTTGGTTAGATTAAAATAATATCATTAGATTTGTTGCAATTTCTTTGTTATATTGCAATATGTAAAATTTGACCAACATATTCGTAAAGTTGCATGTTGAAGACATACCCATTTCTAAAAGACATGTATGTCCAAATGATGGGAGTACATTATTTGGCAAAAAAATGTTGGTTTGGTACTTGACCTGAATTTCGCAGGAATTTAAATGATAGAGAACATCCTTGAATTTTTTTACAAGGATAATAATTCATTCATCCAAAAGGACTGTAGGATATTGTTCTGTATAATTTTGTCGTTTCATATTTTCAAACTGTCCCGAGTCATACCCATCCAAAGAGAGCCACACATTATTATCCATGTTAATATAAACATATAATGTTCAAGATAAATAGGTATGAATACATTCTTATGTATGAATATATTTGGATATCATGCGATTCGTAGCTGTTGATAGTTTCAGATATATGGGTACTGCAAGCAGTTAAGTGCTTCTTGCTTCCTTGATTTAGCTAACAATACGTTGTGAAATACCTTCATTGCAGTTGTACATTCATGTGTGTATATAGAATACATCTTGATTTAAACCAGGGAGTGTGATATTCTTGGAGCCATTGTTTTTTTGGACACTCTGAACCAGGTTTTAGCTTGACCTGTTGATCAAGTCAGGCATTAAATCTTGTTCATTGTGAATTATGAAGCTAAAATCTGATTCAAAGTGCCACAATGATACACATTTAGGTCAACGTGTTACGATATCATGGATGTCCAGTTCAAATAAAATTTACTAGCGTTAACATTGAAATGTTTACAGTTCACACCATCCTTCCGTCGACGGATCCATGGTTCTTCATAGTGTGATGTAAGCTTAAAAAAAAGACGCGGCAAGCATGCATTCTATATGTAGCTGCCGCGATGAGAAACAAGATTAGCCGCCAACACGTGGCAAACTTAAAAACGTTACCGTGCTTTTGTAACTGACAAATGGAGAGAAGAGAGGCCACGATGAGAAACATGATGTAGCCGCCAACGCATGTGAAGAGCTGTGGATCTGATCATGCTTCATACAATACAATCATGTGTGCGTACGTGCGTACAATATATACAAGCTGGCACATCGCGGATCGAGTTAACACAACCAGAAAACCCATGCAAAAAAAAAAAAAAAACACAACCTGAACAAACTTTTTATTCCACGTACATATATTCTTTTACAAATACTTGAATCATGCATTTAGATACCATAACGGGAGATGAGTAACTTAAGCATGCATGCACGAGCGAGGGAGCCCATCATCCACGCGACTGACATATACATGAACTGGAAAAGCAGAAAATATGTAGGTGCATGCGTATACCAGAAAATATGATAATTATGACTACGACGATGACGACGATGCAGGTCTAACATGCATGGTTTGTGATATATATGGATCAGCTGGGGCAGGTGAAGTCGGCGGGGCAGGTCTTGCCGCACTGGTTGAGGAGGAGCACGAGGTCGACGGGCACGTTGAGCTTGATGCCGAGGACGTTGGCCTTGATGGCGGTGCAGAGGCACACGGCAGCGTCTAGGTCGGCCAGGCCGCTCAAAAGCGGGCAGCACTGCTCGTTCGTCGGCACGCCGAGGTTGAGCTTCAGCAGGTTCAGCACATTGGCGCATACCTTCAGCTTGAGCGTGTCGATTGAGCAGGTGCCGCCCCCACCGCCTGGTGAAGGCGGAGACGGCACGGGAGCTGGTGGGGGCACGATGATCGGCGGGCTTGGGACTGGGACGGGCGGTGTGTTGCCGCACGACCCGCAGCCATGCACGGCCACGAGGATGGCCAGGTTCATGGCGAGGAGGAGGGCGAGCTTGGAGGGCGCCATTGCTATGTGGATAACGCTAGTAGCTAGCTAGAGTGTACTGGTTTGTGGCTGAGCGCTAGGTGGGCTTTGCTAGCTTGGGATGCTTTTCCTGGGTTGCTTGGGGTGGTATTTATAGCCATACAGGCCGGGGTGTAGCACGCAAGTGCAAGTGCAACTGCATTGTTCATGTCATGATCAATCGAGTTTGACTCTTGCCGTAATTTGCAAACAGTATTTGCCAGCACCACTCCACCAGTGCTACTATTACTACTACAATTGTAGGATTTTACGTGCGTACCATTATTGGAGCTTAACACGTTAACTAATTTCCAAGTACTCCTGCATGTATGTTTGATGCGTTCACAAGTTCGACAACAATCTAGACACGAGACATGATATTCTATCCTGCACGGGATATCCTGTATATGGATCCACCGTCCACCGTTGCTTTGAAGCTCGTGTTATGTTTTCTGGTTTTGACAATTTGTCTTGTTTCAGCTTGTCACGTTAGGGTTTCCTCTCATTTTAAAAGTGTATCATAATGTTTCATTGTGCAGCAAACTAGATCTAAAATAAGTGTACCCTTTTTTTTGCGCATATAAAATAAGTGTACCCTTATTTTTTGGTACACAACGAAACACGTGATACACTTTGAAATAATAATAAAAATAAATGAAACATTCGAAACAAGATAAGTTTTAACAACAATGAAAAAATAGCGTGAATCTCAAAGCAAGACATGGACGATAGGTAGAAAATCATTCTCCTAGAAGACACGCATAGTACGTATATGACAATCGAATTATATCTGGCAGCGCTAGAAGCTGGCATAACCTGATCTTGAGGGTCACTAGAGACAAATATATGAGATTATTATGTCGGTATTGATTCCATGTGGCCATGCACATGCGTGCTGGAGTAGTACCAGCGCAGGAGATGTCTACTATACGTCTCGTACTTTGGTTATTATACTGGCTTGTTGGCATGTATGGACAAGTACGCTACAGCTACCCGTCTAATTATTAGTTGATTGGGCACCAGTGGGCAGTGGTTGCGCTGACAAATAATTCCAATAATGACAAAGGAATTATACTATTATAGCTAGCTTACATTAGTCTTGTGATAGAGCTAGGCCGCCGTGTGAACAAGGGCATGTGAAGAAATTGATTATTGTCTATTATTAGTTGTCAAAATTGATTAATAGTCTACGTTTACACGCGTTCTGGCAAAATTGTGCAGTTTGCATACTAAAACTTCATTTCACTCTTTAATTTGAACGAAGCTTGAGCACTTTGAGCAGGTAATATTGTGCCGTTTTAGGTACTCAAGATTTAAAATGTTTTAAGGCACTGAGATTTACTAAAAGGGAAAATATATTCTTTTTATCTGCAGACAAATTGTATACCGCTGTTGAGCCTCGAACTGAAATAAATAAATCTAGTATCTGTTGATTGCAAAGACGCACACTACTACTAATATGTAGAAAATAAATTAATCGCTAGTTTATGCAAGGATGAATCTAGCTTTATTTTTTATGGACTGACTTTTAGCTAACGAATTATTTCTGTATGCAAGGATGAATGAGTCATACTGTTCAACTTTACAGGGCATGGCCCATCTACAATTAGTTTTTAATTCTATGCAAAAAAGTTTTCTATGTAATATTTTTGAGATACAAATGTTTATGCTTGTTTAAAAGACGTGAACTCATATATTGCGAGAAAATTCAAACATGTTTTACCTCAGTGCAAATATTCATATATTTGCAAGCAGTGCTCATGACATGTTTAAAACATATTGCTATACACAAAAAACATGTTTTTAATAAGAGTTAACCATGCACATATGACTATATATCCATATGTTTTACAAGAAAACAAAAAAATGATGAGAAAATTTAAAAAAATAGTAAATGAACGAAGTAAACATAAATGAATAAAAGGTGAAAATAATAAGAACATAAAAAAAGAGAAACACAAAAATGGAAAAACACCACACAAATATGAAAACCCAAAAAAAAAAATGATACCGAGAACATGAGCCAACCCATCATATTCTCTTTGGGGGAAACGCCCACTCTTCTTCGTATAAAGTGCATAGAAACGACTGGATAACCTCGTTTGAAATGGAAATCTGTTAGCAGGGATATGAAGATAACCAAGAATAATAAATGGCATTTTCCATTACGCAGGGATGATTCTTGAAGACTTCTATTACGTCTGCTCGATCACCCCTTGGGGCGGATTCTAAACTTCTTACATGAATATATAAACTGGAGGTTTATTATCCTTTTCTGGTCTTACAACTGTGGAAATTATATATAGTACCAAAATAACAATGCTTGTACATAGGGTTTGCCATGATTAATTCTCGATGTGCATGCATGCATGTCTGCGTACAACTATTAGCTCCCATATTATTTGTAGGTAATTAGTAATAATGAAGGCCCAACCTAAACCGTGTAGGCCCAAATAAAACTACAAGCCGCACATCATCTAAAACCCTCCACCTGCTAATCTCAACCCACGCTCATTTTACTCGAAATAGGATTTCATCCCACTTTATAAATAAAGCAATCACCACGTCTGGACAAATAGTTCAAGTATATGAAAGAATATAGGAGGTATGCTAGGGTGACAACACAAACATGTCGAATGCAAAATAAAAAGTGATTCATGAATCAGTGGAGTCAAAAGATCACTGGCTAGGGAGCGGAGCGAGTTGGTGTCCTGCCCCCAGAAGACCATTAATCATGCCACCTAGTCGGCGCTTGTCTCGCTGCCTACAAAGCAGGTACCACTACTACAAGAAACATAAATTTAAGAGAATTTTTACGGTACATCATACTACCCAATATAATGGGTAGTATTTAGTTGATCCAACGGTTGATGTGGATCAAACAAATTATCACTTTAGGGCATATTGGTAATTCTATATGCACGGCATCGGCTCAAATTCTCCGCCATGCCAACGCCGCTGCAGTCAGTGCCTGCACAAAACGACACAAAATAGCTCTAAGGCACGAACGGGTGCGTCTACAACCCACGTCGCCATTGATTCTTGGGCTGCCGGAGCGATGAGGTCGTACCGGCGTGGTTTAAACGCAAGTGGCGGACCGTGATCGCAGCCCAAGAGCATCAGCACCTCCTGTCGATGCTGAAGTGATGAGTACAGCGACATCGTCGAAACCCGACGAAGCCAGCTGCGACATCGGCGCTGGTTCAGTTCTTCCACGACAACAGCTTTGGCCCGACTCCGACGGAGGCCGAGCTCATGGAGTTCGCCGCCGACGCAGAGGCCGTTCTTGACCCGTCGGGCATGGACGACTAGGTTTCACCTCAGGCCACAACTGCGACACGACACACCAGATGAGAAACGCAGCAAGCAGCGGTGGCTGTGCCGACCTTCATTTCCTCCCGTGGAGCCTTGACCTCAATCCAAATTACTAGGCCATCATGGATTACTTCCGGCGCTGTCACGATGACGACGAAGTAAGCTGACTGTTCCTGCCCCAAGCTGTACGACGCAATCCACGTATGTTGGTTGAACGTGCACGTACACAGCAGCAGGTTGATCACTTCCCTTCGCTAGATCGATTCCGGCTGACATATGCACACATGAATCTGCCTTGCCTAAATCGGCCTATGTGATTGATAAACTACCGAAAATGTCCTTAACTATTCAATATACTACTGAAAATCTGCAGTAGTATTGGCTAATCTGGGCCCTCTAACCAGAAAAATGAACGGCTCAAATTATCTTGATGTACCGTAAAAGGTCTCAAATTTAAACATAGTCATAAGCACGTCATAGAAACACCAGCTTGATAACCATCTTGCTACATGTAGTCTATAGGGTCTAGATCATCACCGTGAACACTACCTAGAAGAAGCACCTCCTCCTACCGATATGGTTGGACAGAACCCGTAGGCACTTGCCCAAGTCTGAGGTCTGCCACTCAGGCCCCGGAGCTTCATGAACAAAGCTCCCTAAGAACTGAGCAGCCGGACAAGAAAAGATATGGATCCTGGAAAGAGCCGCACAAAGAGGGAAAGACCATTGCCCGACATATGCCGCTTCACCACATACGCACCTAAGGAGAGGAGATAATGGAGCCGCTGCCAAGCGATGATTTTGATCTTCAGAGCCAGACAGGGGTGTGTTCCATGCAAGCTGGGTCGGCGCATGGCATAAGGCAAGGTATGACAACCTGACAAAAAAGAGCCCCTAGAGAGCTAGGTGCCAAGAAACAACATCCAATCGTCAGCTTCTCTCTGGACGATCATATGTGCCGATAGATTTAGGCCATGATCGGCAAGACCATAGACCCGTCGTCATGCCGCCCCATGGCAGCCATGTTGTTGAGAACGTTCGTGATCTTTGACGGACGCACCGTCAGGATTTTGAAGTGTCAAATTAGGTATTGTGAACTTAGTTTTGTCAAAATTAGTTCAAGACATAGAAAAACCGATAAAAATACCATGTAGTAAAAGTGAATAAATAGGTAGTCTCCCGTGTCACGTATGTCAGCGGCCGAGATTCGTGACCATGATATCTGACTAAAGGTTGGGGCGTCATCCGGTGGCGCCTCCTGAGAGGAAGTTGTGCATATGTTTTCATTTAAAAAAATACATGAAGTCCTCGCCTTCATCTAGGAAAACAATTAAAAAAATCCTCACCTCCATCTAGAAAAAAGAAATAAAAAAGAAAAATTAAAAAAATCACCAACTGAGCCTACCAGCGAGCGTCACTTTGCGTAGCCCTTCATTAAAAAAAGTGTGGGGTCATCACCTTCATCTAAAAAAAAATAAAAAATATCTCACCTTCATCAAAAAATAATATCCCAAAAGCTTTTTCACCGCGTCCAACCAATTTGCATCATGTGGCATAGCTAGTTGGCCGCCCTTCATGCAACGCTTAATGGGTTTAATGTTTCAGAGACATTGAGCAGTCCAATGAGACGTGTCAGACGGAATCTACTCCCCCGTTCCAAATACAAGTTTTTTTTTAAAGATTTCAATATAGACAACATACTGAGCAAAATGATTGAATCTAAAGTATGTCTATATACATCCGTTTACAATCCATATTAATAGAAAGACTTAGGCTTTGTTTGCCAGCAAAGTATTATAAAAACCAAAGTATTGAAAACTGCAATAATTAGTCAGTAGGTACACAATACCACAGTTTTGACATAACAGAGTATTTTGAAGTATTCATGCTGCAGAGGACATGTTTGGTACAGTGACGTAAAATTAGTGACTAGCTGTTAGCACTGCAAACAAGCTTGTTTTCTAGCTGTTAGCTGGCTAGCCATTGCATCCCGCAACAGACCGGCCTAAGAACAGCGCTGCTCTACCTGGCTAGCCGTAACATGCATAAGAACGGAGAGATCCACGCATCCAGGTAGGTGCGATCCATTGTAACCCCATGTGGAAACATGCTATGCATGGCCTTTAGTTAGCAGCAACGAGTCATGCGATGCCTCGTACAATTTTGCCGCCGAGGGAGACAACTCCAATGTGACAAGGCAGTGGTAACGTCGGCATGGAAGCGAACGGAATTATCGCGAATAGTGGGGAAAAGATAACGATGCGTCCTCTCTTTTTTTACGGCTGCTCTGTTTTTAAAAAAGAGGTCCAAAGGTCTTTTTTTTTTATGCAGAGAAAAAACCATGGTTCCTAAATACTGCAGTATTAAAACCACAGTTTTTAGTGGCAACCAAACAGCTTGTTATAAATAAAACTATAATAAACTAAAAGACCGTAGTATTCTCATAATACTTAAAAATACTTTGCTATCAAACAGGGCCTTAGAAATGGAGGGAGTATGTATGCATGCATGCCGTTGTACGTACACTAGTTGCTAGGTCAAACATGCATGATGTGACCAACGGAGACATTTTATTCTTCATTTCACACGATCGATCGAGAACAGCTAAACGTCTACGTACGCATGCACGTTCAGTTACTGATTATTTGCACGAATATGCTGCCCATTTCACACGTCGATTGATCGTTGTCAAATGGATCGCTAACTTATCCTTTATGCAAGTGGTCTCGAAGTTTGTGCGGTGCTGGTACTCTCACATATATTACTGGTCAGGTACATTCTATTTCTTATAGTTTTGCATGGTCGATTAAGGGTTCACATAGGCATGGATATATCCTTCCATGTCGGCAGGGTCGCCTAGCTAGCAAGAGACACATACGCACGTCGATCTCCATCAGTTCGGCAGAGAAGCTCTACATCATGTGGCCGAGCGATGTACTAGGATATACTAATGAGGATGCACCCAAAATTTGCTCTCTAGATGCTTATACGTACTCCCTCCATTTTTTTTAGTCTGCATATAAGATTTGGTCAAAGTCAAACTTTGTAAAGTTTGATCAACTTTATAAAAAAATATCAACCTCTAAAACACTAAAGCTATATGGTATGAAAAATAATTTCATGATGCATCTAACAATATTGTTTTCATATTGTGAATCTCGATATTTTTTCTATAAACTTAGTCAAAGTTAATAAGGTTTGACTTTGACAAAATTTTATATGCAGACTAAAAAGAAACGGAGGGAGTATGTACAAACATTGAGTCAATTCGGTTGCTACTAGAAGGGATCATTTCAAGACCATGACACAGACTAGAGAGCTGACAACTTGAGATTCAAGAATGGGAGAGCGTATCCGATCAGTATTCTAGTGACGGGATGGAGTGCAAATGGCCTCACAAGAACTGATATTTTCAGCATCAACAGCTAGAAAATGGGCCGTTTCTCGTGGATCGCTTTCAGCCTTCGTCCATATTTACTCATCGGGGTGTTTTTCTTAGTTCACCAGAATGTGATGTTTTAAACATTGAAACCAAGTGTAACTTTGACCAAAAGTTGATATTTCAATAGAGGTATAACAAAAACAAAATAAGTTGCACTTCTCAATACAAATCTAGGCATATGATTTTCTAGTTTCAGATCAACTAATATAAAATAGATATCCGTTAGAGGAATATAAAATAGAATTTGTGGTTGAAAATTTCAACTTCCGTTTGAGTCAAGTTCAAAATGTTATCTGTTTTTGTGTATGGGGGGAGTATATATTTTGAGTCCTTTACGGTACTCATATTATTTTGGGCCTTTTTCGTTTGATCCGGTGGCCCAAATTAGAGAATTCTACAGAAAAAATCTGGTAGTATATTTGGACATCAAGGACATTTTAGGCAATTCACTGTTATAAACCACAAAGAAGAAGTCGACCAAGTTCCCTCAAAAAGCGAGCTAAAGGTACATTATTAGCAACAAATGAACTCGACTACCATTCGTGATTCGCTCCGGTGATTGTGCTTTGTCCACTCGAATTCGCCTTGATCTTTGGGTCGAAAGCACTGGTAGAAATTGTTAATCGAAGGCAGTTGCTAATTGCGAATGTCCCCGACCGCACCTCATGTGCCAAGACAATCAAAGGTCAAGCTAGCTAAATCATACCACATCTTTTACTTCTGAAACCGGCCTAGTACAAATCAAGTACCACACCAACTAGTACAGGTTCTCACGTTAGAAGATTGAGTGATAAACTCGTGTCTAAGAGACGAGGACATGCGGCTGGTGGCTGGCTAGGGCGGGCAGATGGATGGCTTTGGCGGACAGGAGGCGGAGGCATGCATGCAACACCGGGATAGCG
>LR880969.1:792291677-792319594 GCA_904067115.1 Aegilops sharonensis | reverse complement strand
ACTTTGTATAAGTCATGAAGAAAGCAATAGCAACATACTAAACGATCAAGTGCTAAGCTAACGGAATGGGTCAAGTCAATCACATCATTCTCCTAATGATGTGATCCCGTTAATCAAATGACAACTCATGTCCATGGTTAGGAAACATAACCATCTTCGATTAACGAGCTAGTCAAGTAGAGGCATACTAGTGATATTCTGTTTGTTTATGTATTCACACATGTATTATGTTTCCGGTTAATACAATTCTAGCATGAATAATAAACATTTATCATGATATAAGGAAATAAATAATAACTTTATTATTGCCTCTAGGGCATATTTCCTTCACCTGCCTCTTATGTTTGAGGGCTCAGCAGCATTTACACTTGGGAAGATCTTGCCCGAGTGTTTGTCAGGACATTTGAAGGAACTTTCAAGCGGCCAGCAGGGTTGACAGAGTTGCAGTCGTGTGTGCAGAAGACGAATGAAACTCTGAGGGATTACATCCAGAGATGGATCACGTTGCATCACACGGTAGAGAATGTATCTGATCATCAGGCAGTCTGTGCCTTCAAGGAAGGCGTTAAGAACAGAGAGTTAAGTTTGAAATTCGGTCGGACCGGAGACATGACCCTGAGTCGAATGATGGAGATTGCCACTAAGTACGCCAATGGTGAAGAAGAGGATTGGCTCTGGAGTGGCAAGTACAAGTCAGCCGCTAATGAAACCGGGGGAGGGAACTCCAGTCGGAAGCAGAAGCGGAAAGCCGAGCCGGTTGCTCCTGGAGAAGCCTTGGCCGTGACTCCAGGAAAGTTCAAGGGGAAATCCAAGGGACCTTGGAACCCCAAGAAGGTGAAAGACCAAGACGGAAATGATGTATTGGACTTGCCATGTCACATTCACACGAAGAAAGATGAAGAGAGTAAACTCATTTACCCAAAGCATACCACTCGATAGTGTCGGCTCTTGATTCAGCAGTTCCAGGGGAAGCAGCCCAAGGATAAGGAGAAGGAGTCGGACAAAGTTGAAGACAAGGAAGATATTGACGGTGGATACCCCCAGGTCAATTCCACCCTGATGATTTTTGTTGACGTTGAAAGCAAAATTCGATTGAAAGTTATCAACCGGGAAGTGAATATGGTCGCTCCGGCGACACCCAGTTATCTGAAATGGTCGCATACCGCCATCAAGTTCGACCAGTCTGATCACCCGACACACATAGCCACCCCTGGGAGGCAAGCTTTGGTGGTTGACCCAGTCGTCGAAGGCACTCGACTAACAAAGTTTTGATGGATGGTGGCAGTGGCCTGAACATACTATATGCAGAGACGTTGAAAGGGATGGGCATTCCGATGTCCAGACTCAGCACCAGCAACATGAGCTTCCATGGAGTCATTCCTGGAAAGAAGGCTGAGTCACTCGGCCAAATTTCTCTCGATGTGGTTTTTGGTGATTACAAGAATTTTTGTAAGGAAAAGTTGACCTTTGAGGTCGTGGATTTCCAGAGCGCTTATCTCGCTATTCTGGGAAGGCCGGCGCATGCACGTTTCATGGCTCGACCATGTTATGTATACCTCAAACTGAAGATGCCAGGCCCCAAAAGTGTGATCACTGTCACTGGCAATCGGAAGAAAGCAGAAGAGTGTTTTCAGAAAGGCGCTAAGATCGCTGATACTCAGATGGCAGTGGTAGAGCTGCAAGAGTACCAGAAAACTGCAGACCCGAGTGATTTGTTGCGAGCCAAGAAGCCCGCCACGGATTCAGCATTTCAGTCGTCCGGTGAGACGAAACCGATTCATATTCACCCGACTGATCCCAATGCTGCTCTGACTCACATCTCAACAACACTCGACTCCAAATAGGAAGAAGCGCTCATCCAGTTCCTCCGTGAGAACTGGGAAATCTTCGCATGGAAGCCTGCTGACATGCCGGGTGTTCCCAGGGGACTGGCTGAGCATCGTCTATGAGTTGACTCAAAAGCTAAACCTGTCAAAGAACATCTTCGACGGCCCGCCGTCCAGAAGAGAAAGGCCATTGGCAAGGAGGTGGCTCAGCTCTTAGCAGCAGAGTTTATCCGAGAGATTTACCACTCCGAGTGGCTCGCCAATGTTGTCATGGTCCCTAAGAAGGAAAAATCACTTCGCATGTGCATCGACTTCAAACATATCAATCGGGCCTGCCCGAAAGATCATTTTCCTCTCCCCCGCATCGACCAAATAGTCGACTCGACTGCGGGATGTGAGCGGTTGTATTTCTTAGACGCCTATTCCGGTTACCATCAGATCCTTCTGTATGGACACGACGAGATCAAAACAGCTTTTATCACTCCATTCGGGGTGCTTCTGTTATGTCACCATGCCATTCGGCCTCAAGAATGCCGGAGCCACGTTCATGAGGATGATTCAGAAGTGTTTGCTCACTCAAATCAGTCGGAATGTGGAAGCATACATGGATGATATTGTGGTCAAGTCACGGAAAGGTTCCAACCTGTTGACTGACCTTGCTGAAACATTTGCCAATCTCAGGAGGTACGATATCAAGCTTTATCCATCAAAGTGCACATTCGGAGTTCCTGGTGGAAAGTTACTCGGTTTTCTCGTTTCCGAACGAGGAATCGACGCCAACCTAGAAAAAGTTGGCACTATACTCCGAATGAAACGCCCTGTGCGTGTGCACGATGTCCAGAAGCTTAATGGATGCTTGGCCGCTTTAAGTCGATTCATCTCTCGTCTCGGTGAAAAGGCATTGCCTCTTTACCGACTGATGAAGAAGTCAGACAAGTTCGAGTGGACTCCAGCAGCTGATGCAGCGTTTGCAGAGCTAAAAGCTCTGCTCTCCATCCAGCCGGTGCTTGCTGCCCCAATCAGCAAAGAGCCTTTGCTGCTTTACATTGCAGCCACAGGATAAGTTGTTAGTACAGTACTTACGGTCGAGCGGGAAGAAGAAGGAAAAGCCTTCGAAGTTCAGCGCCCAGTATACTATTTTTCTGAAGTATTGACCCCATCAAAGCAAAGATACCCTTCATTATCAGAAGCTTGTTTATGGGATTTATATGACCACGAAGAAGGTTGCTCATTACTTCTCTGACCATTCCATTATAGTCGTCAGCGACGCCCCATTGTCAGAGATTCTGCACAACAGAGATGCAACTGGTCGAGTGGCGAAATGGGCGATTGAACTCCTTCCCCTTGATATCAAGTTTTGAGGCAAAGAAAGCCATCAAGTCCCAAGCAGTAGCAGATTTCATCGCCGAGTGGATTGAACACCAATTCCGGACTCAAGTTCACTCGGAGCACTGGACCATGTTCTTTGATGGTTCCAAGATGCTGAATGGTTCTGGTGCTGGGGTAGTGTTGGTTTCCCCCCGAGGAGATAAGCTCAGATATGTGCTCCAGATTCACTTTGATTCTTCCAACAATGAAGCAGAATACGAAGCACTGTTGTATGGGTTGCGTATGGCCATTTCACTTGGCGTCCGTCGCCTCATGGTTTATGGCGACTCAGATCTAGTGGTTAATCAGGTGATGAAGGAGTGGGATGTCAGAAGTCCAGCCATGACTGGTTATTGCAATGCAGTGAGGAAGCTAGAGAAGAATTTTGAGGGGTTAGAGCTTCATCATGTACCCCGACTGAAAAATCAAGCTGCTAATGATTTGGCAAAAATAGGGTCCAAGAGGGAAGCCATTCCCAGTGATGTGTTTTTGGAGCACATCCACACACCGTCAATTCAAGAGGATCCTTTCACCAAAGAAGCCCCACAGCCAAAAAGTTCCACTAATCCGACTGAAGTTAAGGTCCCAGCTGTGGTCGACCTGATCATGGAAGTCATGGTCATCACTACCGACTGGACAGTGTTGTACATCGCATATATCCTAAGGAAAGAGCTCCCGGAGAACGAAGAAGAGGCTCGACAGATCATCCGCCGATCCAAGGCCTTTACTGTGATCAAGGGACAGTTGTACAGAGAAAGCGCGACTGGAGTCGGCCAGAAATGCATAACACTAGAAGAAGGTCAGATAATTCTGGATGATATCCACTCGGGGACCTGTGGTCATCATGCGTCCTCTCGGACCATTGTGGCTAAAGCATACCGAGCGGGATTTTACTCGCCAAAAGCAAATGAAATGGCAAAGGAAATAGTCGACAAGTGTGAAGGATGTCAGTTCTATTCCAATATGTCACACAAACCCGCCTTAGCCATGAAGACCATTCCACTCGTCTGGCCCTTCGCTGTTTGGGGATTGGATATGATTGGACCACTGAGAACTGGCAGAAGCGGCTTCACTCACTTGCTAGTGGCAGTCGACAAGTTTACTAAGTGCATCGAAGCTAAGCCTATCAAGAATCTCGATGCATGCACTGCTATCAGTTTTATCAGAGAGTTGATATTCAGATATGGAGTTCCGCATAGCATCATCACTGACAATGGGTCAAACTTCGATTCCGACAAATTCAAAGCCTTTTGCGCCTCTCAAGGCACGCGAGTCGACTATGCTTCAGTTGCTCACCCCCAGTCGAATAGACAAGCAGAACGAGCAAACAGTCTAATTCTCAAAGGACTGAAACCCCGGCTGATGCGCGATCTCAAGCATGCAGCAGGAGCGTGGGTCGACGAACTTCCATCAGTTCTTTGGGGATTGAGGACCACTCCTAATCGGTCGACTGGGAGAACTCCATTCTTTCTGGTCTATGGAGCTGAAGCAGTTCTGCCGAGTGACCTGCTTCACAATGCACCTCGAGTCGAACTCTATTCTGAAGATGAAGCGGAGCAAGCCCGGCAAGATGCAGTCGACCTCCTAGAAGAGGAGAGAGAGATGGCCCTGATCCGCTCGACCATCTATCAGAAGGACTTGCATCGATTCCATGCTAGAAATGTGAAGAGCCGAACCTTCCAAGAAGGAGATTTGGTCCTCTGAGTGGATCAACAGAAACCACACAAGCTCGCTCCCACTTGGGAAGGTCCCTTCATCGTCACCAGAGTTCTCCACAATGGAGCATACCATCTTTACAACGTCGATCGCCAGATTGATGAGCCTCGAGCTTGGAATGCGGAGCTGCTCCGCCTCTTTTATACTTAAGTACTCACTTGGGTGAGATGTAATAAAAGTACCTCTATAGTTTGTTTATCGAACACAAGAATGTTATAATTTTCCCAGTGATTGTTATTAACTTTTTGTTTACATGAAAATTTCCCCTCAGTGGGTGGCTTAGCTGTGAACCCGTTTCGCCTAAGTATGTAAAAAAAATCCCTGCCGAGTGGTGAGCCAGCCTCCCATTCGGGGCCTTAGCTGCGAATCCGTTTCGCCTAAGTGTTTAAAACCCTGCCGAGTGGTGAGCCAGCCTCCCACTCGAGGGCTTAGCTCCGAATCCGTTTCGCCTAAGTGTTTAAAATCCTACCGAGTGGTGATCCAGGCTCCCACTCGGGGGGCTTAGCTGCAGTCCAAGTACTCGCCTAAGTGTTTAAAATCCTACCGAGTGGTGAGCCAGCCTCCCACTCAGGGGCTTAGCTGCAGTCCAAGTACTCGCCTAAGTGTTTAAAATCCTACCGAGTGGTGAGCCAGCCTCCCACTCGGGGGCTTAGCTGCAGTCCAAGTACTCGCCTAAGTGTTTAAAATCCTACCGAGTGGTGAGCCAGCCTCCCACTCGGGGGCTTAGCTGCAGTCCAAGTACTCGCCGAAGTGTTTAAAATCCTACCGAGTGGTGAGCTAGCCTCCCACTCAGGGGCTTAGCTGCAGTCGAGTACTCGCCTAAGTATCTGAAAATCCTACCGAGTGGAGAGCAAACCTCCCACTCGGGGGCTTAGCAGCAGTCCAGTACTCGCCTAAGTATCTGAAAATCCTACCGAGTGGAGAGCAAACCTCCCACTCGGGGGCTTAGCAGCAGTCCAGTACTCGCCTAAGTATCTGAAAATCCTACCGAGTGGAGAGCAAACCTCCCACTCTGGGGCTTAGCTGCAGTCCAAGGACTCGCCTAAGTGTTTAAAATTCTACCGAGTGGTGAGCCAGGCTCCCACTCGGGGGGCTTAGCTGCAGTCCAAGTACTCGCCTAAGTGTTTAAAATCCTACCGAGTGGTGAGCCAGCCTCCCACTCAGGGGCTTAGCTGCAGTCCAAGTACTCGCCTAAGTGTTTAAAATCCTACCGAGTGGTGAGCCAGCCTCCCACTCGGGGGCTTAGCTGCAGTCCAAGTACTCGCCTAAGTGTTTAAAATCCTACCGAGTGGTGAGCCAGCCTCCCACTCGGGGGCTTAGCTGCAGTCCAAGTACTCGCCTAAGTGTTTAAAATTCTACCGAGTGGTGAGCCAGCCTCCCACTCGGGGGGCTTAGCTGCAGTCCAAGTACTCGCCTAAGTATTTAATACAATGTGTGCTTTGCAAGGACGACGAGGTACATGTCGACTGTTGCCTTCCCCTTCAGAGCTACAACACAAAAAATCCTCCCACTCGGAGGCTTAGCCGCAGTCCAGTACCTGCCTAAGTTTGAAAAATCCTACCGAGTGGAGAGAAAACCTCCCACTTGGGGGTTAGCAGCAGTCCATTACTCGCCTAAGTATCTGAAAAATCCTACTGAGTGGAGAGCAAACCTCCCACTCGGGGGCTTAGCAGCAGTCCAGTACTCGCCTAAGTATCTGAAAATCCTACCGAGTGGAGAGCAAACCTCCCACTCGGGGGCTTAGCAGCAGTCCAGTACTCGCCTATGTTTGAAAAATCCTACCGAGTGAAGAGCGAACCTCTCACTCGGGGGCTTAGCAGCAGTCTAGTACTCGCCTAAGTATCTGAAAATCCTACCGAGTGGAGAGCAAACCTCCCACTCAGGGGCTTAGCTGCAGTCGAGTACTCGCCTAAGTATCTGAAAATCCTACCGAGTGGAGAGCAACCCTCCCACTCGGAGGCTTAGCTGCAGTCCAGTACTCGCCTAAGTACGAAATCCATTCCAATCCGCAAGGACGATGAGGTGCAGTTCGAATGTTACCTTCTCCTTCGGAGCTGCGCCACAAGTACAACATGCGCTCCATCCTGATCCACGAGGACGACCAGGTGCAGGTCGACTGTTACCTTCTCCTTCGGAGCTGCGCCACAAGTACAATCCGTGCTCCATCCCTACCTGCAAGAACAATGAAGTGTAGATCGACTGGATTTTTCACCTCAGAGTTGTATCTCAAGCACTGAAGTATATTCCGAGTGAAGAACAAAGTTTGCTCGAAGGCAAATGAAAGCATATTCGACGATAAGCCAAGTTCGGATAACATCCTACGGATTCAGAAGTACTCAGGCATCAAGCCTGTTAAAGTTTATCGGTTACAAGACCACTCGGCATTCCGAGGAAAATTTAAGACGAATCATAGAAGTTTTTTACTACTCAGGTGGAGGACTGGAAGGCGCGGCAAACTGGTCCAGGTCGATCCCGTCAGCGATCCGGGTGGCAGCAGCAATGAAAGTCTCCATGAAAGATTGGAAGTTGTACTTCTTGGTATTGGCAACTTTGATGGACGCCAACTTTTCCTCTCGCGCCTCTTTGCAATGAACCCGGACCAGGGACAGAGCAACATCGGCACCACACCTGGCAGAAGACTTTTTCCATTCCTGCACTCGACTTGGAACATCATTCAGTTGAGTCATTAAAGACTCGAGGTCATTTTGAAGCGTCTCGCCTGGCCAGAGTGTCGAATCGATCCGCGACACCGCAACCTTCAGTCGAGCGAGGTAGTCCACCACACCAGCAACACGGGACTCCAGTCGGAGCACGTTCATAGCGGCTTCATCCTTCACACGGGAGTTAATGGGGTCCAGGCTTGTCTCCACTCGACTAGTCTCCTCCTCGAAGTTCTGACAGAATTCTGTAAATGCAACTCGATTTCAAGCTAATGGTTCTATGATGAGTCGATGATAACAAGTCAGTCAGATAAGAGGAATTACCTTCAAGCATGAGGAATAACTTCTTGGCGAGCCCTCCCAGATAAGCCTCCAGATCGTTCCTCTTCCCCGCCAGTTTGCCAGCCTTGTCACTCAGAGCTATCTTGTCATTCTTCAGTCGGCTAACTTCCTTGTTGGCCGCATCGAGAGCAGCTTTCAGATTGGCGTTCTCTTCTTCAAGTTTACCGACTGAAGCCAGTTTTTCTTCTTTGAGCTTTGTTTTGTCCAAAGCCGCTTTCTGTGCCTCGGCAAGGTCATGATCCTTCTTCTTCAGAGCCTCCTCCATTTTTTCTGCAAAATGGCAGTGAGATCAGAATTAGGAAGGGGCAGAAAGACAAAGACAGTCGTCAAGTTCTCACCAACCATACCTTTTGCTTCGTCTCTCGCCTTCTGCAAGTTCTCCTGAGCAAGCTTCAAGTCAAGGTTGAGCTGGATCTGTTTATTTTCCAATTCAGTATAGCGAGCCACAAGCTCGCAGGATTTCTGCGAAGAATCAATCGACAGACATCAAAGATAGGTTACTTCTGAGTGACTAAGAAAAATCGTTGCGTTTCTAAGACTACAGCCGAATAAAAATATTCGACAGTAGTCTCGGGGACTACACCCAGTGGGTGCACTTAGCGTGCCCCCACTGGTCCTACCGACTCGGTTCGATCAGTCGACCGAAAGAGACAAAAAGGTTATGATCCCAAACCATAGCTAACTGTCAGCAGTCAGCCTCGGTATCATAAAAAAAGGAGTTCTTCAGACTACGGTCGACTGCCAGCAGTCCACCATAGTCTCGGGGACTACACCCAGTGGGTGCACTCAGTGTGCCCCCACCTGTTTCAAGATTCCATTCAACATGGTCCGACCAGACCGAGTGAAGAAGTTAGCAAAGAAATTCAAAGTATAAAGACTACGGTCGACTGCCAGTAGTCCACCATAGTCTCGGGGACTACACCCAGTGGGTGCACTCAGCGTGCCCCCACCAATCCAAAAATTCAATCGACACACCTAGTGGGTGTACAGATACGAAGATCTTCAGAAAGAAGAGTTTTCAGGTAGCATATCCTAACAGAACAAGTGGTGATCAACTAACCTGGACATTGCTCTGAAGAGCTGAGCTGGCATCATAGGCCGCTTGGCTGGCCTCCCGGACCACCTTCATTTGCTCCATCATGATCCCCACCTGGCGTATAGCTTCCTTAGCAGCACCCACTTGGTCCTCTGGGACGTGGTGTGTGGCGAAAAGGGAGGGCGGATCAGCAGTCGACGATGAAGGCCGGATACTTGTCAGCGGCACAGCGAAAGACACAGAAGTCCGAGTGATGTTGCCACCCTCATGAACCAGCGTCTCAGGCACTGATACAACCTGAGCAGTCTTGCCAACAGGCGCCTTTTTATTCCTCCTCCGCCTCAATGGCGCCTCATCGTCATCATCAGGGAGATCAATGACATGAGGAGGGGCTACAAGAAAGATTCAAAGATAAAAACGGAAATCCAATTGACCAAAAGCGAAACTACAGAGATAATACCAAGGTTAGAGGTGGCAGCATCTTCCATCTCCTGGTCTTCATTCCTGGCTGAGGTCTCGGAAGTAGCAGCGCTGCAGGTTTCAGAAATCAGTTGATCAGTCAACAAGTCGACCAAAAGTATGTCCGTGCCAAACAAGAAAACATAAGTTCTGATGTACCCAGAAATGGTGGGAATGGCCATCCTCATCTTGGGCAAAGCCTTCGTCGGCTTTGATGGTGTCGCTCGGGGTTGCTTCGGCGCTTTTTCAGTCGGCGCCGGAGACGTCGTCCGAGGGCGTTTCGTCGACTACCCGACAAGCGCGATAGCCTTGCCACGCTCGACCGCGGGGTCATGGGTGAGCTTGCTGGATCGCCTTTCCATGCGAGGAGGGTCGACTTCTTCCTCCTCTTCCTCCTCCTCCTCTTCGTCGGAGTTGTCGTCGTCTTCGTCCTCCGCACCATCAGATTGCCATTCCTCCTGGCTTTCACCTCCGCTCCCTTCCTCCTCCTCGACTGGTTCTTGCGCCCCGTTGGGCATCGAGTACATCTCAGTGGTGGCCTGGAAGACGACAAACAAGACAAAAGTCAATCGACCGATTTTAAGCAAACAAGATGGAGAAAGTGGGATCACAGTCAAAGATGCAAGAATGGACCTTGTCTACTTCGTATGACTGGTCGAGTGGAGGGATCCTCCTGGCTCCTCGAGGGTTGTCCTTGTTTCCAGTGATGCCCGCAAGACAACTTTCCAGCATGGCATCCTCGATCTCCTCCGGGTGGATCCGAGTGGTGTCATCAGTGCTAGAGTACAACCACATCGGATGGTCTCGGGCTTGAAGCGGCTGGATGCGTCGTCGAAGGAAGACCTCCAACAGATCCATGCCAGTCACCCCGTCTCGGATGAGTTGGACAAATCGTTCGACCAACACCTTCACCTGCGCCTTCTCTTCCGGGATCACCTTCAAAGAAGATGGCTTGCTCACTCGGTCCATGGAAAAACGAGGGAGTCCAGTCGACTGCCCTGGCGTTGGCTGGTCCTTGCAGTAGAACCAAGTCGGCTGCCATCCACGGACTAACTCGGGTAAGATCATGGCTGGAAAGGAACTTTTTCCTCTCATTTGAACCCCAAGACCCCCACACATCTGAATCACTTGAGTTCTCTCGTCACTCGGATTGGCCTTTTTCACCGTCGGGGACCGACAAGTGAAAATGTGCTTGAAAAGACCCCAATGAGGCCGGCAACCCAAGAAATTCTCGTACAAAGACACGAAAGCAGCGAGATACACGATGGAGTTGGGAGTGAAGTGGTGAAGTTGTGCCCCAAAGAAGTTTAGAAATCCCCGAAAGAAAGGGTGAGGCGGCAGACAAAACCCGCGGTCGACATGGGAGGCCAAGAGAACACACTCATCCTCCAGAGGTTGTGGCTCCCACTCCTTCCCCAGGAGCCGCGCTGATCCATGGGGGATCCGTCCCTCATTGGCCATGTCGTCGAGATCATTCTGGCTGATCGTCGAGCGGATCCAGTCGCCCTAGGCAAGCCGGCCCTCGACGAAGATTCGCCCCGACTGGTCGCTCTTCCCTTCGCCTTCGTCGTCGCCTTCTTCGCCCGCTCCAAAGCTGCCGTCTTCTCCTTCACCATTGTCGCTGGCGAAACGCGCACAGAACAGCAGCGCTGAGGTGGAATCGCACGCGGCGGATGAATCTGGGGAAGGGAGGAGGAAAGGGGAACACACTATTCAAAAAAACCCCGTCCAGGGCCTTATATGAGGTTGCTTCCGAGTGACTGACTGGTAGGCCCGGGCGATCCTGTCAAATCCCGCAACAGTCGCCTGCGCGATACGTGGCGAAAAAGGTGGCGCGGAGATCGAGGCGTCCCTGCCTTATCCCGTCCGATTACTGCGGCCTCCTTCGCCCCGCTCACTTCCCGAAATTCGAATCCCGCCAAATACGCGCGCCACAGAGCAAATCATCAGACAGAGGATTTCCTCTGTCCTGTCATTCGGAGGTCTCCAAGCACGAAAAACACACTCGACGGATACAAAGAATGGATCAAGGCGACTGAAAAAGAAGTTGAAGTCGTCACCTAAGCTCATTGATCCAGAACATGACGTGCTCGTCGCACAAAAAGTGGGTCGGAAGAGTTCTCAACTCCTTCCCCACTCAAACCTCGATCCATTCGGGGGCTACTGCTGAAGCCATGTACCTAGGGTAGGGTCATGGACCTGTCCAAGATACCCTCCCCAAGGACATCTCTTGAAGAAAACACCTTTCAGTCGACCTGGAAGGATTCCACTCGACAGACCTGAAGACACTCGACCATGAAACCAATCACTCGACCGCCTGGAGATCTACAGTCAGTCTGCACGCAAACGGTCGGTCATTAAGTGGCTTTATGGTCATCATAGCACTTTATGTGGGACGTTACCAGTAACTCTCTATCTTAATGTACCTTAAGCCCTACATAACTGAGGGCTGGAGAGGTCTGGCGAACTCTATATAAGCCACCCCCTCCTCTGTGTAAAGGGTTCGCACCCCTGTAACTCATACGCATATAATACAGTCGACCACCTCCGGGCTTCGAGACGTAGGGCTGTTACTTCCTCCGAGAAGGGCCTGAACTCGTAAACATCTTGCGTATACAACTACTCCATAGCTAAGATCTTGCCTCTCCATTACTACCCCCCATTCTACTGTCAGACTTAGAACCACGACAGATACCGCAACCAGTTAAGTGCTTCTAGCTTCAGGAATTTATCTAGCTAGACCATGTTGAGTGACTTTCAGAAAAATACTACATTCATGTGCGTCATAGAATACGGTTTAAGACAGGAATTGTGATGTCCTGGGAGACAAATTTTATTTTCTGGACAATTTGAGCCAGGTTTTAGCTTGACCTATTGCACAAAACCCTATTGTCAAAACCGATCAGGTCAGCCCTTTCTAGTTTAACGTGAAATAATGAAGCTAAAGTTTGATTCAAATTACCACAATGACAAAATTTAGGTCAAAGTGTTGCAACATCAGGTTTAAATAACATTTTTTTGCGTGGAGGTTTAAATAACATTTACTCGCTTTACCCTGCAAAAAAATTACAGTTCAGGTTAACGATCCCATGATTACATTATCCAAACAATCTTCCGTTTCGCAGATGCATGGATTGTGGTGCTGCTTAAGCTTAATAAAAAGAAAACGCTGCCAATTAAGTTGCTGCGGTTGTAACTCGCAAAAGCAAAGAAGAGAGGCCATGATCAGATACAAGATGTGGATCTGACCATCACTCATGCAATAATGCGTGCGTACAAGTTGGCAATATATCACAGGTTGAGTTAACACAGCTTGAATGATTTTATTGCACGTACGTGTACATGGATGTATAACATTTTACAAATATGTGAACCACGCATTTAGATATCATACAGAATACAATGATCGACGTCTATCTTGTAAGCAGTCCCTGGAAAAAATAAACACGTAAGCATTCATGCATGCACGAGCGAAGTGTGATGACGACAAACTGAGACAGGATACAAAATATAGGCGCATGCGTATAACGAGTGGATTTTTTTTAAAAAAAGGAGATGACCCCCGGCCTCTGCATCTGGGTGATGTATACGGCCACTTTATTAATTATTCTCACAAGACCTTACAAAGTAATACAACGGTAAGACTAAAGCCGCCATCTAAGAAACTCTATCCAGTTGATGAAGGGGCGCAGATAGCCTGGGCCTAATACCAAACAGACATCGCAACCAAACCTAACATCTAAGACCTGAGGTCCCATCTAGGACGCCTGCCGGGCATGGGTCTCACCGGTCCGGTGTGCACTCAGAGGCCGCTGCCGCCAACTGCCACCGCTCCATCTTCAGAACTGTACTGATGCATCAACCTTGCTCGGTCCAGCTATCGTCGACGCCACCACGGCGCCCAACGACACCTCCTCCCTATGTGCAAACAGCTGAGCACGTCGCGGTCGCCACTGATACACCTCAGCACCATGCTGCCAAGTACCACCAGCCGGCACAGCTTGAAGTCTTCGGAAGATCGATCTGTCATGCGTAGCACTTGCCGACCAGGCATGATAAAGCGTAGCACCTGTCGGTCAGGCATGACTTGACATCTCCACCGAAGCTCCGTGCAAGATGAAGCCGCTCCACCTCCAGCCTCTCTGAACGGGAAGAGAGCACCCCAGGAAGACACGACAAAGAGTTGAGCACCACAATCACCACGAGAGCCGGACCAGCCGACCGCCGTGACGAAGCGACACCACTAAAGAGAGAACCGCCGCCATCAGGAACGCCAAGAACGGGCTGCAGTTGTCCCACCTCCTTGCAGACCCAAAGCGGCGCCTTCAAGAAGGTGACGGAGCCAGGCACCGCAGCCGCCCAACCAAAGTTGTGGGTTTTCACCCGGGTGCAGGGGAGGACGAGGGGGAGGGAGCTGGATCTCGAAGCCGCCTTCAAGAAGGAAACAACGCCTGGAGCGCTGCTGGCGTCGCGGCCGCCGCAGCCGGCCAAGAAATTACTCCGATCCAGAGCTCCCAACCCCACACCCGCGCAGTCCGCCACTGGATTCGGCCAGACTGACGAGGAGGAAGCAGCAGCACGGGGACGCCGTCTTCAGATCTGGTGCAGGAGAGCAGCAGGGGATCCCTCCACGCGGCGCCCGCGTCCACCGCCAACTCGCCGCCCGCGCGGCCAAGTAGACGCGGCCCTCAACTCCGGCGAGCGCCGCCTGCCGCCAGGACGACGCTGCCTTCACCAGCAGAGGCCGCCGCCTCAAACCCTAGGCCCGAGCCCGAGCAGCGTCGTGGCCGAGGGCCTCGCTGCCACCCTCATCGACGGCCGCGCGGGGGACCCGGCGTCCGTCTCTGGCGGCGGCGAGGACAGGAATCGAGAAGGGGAGGAGGCAGACGGGGGTTGTTCGCCCCCGAGTCGCCCTCGAGAGGGCGACCCGAGGGAACGGGGAAGGGAACGCCTATAACGAGTGGATGATGGGTGGTTTGTGATGATGATGAAGATGATGATGACGATGCATGGTTTGTGGTGCATCCATCGATGGATGATGGGTGGATCAGCTGGGGCAAGTGAAGTCGGCGGGGCAGGTCTTGCCGCACTGGTTGAGGAGGAGCACGAGGTCGACGGGAACATTGAGCTTGATGCCGAGGACATTGGCCTTGATGGCGGTGCAGAGGCAGACGGCGGCGTCGAGGTCGGCGAGCCTGCCCAGCAGCGGGCAACAGTCCTTGCTCGCCGACGCGCCTAGGTTGAGCTTTAGCTGGTTCAGTACGTTGGCGCAAGCCTTCAGCTTCAGCGTGTTGATCAAGCAGGTGCCGCTGCCGCCACCGGTCATCGGCGGGGTTAGGACTGGGATGGCCGGCGGGGGCACGGCGATCGGCGGGGTTGGCACTGGGACGGATGGTGTGTTGCCACAGTACGACCCGCAGCCATGCGCAGCTGCCACTAGGACCAGGTTCAGGACGAGGAAGAGGGCGAGCTTGGAGGGCGCCATTGCTATGTTGACAAAGCAAGTGGCCAACTAGTGTACTGGCTAGGCTTGTGGCTGAGCTAGGTGGGCTTGCTAGCTTGTGATGCTTTTCTTTGGTTGCTTGGGGTGGTATTTATAGGCCGGGATGTAGTGTGCATTGTGCAACAAGGGCAAGCACGGCATGATATATCGAGTTTGACTCTTGCCGTAATTTGGGAAAAATATGTACAACCACTAGTGTACCATTATTGGAGCTTAATTTGTTCGCTAACGAACAAAAACCATAACATATGTTTGATGAGTTCACAAATTTAGCTGTTATCTTGAGGGCACACATAGAATTGGACAAAGGAATCAATAAAGTTACTAAGCTCCTATGAATTGGAGCGATCAGCGAGATTGCAGGTTGAGTTTTGCTTCTTTTCACGCCGGTGGTCTGGTTTTTCTGCCTACACGGCTCGTTTCGGTTGGCTTTTAAGAGTTACTTTCGTTTATTTACTGGGCCACACATGTTAGGGTCAGGCTTTGAGGACGAGCAGGAATTAAGCTTGGGGATGCTTGATACGTCTCCAACGTATCTATAAATTTTTATTGTTTCATGCTATTATATTATCCATTTAGGATGTTTTATATGCATTTATATGCTATTTTATATGATTTCTGGGACTAACCTATTAACCTAGAGCCCAGTGCCAGTTTTTATTTTTGCCTTGTTTTTGAGTATCACACAAAAGGAATACCAAACGGAGTCCAATTGACGTGCCAATTTTTGATGATTTTTTATGGACCAAATCAAGCCCCCGGTGTAAAAGAGTTGGGCCAGAAGAGTCACGGGCTGTCCACGAGGGTGGGGGCGCGCCCTACCCCCTGGGCGTGGGCCCCTATCTCGTGGACGACTCGGAGACCCCCCTGACGTGAGACCGACGCAAAAAATTCCTATAAATATAGAAACCTCCAGAACATAATCTAGATCGGGAGTTCCGCCACCGCAAGCCTCTGTAGCCACCAAAAACCAATCGGGACCCTGTTGTGGCACCCTGCCGAAGGGGGGATCCCTCACCGATGGCCATCTTCATCATCTCAGCGCTTTCCATGACGAGGAGGTAGTAGTTCACCCTCGGGGCTGTGGGTTCCGTGACCTTGGGAATCTATGCATAGGGATTGGCACACGTTTTCGTCTTGACTCTCCGGTAGAACTTTGGGGCACTCTTTGAAGTTCTTTGTGTTGGTTGAATAGATGAATCTGAGATTGTGTGATGCATATCGTATAATCATACCCGCGGATACTTGTGGTGACATTGGAGTATCTAGGTGACATTAGGATTTTGGTTGATTTGTGTCTTAAGGTGTTATTCTAGTACGAACTTTATGATAGATCAAACATAAAGAATAACTTCGTGTTATTTTACTACAGACTCTTGAATAGATCGATCAAAAAGGATAACTTTGAGGTGGTTTCATACCCTACCATAATCTCTTCGTTTGTTCTCCACTATTAGTGACTTTGGAGTGACTCTTTGTTGCATGTTGAGGGATAGTTATATGATCCAATTATGTTATTATTGTTGAGAGAACTTGCACTAGTGAAAGTATGAACCCTAGGCCTTGTCTCCTAGCATTGCAATACCGTTTACGTTCACTTTTATCACTTGTTACCTTGCTGTTTTTATATTTTCAGATTACAAAATCCGATATCTATTATCCATATTGCACTTGTATCACCATCTCTTCGCCGAACTAGTGCACCTATACAATTTACGATTATATTGGATGTGTTGGGGGCACAAGAGACTCTTTGTTATTTGGTTGCAGGGTTGTTTGAGAGAGACCATCTTCATCCTACGCCTCCCATAGATTGATAAACCTTAGGTCATCCACTTGAGGGAAATTTGCTACTGTCCTACAAACCTCTGCACTTGGAGGCCCAACAACGTCTACAAGAAGAAGGTTGTGTAGTAGACATCATGGACCTCTAGGTCTTACCAGTAAGGTAGGTCCCAAAATATATATTTCTTCTTCCACATGGGTGTGCGTCCCTCAGCGTCATTCGGAACAGATAGTTCACCGAGACCCTTTTCAAAGATTACGTGTAAATCATTAACCATAGCAAGTACGTGATCACTGGTAGGCATGGCGGGTTTCTTCCGGTGATCTGCCTCGCCTTTGAAATGCTTACCTTTCTTTCGACATTGATGGTTGGTCGGAAGAAATCGACGATGGCCCAGGTACACATTCTTCCTGCATTTGTCCAGGTATATACTTTCGGTGTCAGCTAAACAGTGCGTGCATGCGTGGTATCCCTTGTTTGTCTGTCCTGAAAGGTTACTGAGAGCAGGCCAATCGTTGATGGTTGCAAACAACAACGCGTGCAGGTTAAATTCCTCCTGTTTGTGCTCATCCCACACACGTACACCGTTTCCATTCCACAGCTGTAAAAGTTCTTCAACTAATGGCCTTAGGTACACATCAATGTCGTTGTCGGGTTTCTTAGGGCCTTGGATGAGAACTGGCATCATAATGAACTTCCGCTTCATGCACATCCAAGGAGGAAGGTTATACATACATAGAGTCATAGGCCAGGTGTTGTGATTGCTGCTCTGCTCCCCGAAAGGATTAATGTCATCCCCGCTTAAACCAAACCATACTTTCCTTGGGTCACCTGCAAACTGAGCCCTGTACTTTCTCTCGATTTTTCTCCACTGCGACCCATCAGCGGGTGCTCTCAACTTCCCGTCTTTCTTACGGTCCTCTCTGTGCCATCGCATCAACTTGGCATGCTCTTCGTTTCTGAACAGACGTTTCAACCGTGGTATTATAGGAGCATACCACATCACCTTCGCAGGAACCCTCTTCCTGGGGGGCTCGCCGTCAACATCACCAGGGTCATCTCGTCTGATCTTATACCACAATGCACCGCATACCGGGCATGCGTTCAAATCCTCGTATGCACCGTGGTAGAGGATGTAGTCATTAGGGCATTCATGTATCTTCTGCACCTCTAATCCTAGAGGGCATACGACCTTCTTTGCTGCGTACGTACTGTTGGGCAATTCGTTATCCTTTGGAAGCTTCTTCTTCAATATTTTCAGTAGCTTCTCAAATCCTTTGTCAGGCACAGCATTCTCTGCCTTCCACTGCAGCAATTCCAGTACGGTACCGAGCTTTGTGTTGCCACCTTCGCAATTGGGGTACAACCCTTTTTTGTGATCCTCTGACATGCGATCGAACTTCAGCTTCTCCTTTTGACTTTCCCACTGTCTCCTTGCATCAACAATGACCCGCCGGAGATCATCATCGGGCATAATATCATGTGGTTCCTCTTGATCTTCAGCAGCTTCCCCCGTTGTAGCATCACCGTATTCCGGGGGCACATAGTTGTCATCGTCCTCTTCTTCTTTGGTGTCTTCCATCATAACCCCTATTTCTCCGTGCCTGGTCCAAACATTATAGTGTGGCATGAAACCCTTATAAAGCAGGTGGCTGTGAAGGATTTTTCGGTCAGAGTAAGACTTCGTATTCCCACATATAGGGCATGGACAACAGATAAAACCATTCTGCTTGTTTGCCTCAGCCACTTCGAGAAAATTATGCACGCCCTTAACGTACTCGGAGGTGTGTCTGTCACCGTACATCCATTGCCAGTTCATCTGCGTGCATTATATAAAATTAAGTGTTTCAAAAACCATTACAGAACATCATGGATAGATAAGTGACCAAATTAACAGAAGTTCATCATCACATTAAAACCAAAGTACATACATAGTTCTCATTGAACAACATATAGCTCTCGAGAGCATCTAATTAAACCATACATCAAAACTATGTAAAACATTTCAATGCAACAACAAATGCGATCATAATCGCAACCAAGGTAACAATTGATCCAACGACATAATGATACCAAGCCTCGGTATGAATGACATATTTTCTAATATTTCTAATCTTCAAACGCATTGCGTCCATCTTGATCTTGTCATCATCGATGACATCCACAACATGCAACTCCAATATCATCTTCTCCTCCTCAATTTTTTTATTTTTTCCTTCAAGTAATTGTTTTCTTCTTTAACTAAATTTAACCTCTCGATAATAGGGTGGGTTGGAATTTCTGGTTCACATACCTCCTAGATAAATAAAATCTATGTCACGTTGGTCGGCATAATTGTCATAAACAATAAATGAACCAAATAGTTATAAAAGATAATATATAGCGCATCCGAATCATAGATAGGGCGAGGGCCGACGGGGGCGGATACCAAAACCATCGCAATAATAAAAGTAAGAAAATTAGACAAGTATCTATCTAAAGTAAGAATTTTTTCTTTTAGAAAGAACATAAGAACAAGAGGCTCACCACGGTGGTGCCGGCAACGAGATCGGAGCGGGCGATCGACGGCGGTGAAGACGGGGACGGGACGTGACGGACCGCTAAACCTAGACAAATCTCGGGGAAATGGAGTTTGGAGGTCGAGCTTCGAGAGGAGAAAGCTTAACTAGTGTGGCTCGGGCATTTCATCGAACACCTCATGTGCATAGGAGGTGAGCTAGAGCACCACAAAGCTCTCCCCTCGCCGGCCAGAAAAAACAGAGCAGTGTGGAGTGCTCGGCTACGGCGATGGGGTATATATAGTCAACTCATTGGTCCCGGTTCGTGGCTGGAACCGGGACTAAAGGCCCCCCTTCTGTCCCGGTTCCAGCCACGAACCGGGACCGATGGCTGTGGGCCAGGAGCGAGGACCATTGGTCCCGGTTCATGCCTGGAACCGGGACAAATGGGTCCAGACGAACCGGGACAAATGCCCTACGAGGCCTAATCGGCCCCCTGGGCGCACGAACCGGGACGTATCCCTTCATGGGTCCCGGTTTGTGACTGAACCGGGACTAATGGGCTGGCCAGGCCTGAACCAAAGCCCTGTTTTCTACAAGTGCCAGAGCAAGAGATGTTGTCTTCCTATGGGAAACAGTAAGACTCCACCGCATGTATTTATATTTTCCTTTTATAGAGTACCTTTTTTGCAGGGAAAGTGTGGGTTTTATTTCTCGGTAATTGAATTACAGTCTGCTAATACAATTTCAGCTACACTCTCTGACACACGGTGCAACCAACAAGCAGTGCTATCACCAGAACGACCAATATTAGCTAGACTATGAGCAATTCTATTTTGATGACGCTTGATTTTTGTGGAATAAACCCACGCAACTCCAGAGGTCAACATTTCCTGGAACGTAACGAGCGGTCGAGCCTACTGGAATTTTTTAGTTCCCAGAACCATTTTCTGATATGCATGAGTCGTCATGTATCATTTTTTCTTCAAAAAATGGTATTTTCATTAACTTTTAATGAAGCATCAAGGGGACAGGAATTAGAAAACACAATGACCACACGTCGAGCCTCTTTATAACTAGGATGCATACAATCAACACTAACACACATATACAGAATCACGCCATCAAATAGTAAAGCCATAAAAGACCAACGTTACAATAATATAACCAAGGTACATAACCAAGCTTGAATAATCTTATAGCCAAGTTTACACAAGTAGGAGTACATAGCACAGCCATAAAACACTTACAACGAAGCATCAAACTCAGAACCTTACACATACATAGTAGGACGGGCGAGAATAACATAACAACACAGCACAAGTACATTACCAAACCATGTTACACAACCTTTCTTTACCCTGACAAGGAGTCGATCATACAAGCCAACCTTGCTTCTTTCTTTCTGCGTTCGCTTAATACTTTACCACAGCCTGCTGCAACCGCATCGCATCTTCCCCGCAAGACGTCCTCGCCGCTCGCTCAAAGTTCTTTCGAAATGAAGCTGGAAGGGAAAACAAAATTCTTCAGCAAAAGGCCACACTCCCCATCGGTAGTTCTGAAAACCGCAAGTTCTTTTAAAGACAAGGTCATATATGGAACAAGGTCTAGTACAGAAACTGAATCAGCCATGTTTGTCACTCTTCTGAATTAAAATAAGGACTCTATGGAAAATAGTACGTGAGATCCATAGAAAACTTCTTCATTTTCAGTGATAAATGTTTCTACCACCCGTCAGACTAAGCTGCTAGGTGAAAAATATCCTATCCACACTCCCTCATTCAGCGTCATATCCGTAGCTAATGTGTTAGGGAAACAATGATCTTTTTTGTATCAATAATTAATTTGGAAGGCTATAGATTTCAGCCGCGCGTTCCATAGGTAGTATCCTTTTGATGGAGTATGAATCAAGAAAGTGAAGGAAAGATGCAAAGCTAGCAGTTGTGACAAAAGAAATACACTGCTTTAGTGTACTCCCTCCGTCCTTGAAAGAGTGTACTTTCAACTTTGTTGGAAAGTCTAACTTTTTTATGTTTGACCGTATTTATTATACAATAATGGACCAATATTTATACCATTAGATTAGTAGCATTAGATTCATGATAAAATATAATTTCTTCAAATACCTATTTGGTTTCACAAGCATTGACATATTTTTGCACAAACTCGGTCAAACTTTGAGATAGTTTGGCCCTCCAACAAAGTTGGAAGTACACTCTTTCAAGGACGGAGGGAGTACGTTAGTGTTGTTTCACATACCATCTGATGTCCATACCTTTTGCACTGGCTTCTTCATCAGTGCCACATTGCCGTTGGAGCACAAGCAAGTTCGGCAGTGAGGATGAAGATTGACACACCAGCTTCCCTTAGGTGACGAACATCGCCATTCATGAACCTCAACAGGTTTCTAGAAACAAGGAGGCTCAACCCCTCCTCTGACTGCTCCGTGTTGTCCTCCTCAAACATTTGCGCCATTAGCTCTGCTGGGACTCCTAATCCCTGGTGCTTGATCCTGAAAATATACAGAGACAAAAATAACCATCACTAAGCATTCCTAGAAGAAGACTTCAAAACTTCCTTTTTCAGAAATTAACGGGCTTATTGCATGATCGATGTACCTAAGTTCAAGGTCAATAAGGTGAAGGTTCTCTCTGATGTTGTTCTTCATCGGCTTGGCTGAAATCTCGATAAAACCTCCAATAGGAGAGAACTTCACTGAAATACATAGGAAGTCAGAAAGGATCTTCTGGAGTCGAACACCATCTCCATAGACTAGTTGCTTCATAAATTTCTCTGGAAGGTTGCAAGAGACTCTGATGCCTTTTCCCTGGCAGGCTATCAGTACTTGGCTTACAGCAGCCACCACCACATCTTGCAAAACAAACTCAGCCATCTCCAAATTTAAGCAACTAGATCTGTGACCACAAATGACAGAAAACAATTAACTTATTTTTAGAAGATGATAACAGTGAACTATTATATATAATACCTCCCAAATGTAGAAGTAAGCTGGAGCAATAGGTGAAACCATATATACTGGCTAAATATTCCGGAAGCAAAACAAATATAATAACATCAGTTAGTTCAGCAGGCTGTGTAAATGTAACCATGTTTGTTTGTTGTTCCATTTTAATCACGTAAGTAGGCATATAGGCATGAAATCAGGTGAACTTAGGACAAGGAACAACGACATCAGTGTACGAGGTCCGCAAACTGACAAAAAACAGGGACAGTCGTAAGTAAACATGAGAACGTAATAGAACAATTCAGAAGATTTGGCAAGAAGAATACTTTTCCATGATGTTAGCTTGATCCAAGTCGGCAAGTATCTTGTTTAGCTGGTGATGACAATTATCTGCAACATGGATCTGCCTCATCTGTTCTTCATTCAAATCTGTGTTCTTTAGTGCTTTTCTGGAGTAAAGCATGCCTGACAGAGGGTTTTTGATTGCATGTCTCATGTAGGAGAAAGCTTTCAGCCTTTTTAGTGACTTCTGCTCCGAGGCTTGCCGCACCTGCAGTGCCTGTTGCAGCTCATGACTAGGAACATGAATAAAACAGAATACTCCAGTGATGAGACCACCCTCACTTTCCCTTCTGCTCACTGATAGAATACACTCAGTGTACTTCCCGCTTCGGTCGAAGAAGCCAAATGGAGCCTTTTCCGTTTCTTCGCTGGCTAACGCATTGTTGATAACAACACAAAGGCTTACAAATGCATCTTTGTTCTTCAAAAGGCAGGAGGCATTGCTACTGTTGAACACTTCACCGAGAAGCACCTTACCGAGCACTTCCGCTCTGTGCCTCCCAGTCAGCTTGGTCATTGCGGTATTCCACTCACAACACCATCCAAATTCATCAGCACCAAATATAGGAGGAATGAGTGGGTTCGGGTTCTGAATGATCGCCATGTAGTCTCTCTCAACCCGAGTAAACTTATCCATCACCAACTTATGGACAGTCATATCTTGGGCTACAAAGCACACCCCAACAATATCATCATGAAGGTCCCGGCTGGCACAAGCATTCACAACCAAGATAATAGGGCAATCATCTCTGTTTGGACCATGAGTTTTTACCTCAAATCGAACTTCTTTCTCTTCTTTTCCTGTTTGATCAGCGAAATATTTATTAGAGACCCATGAACGATCGATATTACTAAGTTATCAATCCCAAATTGTGTAAGCAGTTGACGCAATAACCGGTTAGCTATAGTTTGCTAGTTTGTATGTTAGCGATATAGTCATTACTATAGTTTGCTGATCACGGATCTGAACGCCTTTTTTTTCTTCGCCTACGCATAGATTTGGTCTTATCTGACTTTTCTAGTTGTTGGTGTGTTTTTGTGTGTGTTGGTGCTCGCGGTGTGCATCCTAGCTATGCAGAGCCCGGCTATGTACTCATGGTGTTTGTATCCTCTTGGTGCTTCATTTTAAGTCAATAAATCCATCCTTTCTTGAAAAATTAACCAGTTAGCTAGGTTCAACCATGGTTTTCAATTTTAATTTCAGAAAAATTTCAGCACCAACCAAAATCACTGAAATTCACTGAATTTTAGTGATTTCGGTTTTCATTTCGGCCAAAAGGCTGAAATATTCACATGAATTCAATTCAGATTTTGAACTTTTTTACTTATTTTTTAAAAATTATTTGAATTCCTATGTACTACTGAAATTGCCGAAATATTTTGGCCGAAACGTAATATTTCAGTGTCTACTGAAATAAATGAAATTCAGTGAATTTCAACGAAATCTCATTGAAAGTGAAAACCATGGGTTCAACACACAAATTATCAATAAATGAAGATAACACAAAGTTGCCGACTATGGAGGAAGGTAAAGTAGGCGCAAAGGTAACTAGATAGAGAAACAAATATAATAAATTTACTCACCCTGCAAAGCTAGATATAGCATCCTCTGGACAACTGATACAGAAGAGTCTTCCACAAGGGTAAGTATGTGCCTGCCTATAGCATCATCAACCCTTAGCCCAGTCAATTCTGCCGTTTTCTGATTCCACCCGTTGACGAATCCATTGCCACCTACTGCGAAGATTGGAACAGTTGCAGTTTCCTTTAGACGAACCATTTCATTGGTCGCTGCCTGCAATTCAGCAAGCCCATCAAGTTTTACATCACCAATCTGTTCATGTAAACTAGCTTTTTCGGTTGGCTTGATAACACCATCCACCGTCCCTCGAAGTATAAGTTGCAATGAATGAATAGCATCCATCTCATAGTCAGTCCAATCCAAGCTCTTCATCTTGACAACTTCAAGGAATACCTTGAAAGACAACCTAGGGTGCATCCTTCTGCTGTCATCCACGTCTGATGGATCATTCTTTGCACCTCCCCATCTGATTTCTTCAGCTATATGTGACCTGAACCAAAAAAGAATATGATTGGAACTGATCTTAGCCACTGCCATCCCACAAACCATATCACCAAGAGCAGAGGCTCCTAGATAGCCAGCATCATGGAGGCTCTCAGTACTTAGGTCAATTGAATCCATGTGAACTTCCGACAGCCACAGGGCAAGATCGCGTATCTGAGACTCGGTTGGAGCATTACCCAGATGCCATAGTTTGTCCCCATACAAAAGAGCAGCACCGTCACATTTGATTAGGTCCATGATATTGGGTGCCCCTGATACAATAGTCAGGGGAGAGGCTTCCTTGAACAGCATGCCAGAAAGAATTGTTTGCATCCTCAGTACGCTTTTTTCGTGTAACTGTTTCTGTAATTCAAACTCCTTGTTGACATGGACAGCAAACACCTGCGCTAAGAACTCACAAGCATAACGCAGCGGAAAAGGGACATATCTGGGACTCTCATGGTGGCAAACAACAAGGCCCCATAGTATCTTCTTCTTCTGCTGCTGTGCTGGTTGTTCAGACCCGACCTCGTCATCCTCTTCATTCTCATTAACCACAACAGCCATGGTGAGGGATGCAATCGAGCTCATGTTCTCCATATACTGAAGGTGACAGTTGTGTGCTGCCCTGAGTGCTGAACCACACAAGCTAAAATCAAAGGGGAGTGCCTCATCTTCGATGACCTTTATAGATCTTGTGTGGACATCACAAATCATCCGCACTTTGGTCTTCATGAAAAGAGACCTAGCTGCTTGAGGGATATCAGTGGCTGGATAGTGCAGGCCTAGATAAGGTTCAAGGCCAGGCTTTGTGATCTCGGCGACGACCTCACCATGGTTATCTTCATGAAACTTGTAAGCCATAACCCTATCATACCCTGTAAGTTTAAAGACTTCCTTGACCATAGTATTGCATAGCAGCTCCATGCTTCCACCTGGCAGTGCCTGGATCTTGAAGATTGCCTTGGCAGCAAGCTTGTAAGACTGCAAGGCCCCAGCAGCAGTGGCAGGAAATTCTGTGGGGTTTACAGGCTCAAAGTCTACCACGAAACAACCGGTTGCTCGATGAACAATGGCATAGAAAGGCTTGCCCGAGGTCTTGCACTGAACCAAAATAGGATTCAGCAAAGAAACATCAGCAAACCCTAGTGCCTTGTGGAGAGCCGTGGCACCTTGGTCAGTGAAAAGTGACCATACATTGGTGCCCATGTCAAGCCTTGGGGGATCAACGACACCGGGCACTGCATCGCTGACAGCTGTAAGCATTTCTGGCGCGTTCTCACTGAACGCGATGACATTGAAGCTCTTCTCATCGAGGGCCAACAAGCAACCAAACGACTGGAGCCTCTTCCCTCTCTGAATGTGCTGCAAGTAGGCTATGACATTCTCCGACCGCCCTTCCTGCAGCACAGTTGGAGTGTCCCGCTGGGCTTCGACCAGCTTGGAGTAGTCGAAGGAGTCATTAGATTCTTCAAACTCGGTACTGAGTTCAGCATCAAGGGTTGGTTGTGCTAACACCCTTTCCTGGGTGCTCTGGCGGTTCCTCCTGGAAGAACTGGAAGCAGGCATTGAGGAAGACATCTCCTGCCTTGAGTACTTGAACCGCTCAGCAGCGGTATCTGCTGTGTGTCACTCCTGGAAATAAATAAATGAGAAGCGGCAAACACTAATTAGTACTCCCTCCGTCCGAAAAAATTTGTCATCAAAATGGACAAAAAGAAGTGTATCTAGAACTAAAATACATCTAGATACATCTTATTTTATTCATTTTGATAACAAATATTTCCGGACGGAGGGAGTAAAACGAAAAAGTAGTGTTTGTTACGTACCTTACGTACTTTCCTTCCCCACTAATTAAACTGCTCCCCCCTCCCCTAATATAAAGGTAAGGCAAACCATTAACAGCTTGCAGAAAAAACACAAAGATGATCGTAATGGCTAAATTTATTTTCTTAGTATTGATGAAGTGCTACTAAGTACTCCCTCCGTCCAGAAATACTCGTCGGTTGAATGGATGTATCTAGATGTATTTTAGTTCTAGATACATTCATTTTTATGCATTTCTTCGACAAGTATTTCCGGACGGAGGGAATATGTGTTTCTTTTCCTGTTTTCAGAAGCATGAACAAATTTGACAGGCATTTTTTTTCTTCTCGAACACGCACCTAAGCGCACGTCTTTGCATATTAGAAGAACAGAAAGAAAAGACAGAGACGCAAAAGAACTGTACACGCGCCCTACTACCACTGAACTGCAAGAGCTCAGGAGGTCGTGCATGAAGCGGCAATCGCCTGAGTTCTTTTGTGCCGGCCAACAAAGACAGCACAAAGGTGCACAGGGAAAGAAAGAAGCTCAACTCTATCGCGCCTGAAATCGTAAACTTCCGGCCCTAACATACTCTTGTGAGAGAAAGCAAGTAAGCAAAAGTAGCAAGCAACACGTCTCCAGCAAACCCAAAAAGCTTGTAAAGAGACTTCCCATGCTAATCATAGGGAAGGAGCTCACCGGTTTGTATGTGCAACCCATCCAATTCATCTCTTCTTTATCAAAATAAAAAGATGATCCTTTTTCCAAACAAAATGTACGCCTTACTAAAAAGTAGACCTTATCAGGAGAAAAGGTATGTGCCTATAGTATATTGGGAAAAAAAATTAGATTTGGTGCTTGTATTATCTAAACAACAGAGAATTCCCACATGCCACACTTATTGGTACTTGCAGTAAGATACTTTTCCTGAGCATGGTTCCATTTCACATGTATTTCTCCTAGAGGTGCGGATTTTGAGTTTTCGCTTCAGTCACGACACCAAAAGCTCCTGGTTCTCTAGCTACAGAATAGTGCAAAACTGAAAGCTAACAAGTTTCAGAAAGGCAACTAAACTAGACATACAACTACATAAACTAGACATACAACTGCAAGAGAAGATGAATAACGTACATATACTATGATGAACCGCACAAGCAGCACAACCAAGCAAGCAAAGCAGATGTAAGGGTCACCGTCTCAGCAAAGCGCCCTCGGGGATCGACGAACCGGTCGCGATTCTGTCATTCGGGTGACATTGGCATGGCGCGTGGATGGACAGAAATCAAGGACCACCCGGGGCTCGGAAGGTCTGTGAAATGGAACGAACGCCAACACCAAAACACCTCTCTCTCCCTGGGGAAATCAGCTGAGCAGAGAGATGTTGTGCTTTCACTAGTCAACTACAAAGGGGATTCTGAATCGCTACACACCTGCATACTAGCACTACTATGGAGTAGGAACTGTCACCCTCTCGACCTTTTCCCAGTGCCACAAATTCATGCTGTGTGTGTATGATGCTGAGCCCTCTATGTTCCCAGGATCAAA
>LR880969.1:792280814-792291277 GCA_904067115.1 Aegilops sharonensis | reverse complement strand
GGGGAGGAAAATACCTTCTGGTCTGGCATCACCATCACACATCCAAAGGCAACACGGAAGTAAACCTTTCCGGCGTCACTATGATGCATCCCAGTTCCAAGCATACATACACGCAGGTGGAAGAAGGAAGGAGGTGATGGGGCCGTGGTCGAGGAGTGGACTAGTGGAGTGAGGCCCATGGGTGGTGGACATGAAGCCTTTAAATACTGTTAATGGCAGCGTGGCCTGGCGTGGCGTGGCGTGGCGTGGCGCGCCGACCCTTGCGCCCATGACCGGCGCGGATGGGAGAGCGAGGGGGCTTAATTGGCGGGAGATTGGATACTTTGCCCCACCTTAATTTGCTTTAGATGATTTGCCCCATATATATTACCTTAATTTATTGATCGTTTGCCCTCTTTCTTGATTTAATCAGTTCTTAGTTCGGTAAAACAACATGAAATGACCTGAATACCCCTGTGGCATTTTTGCAAATCCTCTCGACTCATCTGCTCGGTCCAACCCAATCGATCGGAAAATGATTGAGTAATGCCGTTCGCGTGTTGATGAAACGGACGAGAGGTGGAAGGGCCAAGCCATCACAGCTGGCACGCACCGGACGACGTGGTTACTCCCCATATGCTGCTGCTGGCCCGGCGACTCAACCATGTGCATGGGTTGACCATCCACGAAATTCACATGTTAGCAGGTTGCACAACACCTCCAGGACCATGAGCGCGTAAAAAATTAGCCACAGCATGGGGAGATCATAAAATGTTTCCATATTCAAAAAATGTTCGGCAGATCATAAAATGTTTCCATATTCAAAAAATGTTTGTGATTTTTTTTAAAAACGTTCGCATACTCAAGAAAATGTTCAAAATCTTAAAAATAAATCGGAAAACCACAAATAATTCGCATATCCAAAAACTGTTCATATATTTTTAATATTTGCATAAACAATATTGGCAAATTTCTAAAATTGTTTACAACTTTCAAGAAAAATTTCATCAATTCAAAAATGTCATGCATTTCAAAACATATTTTTATTAAAAACAGAAAATGGTCATGAATTTCGAAAATTGTGCACAATATTCCAAAAATGTTCATTGACTAAAATAAGTTCCGCGAGTAAAAAAATGGTCACAATTTAGAGAGAAAAAATTCACTACATTGATTTTTTTCGATTTTCTAATAAATGTTCGTAAATTTAAAATAAAAAGAAAATAAAACACAAACATGAAAAAAAACATGCCAACTATTCAAAATAGGGTACTTTACAATTGTGTCCCTAAATCGAACCCACTACTCAGATATGCCCCTAATTTCGAAGCCGGCTCAAATTCGCCCCTCTGCCGTCAAGTCTCCTTATAGAAATGCCCCTCTATGCCGTTTCCATCACGTGAAAGGGCTTTGACCGTTTTCTGAGCGTTTGTTGGAAAATAAGTAGAAATTGAAAAGGAAGAGAGAGAGAGAGAGAGAGAGAGAGAGAGAGAGAGAGCATGCTACCTTTTGGCCCAAGACAGCCCAGCCGGCCCAGCCCACTGGCTGGTCATCTTCTTCGTCTTCGCTGAGGGCTTGTCCGCCCGCCCGTTCACCCAAGCGCCGCCGTTAACGTGGCCAACGACGGCAAGAAGCTGGACCACCGTGTCTGCAAGCCCCGCCATCGAATAGAGCATCACCACACCGAAGATCTGGACCTCCGGTACCTTGCAACTCCGCAACCGACGCCATCTCCGCCGCCTCTGTCCAACGGCCGCCGTCTTCCATTCGCTGTTGTACGAGGTCCCTCGGTGCTCTCTTATCGTACAGGAGATCCATATGGTCTTGCAGAACTTCCGGACATGTCGCAGATGAGCTCTTCTTCGTCCATCCCCCTCTCAACAATGCCTCGCTCTGACGGCTATAGGCGAGGTCCATGTTCTCGCGCTCGGCCGTCCCCAGACCCTTTGAACAATCTGGCATGCTCGCGGTGAGACGTTGATGCCGATGCACCTCTATCCAATGCTTTCTAGCCCCCTGCCACCTAGCTTCGACCGCCGCCGCCGCTGGCCTCGGCCATGCCCGACACTCCGGTCGTCCCCGCTCGCCCTACCACTTCTATTCAACGCGAAGCAAGCCCTGGAGCGCGAATGACCATTCCACCAATTGTTTGGTCGCTGGGACAGAGCTCCCCTGCCCTCTGTCATGGCATGTCCTCGCCGACGGCTTAACACAGGTAGTACAATTAGTACTGATGAGTTTCCTATGACATGTGGGGCCCATTAGTTAGATTAGCACTAATCCTACCGAGTGTTAAATATTATGCTAATTATTGAGGCTAACCGGTGGGCCCTACAATTTAACAAAACTGCTAAACTAATTAAGAAAAATAACTAGACACTTACATGTGGTGTCCCGTGTGCAAGTGAGAAATAGGGTGGATAGAGTTTTGTTCTTATTTTTTCTGTGGGTTCCACATGTAAGTGAGAGAGTGAGGGGTGAGAGAAAGAGTTTTTCCTTTTTATTTTTTTTTGACTGGGTCCCACTTGTAAGTGACACATGGAGGCAGGGGCAAATTGTCCAAAAATGGTAGAGGGAAAAAATTTGAGCATGCTTCGAAATTAGGGGTAAATCCGAGTAGGTGGTTCGAGCTAGGGACAGAAATGCAAATGGCCATTCAAAAATATGCTTGAAGTGTACACCAAACCTCCGAGAGATCTTCATCTTGATTACGCCGAGGGCTAGCGCCAGCTTGACCCATTCATCAATCTTCATGTGTCCTCGGCCCGGACCTTAGCTGGCGGACCAACGTGGCGACGAGAGTAGGAACACCCTAACTTAGATTCCAACACGGCGAAGTTTGTGCAAGACTACCATGCTAGCATGTTGATACATTTTAAGCAAATGGAGGGTGAAATCTAAAAACGAGGGCGAAAATTGGGGCCCTCGGCGTAGAGAATCGGACTAGGAGCTTTTGAGATTGATAGATGTAAAAACTTGTTCAATATCCGGTGATTTGTGTTGTGAATATGTTTACAACTATTTAAATGTGTGTATGGTTAAATTGTTGTTCGTCTAGATATCCATGTCAAACAAAAAGGGTTGAACAAGGGGTGAACATTTGAAGCCTATAATTGAATGGCCGACGGCCTGTCCGCTATCCATTTACATGTTTCAAAGTGGGTGCAAACATTTGTTGTTGTTCATTCGGACGTGTCCATGAACAGTTGATGCCGTCCATCAGGTGATCCGGGTGTGAGTTGCCCAAATCACTATCCAAACCGTTGAGTTGTTTTGTGTCGCTGTCTACGTTTTGATGCATTGTTTGAAAGCCTTTCGAAAGCGGTTTAAGCTTGTGTAGTTTTTTCTAGTGAATAAACATAAGATATCGTTTGTTTTTCCTTTATATGTGATTGTTGAATATTATTTCTCTCAGCGATGATATATACCAGTATAATGTGCGTACTTAATAATAAACAAATCACTCATGCTTTCTCAAAATTCACGGTGAGCGCCATGGACACGCACGTAACCGTCCATGAGATTTCCCTAATGATAGCAGTGGTCACAAGAAAGACGAGGCCGTCACGCCTTTGCCATAAGCAGCCATCCTCGCGAAACCGCCATGGCATCCAGCAAGGCGTACCCCTAAAAACCTCACGCGGCGCCTAACCGTAGGCACGATGACGACGACGAACCACCGGAGGCATCCACCCCTGTCACGCCACGCGGTGGCAGTGGCCTGACAACGCCATCGGCACCATGTCGTCCCACATACGGCTACGGGCAGCGGGGCCTTTCCCTTTCACATCGAGATCTTTCTTTGTTTCGGTGGGTGTGGCGTCTCTCGGGGACGGGGAAACCTTTGGCCGTCGGGCTTTGCCGCATGAGGACATGGGCATGTGACTCGCACGTGGCTGTCTAGGCCTCCCCCATATGGGGCTGGTACCATCAATGCTTTACCCATGGGAGCTGCATGGCCACTGCTTGCTGGCCAACAGGAGGGACGGGGGACCATGTCGGTGCTCTTGCTCGTGCTTCACTGACATGTGGCACCGTCTGGGGCATGGATCCGGCTGTCAGTGATCCTGTCCATGTAGAGTATAATTATTTTTGTTAGACTTTTGTATATTGGTCTTGATCAACTTGCATGCGTTGTTTATTTGGCTTTCAAAGGCCACTAGGTGCATGCATTTTCATACTACCTCCGTTTCAGTTTACAAGTCCTGCGCGTATATCTAGGTTGTCAATTTTATCATCCTAATATAAACTATATAACATAAAAATTATACCTTTTGAAAGTAAAAACTCTAAAGTTTATGTTGGTATATTTTTTGTAATATATGATTTATGGTTAAATTGACGACCTAAGGGTACGCCCCCGCCTTGTAAACTGAGAGAGAGGTAGTAATATAAGTCGTCGCTGACATTTAATGTGAATTTCCTGCTCGAGGATTGATGGTGCCCCTGTAAACTCACTTTAGGCACCGGATTGAGAAACTGATGGGAGTAGACATTCCATTGGCCTATCCGATCTAACGTTTTGCATGCCTCGATGCTGAAACTCTGAGGGGGCGCTGCCATCGATCTGGTCATGATGGATGATGCAACAAGTGCTACTGTTTGTATTCAACCAAGGCAAGTCGGCAACAACGTACGTTGGCAGGTTTCCGATACTCACTTCGTCCGGGTGTATAAGTCATTCGCTCTAGGTCATCGATTTGAGGAATTAAATATATGTTATATGCCATGAAAAGTATATCACTAGATTTCCATACGGATGTATTTTCTAAATATATATTTTTTGTTACATATAATACATATTTAGATAGTTAAATTATCGATCTAAAACTACGTGAATGATTTATACACCCGAACGGAGGTAGTAGATGATATCCATGCTACCGCTACGCCCGACAACCAAACATGGCCTAAAGTTGTGGTCTCCTTCACGACGATGAGCACTGCACTGGGCTAAAAGGGATGCAAACAAAAGAAATGGTCTGAGAGGGAGAGGTCCTGGCATGTATGTGTTGAGCAGGCCTATATACATACTCTCGTACCGTTTGTCCGCCGATCTAGTTTCGTAGAAATTAGGAAGGCCATCAGTTTGAAATGTATTGGTGGCAAGCTCCATTATTCACCCCCTGCTCCTCCAATCCTAGCGCAAAGCTCGCATTTGTGGCTCAAGTCTGCTCCTACTATCCTGCACTGTCTCCCTTTGGTGATTAAGGTCTTGAGTAGATGAAAACTTGGTGCCTGGATGCATCAGCATGTGTTTTTGCTTGCTCTCCAGTTTGCTTGGGGTATTCCAACGAGGACCCACAAATTTCCTCCTGCATCCGTCCGCGGACAGAAGGACCAGTCCATGGACACGAATGCGGGAGGCCGCCGTCCAACCATAGTCGCACACATTTCAAACACTTTATGAATCAACCGGATAAAATTCATGCAAATATGGCAGATTTCATTACAATTTGTACATAATTTAAATAGAAAGGTCGACATTTCGGTTCTTTAACTAAAAATTTATAAAAAAACCTTAAATCCGTACCGGACGACCACCTCGTACGCGTGGCCGCCCTGTCCCGCCACACCACCGTCGCCGTTCGCGCTGCAGTCGTTGTCGACTTGTCGTTGACGTCGTCCCTCTAGCAGCGTAAGGCGATCGGAGAGAAGGAGATGCGGATGTGCATCACTAGAGCACGGTTCATATAGCCGCGGTTAGGCCAGAGAAACGGGTGGTCAACTCACTTCAATGCGGCACAGCGGCTGGAGTTGGTTCCTCGGGAAGCTGCATCTGTATTGAAGCGGTGGCTCCCAAGAGGCCATGTCGATCAGCGTCGCCCTCTCGCCAGTCACATTTCACAGTATCTATGCCAGCTGTTGCGTGCTTTTGGGCGGCATGAATGCGGCGTGGGCATCAGAAGGAAAGCGTGGGAGGGGCAAGGTGGGTGGTTTTGGGTGGGCCAGGGCAATCATGAGCGGGCGTGACAGTGGTTCGGACACCTGCAAAGCCCCCCAACTTTTGTCTCCACTTTGAGGGAGGAAGTACATTCGGACTACGCCGCTTCTCAATACAAGACTGCGTTGGATGGTTTTCGTGGTCTGGACGGATGCGGGAGGTTTGAGGGTCGGCGTTGGAGATGCCCTTAGTCGTCTGTAATGTTATCTTTTCCTAGTTGGGTGTGATTGATGGAGCTCATGTGCTATTAGGTTGGCTGTCCGCAGTCTTCTATGATCTCTGGTATGATCTCGAGTAGCACAAGTAGGGTTTCAAAACGTTGTTTAGATCCGGATGATTTTCTTGAATGAAAATTGAAGAGGAATTCCTCTATTTCATTAATAGGGAAGGTCCATTGTTGGGGTTTGTTCGGGAGGTTGGTTGATCTTTCTCGGGTATAACAACGGAGAGATTCCGGCGGCTGATGGCTGCTTGGGCACGGCGACATGGGGATCAGCTTGTGCGTTCTGCGAGTGTGGTATGTGTCTCTGGAACGACGGAACAACCTTGTGTGAGCAGTGGCTATATTGTTGTGTGCTTGATGGGCTAGGAAGTGGCGGTGATTAGTTGCGCTGTGCTTTGAGACTGGTACAAAAAAATTGGAACCCTAGGCTCGAGCTTGTTATAGCCCCTCGAGTAGATTTACCACTGCTCTACCTCCCACAAAAAAAATCGTGACCTCCTATTTGGCTACCTGCGCGCCGAATAGGGATGAAACACACACTTCCGCGCCCGTTTTTGGGCCGGCCATGTGCGGGGTTTTATGCCCTTTTTTCAATTGTTTTCTTCTTTAAAATAATTTGGGATTTGAAAAAGGTTCACAATTTTTGAAAATAGTGAATTTGCCAAAAAAACATTTGTGAAATCATAAGATGTTCGTGAATTCAAAAAATGATCATGATTTGAAAAATGTTCGGCAAATCATAAAAGGTTTTCATATTAAAAAAATGTTTGCGATTTTTGGAAAAATGTTCACATACTCAATAACATGTTCACAATTTTGAAAATAAATCAGCAAATCAAAAATATTCTCTTATTAAAAAAATGTTCATTTACCTTTTACAATATTCATAGAATAATATTGCTAAATTTCTGAATTTTTTTTCCAATTTTCAAGAAAAATTTCATTGATTCAAAAAATGCATGCATTTCAAAACATGTTTCTTTTACTAAAAACTGGAAATGGTCCCAATATTCAAAAAATGTTCTTTGATTAAAAATAAGTTCTGCGATTCAAAAAAATGTTCACGCTTTTGATTTTTTTAAGTATTTTCATTTTATGTGAATTTGTAATAAATGTTCACAAATTTAAAAATAAAAAGAAAAGAAAACACAAACATGAAAAAAAACATGCCGACTATTCAAAATATGTTTGAAGGGTACACTAAGAGCAACTCTAGCAGACCCCACATTTTGCCGAACTATAAACTGTGTTTGCAGGTCGCACTTGGGCGCTTATGCTGGCTGGAAAATGCGGGGGCAGAACAGAAACCGCAAACAAACCCGTAATATTTAAAAAAGTTGTTTCGCGCGAGAAATTTTAACCAGCAGCTCGCCGGAGCTCGCTCGCATAGATGGTTCTTCTTTGCATAATAAGTTGGCACACTCCACATACATACATATTAAAGGTCAGAGATACTAGAAAGGGCCTACGCTACCGTATCACTACAACAAAATTGAGCTCACCAGAGCTCCTGCGGTAGCTGCCCCTCGGCGGCGATCAGTCGGGGTCGAGGTCGATGTAGAGCTTCTCCTGCTCCGCCTTCATCACGCGCAGGTCAGCCTCCATCGATGCGTGCGCCTGTGATGCCGTGACGCCCGTCTCAAAGAAGAGCCGCTCGTACTCGAGCTCGCGCCGGGTGCGCTCTTCCATCTCCTCCTGCTCCCTCGCGGACCGCTCGAGGAGCTCCTCCTGCCCCGGGGGGAGGTAGTCCTCGGGCCCGATGACGCCTCGGCGCGGCGGCGCATCGGGCACGACCTCCTCCGGTTCCCTCTTCACCGCCTCCTCCGGCTCCCTCTTCACCGGAACGAGCCGCGAGCTCGATGCGCCGGCGGATGAGCACCCCCCGGACCATTTGCCGGATGAGCTTCCCGCGGACCAGTTGCCGGAGGAGGCGTGGCGGCGACGGGCGAGCTCGAGATCGCAGACCTCGAGCTCGCGGCGGTCGAAGGCCGACGGCGGCCGGGTAGCGCGGTTGAGCCACCGACGCGCCCCCCGCTTGCGCGCCCCGTCAGATCTGGCACGGCGGCGGCGCTCCGCCTCATCCCCCGAGTAGTCCATGGCGGTCGAAGGCTCGCCGGCGGAGACAAATCGAGCGGCACGGTGGGGAATTGGGGGCAAACGCGGCTGCGGGGGGATAGGGTTTCGACCCGCATCTGCCCCGCAAACTCGTAGTTATACTGGCTCGGGGGTAGCGTTTGCGAGCTGCGGCAAAAATATTTACGGGTCGGACACAGATGCGGGCTCTGGTCTGGCCAGAATAATGGGCCGAGCCCGTATAATCACCGGAATTATGCGGGTTCCCGCCGGATGCGGGGTCTGCTAGAGTTGCTCGCATCCAGGAGATCTTCATCTTGATTACACCTAGGGCCAGCGCCAGCTTGACCCATTCATCAATCTTCGTTGCATCCTCGGCCCGGACCTTAGCTGGCGGACCGACGTGGCAAACACCCCCTAATCCAAAACACCAACAGCCGGCATGGCGGCGAGAGTATGGAGACCCTAACTTGGATCCCAACACGGCGAAGTATGTGCAAGACTACCATGCTAGCATGTCGAAGCGTTTTGAGCAAATGGAGGGTGAAAACTAAAAATGAAGCCGAAAATTGTGGCCCTCAGCAAAGACAATCGGACTAGGAGCTTTTGAGATTGATGGATGTAAAAACTTGTTCAACATCCGGTGATTTTGGTTGTGCATATGTTTACAACTATATAAATGTGTGTATGGTTAAATTGCTATTCATCCAAATATCCATGTCAAACCAAAATGGTTGAAGAAGGGGTGAATATTTGATGCCTATAATTGAATGACCAACGACCTGTCTGCTATCCATTGACATGTTTCAAAGTGTGTGCAGACATTTGTTGTTGTCCATTCTGACGTGTCCATGGACATTTGCTGCCGTCCATTGGGTGATCCAGGTTTGAGTTGCCCAAATCTCTATCCAAACCGTTGAGTTGTTTTGTGTCGCTGTCTACTTTTTGGTGCATTGTTTGAAAGCCTTTCGAATACGGTTTAAGCATGCGTAGTTTTTTCTAGTGAATAAACGTGAGACCTCGTTTGTTTTCCCTTTATATCAGATTGTTGAATATTATTTCTCTCACACTAGTAGAAAAAGGGCCTGTTATCCCGGTTGATGAACCGGGACTAAAGGGTCGGTACTAATACCTCCCCCCTTTAGTCCCGGTTCAATCCAGAACCGGGACTAAAGGCCGCGGCCACGTGGGGCTCCACCTTTAGTCCCGGTTGGTAACACCAACCGGGACTAATGGAAATTTTATGATTTTTTTTTTGAATTTTTTTTTGAATAATTTTTTATTTTCAAATTTCTGAATTATTTTAATCCCTAATCTCTAATCAGCACCCCTCATCACTGCTCAATTTATCCTCTTCTCTAGTCACCCTCATCATTCCAAATCACCTAACTTCCCGAACGGTCACCCATCCTCCTACTCCCCCAGCCTGAGCACGCTTAACTTCCGGGTTCTATTCTCCCTCGTTTCCAAGTCGGCACTTGTTGTTTTCCTGACAATAGTAAGATGTCAATCCTATTAACCCTCAGGAATTTTGCTTGAGCATGAATTGACACATTTCACTGTTTGAGTTCCAAACTATTGTTTTCAAAAACAATAATTATTTAGAAAACAATAGTTATTTTAAATAATTAGTTTGACCATGGTTTGACCATAGTTTGACCACAGTTTGACCACAGTTTGACCAGATTTGACCAAAATACAAAATAACTGAACAAATTATTTAGTAACACTAATATTCTAGAATAATTAGTTTGACCATGTTTTGACCATAGTTTGACCATAGTTTGACCACAGGTTGACCAAATTTGACCAAAATTCAAAATAACTGAATAAATTATTTAGTAACACTAATATTCTAGAATAATCAGTTTGACCATGGTTTGACCATTGTTTGACCACAGTTTGAATTTTTTTCGATTTTTTCCACTCTAGATATTAAAAGCCCCGTAACTTTTTTTCTGTTAGGTTTTTGAGGATTTTGAAAATGTTTAACGGGGTTCCCCATGTTAAATTTGGATGTAACTTTTCGACTAGATGATTTTTCATATAAAAAACTTTTTCATCCGAGTTAGTATGCAAAAGTTATGCCCATTTTTACAACTTTCAGAGAGATTTTGCAAATAAAGTCGAAATTCACATTTGCAAATTTTCCCAACAATTAGACCACATATCACATGGGAAACTTATTTTCTTTTATTTTTTGACATTTCCATCATTTTCTTTTATTTTTTTTAAATTGAAAAG
>LR880969.1:792260575-792280632 GCA_904067115.1 Aegilops sharonensis | reverse complement strand
GAGTAGATGATTTTTCATATAAAAAACTTTTTCATCCGAGTTAGTATGCAAAAGTTATGCCCATTTTTACAACTTTCAGAGAGATTTTGCAAATAAAGTCGAAATTCACATTTGCAAATTTTCCCAACAATTAGACCACATATCACATGGGAAACTTATTTTCTTTTATTTTTTGACATTTCCATCATTTTCTTTTATTTTTTTTAAATTGAAAAGGCGATCCAGGGGGGGGGGGGAGAGAGTTTGAAAATGAGACCTTTAGTACCGGTTCGTGGCACGAACCGGGACTAAAGGTCTCAACCCCATTAGTCCCGGTTCATGCCTCAAACCGGGACTAAAGAGTAGACCTTTAGTCCCGGTTTGAGGCATGAACCGGGACTAATGGGCATCGCACCCTTTAGTCCCGGTTTGAGGCACAAACCGGGACTAAAGGGCACAGGTGAACCGGGACTAATGTCTTAGCCGCACGAACCGAGATAAATGCTCACATTAGTCCCGGTTCTGGATTGAACCGGGACTAATGGGCTAAACCGGGGTGGACGATAGCCCATTTTTCTACTAGTGTCAGTGATGATATATACCAGTATAATGTATGTACCTGATAATAAAGAAAACACACATGCTTTCTCAAAATCCATGGTGATCGCCATGGACACGCACGCTAACCGTCCATGAGAGATATCTAATGACGGCAGTGGTGACGAGAAAGATGGGGCTGTCACGCCTTTGCCATAAGCAGCCATCCTTGCGAAATGTCGTGGCATCCAGCCAGGCGTACCCCTGAAAACCTCACGTAGAGCCTAACCGTAGGCACGATAACGACAGAGACAAATCACCGGAGGCATCCGCCCCTGTCACGCCATGCGGTGGCAGCATCCCGGCAACGCCGTTGGCACCGTGTTGTCCCACGCGCGGTGATACGTCTTCAACGTATCTATAATTTTTGATTGTTTTATGCTATTATATTATCAATCTTGAATGTCTTATATACGTTTGCAAGTAATTATATTTTACTTTTGGGACTAACCTATTGACTTAGTGCGCAGTGCTAGTTGTTGTTTTTTGCTTGTTTTTGGTTTCGCAGAATATCAGTACCAAACGAAGTCCAAATGCCATGAAACTTGTTGTAGATGTTTTTTCTGGACAAAAGAGACACTAGAAGCTTCAAGAGAAGACCAGAAGAGGGAGCATGGGCCCATGACCCACCAGGGCGCGCCCTGATAGTTGATGGGGCCCACGAGGCTTAGTTTGACACTCTTGTATCATTGATATTAAGGGTAACAAGATGAGATTTATTTCATACGTGAGTTTATCTTGTCTACATCATGTCATCCTGCTTAAGTCGTTACTCCGTTTTTTCATGAATTTAATACACTAGATGCATGCTGGATAGCGGTCGATGTGTAGAGTAATAGTAGTAGATGCAGAACAATTCCGGTCTACTTTTCTCGGATGTGATGCCTATATACATGATCATTGCCTTCGATACCGTCATAATTATTTGCTTTTCTGTCAATTGCCCAACATTAATTTGTCTACCCACCGTATGCTATTTTTATGAGAGAAGCCTCTAGTGAAAACTATGGCCCCGGGTCTATTTTCTATCATATATTAAAACCAAAAAGATCTCGCTGCAATTTACTTTTATTTATTTTATTTTGTATTTTGTCAGATATCTATCAAAACTATATCGTTTAATCTTGTTCGTAACCGTTGAGGGATTGACAACTCCTCTACGTGCTGGGTTGCAAGTATTTATTGTTTGTGTGCAGGTGTTGTTTACATAATGTTGCTTGGTTCTCCTACTGTATCGATAACCTTCATTTCATAACCGAGGGAAATACTTATCTCTACTATACTGCATCATCCTCTCCTCTTCGAGGAAATCCCAACGCAGCTCACAAGTAGCAGGAAGAATTTCTGGCGCCGTTGTCGGGGAGACATCATCAACAACTATCAAGTACCTATGCATAAACTTTCATCTCCTTGCATTTACTTTATTTGCCATTTTCCTCTCGTTTTCATCTCCCCCACTACTAATTTTTTTACAAAGATACAAAAATATTTTCGATCTCCCTTTTTCGCGTTTGCCTCTTTGTTTGCTTGCTTTTATTTTCTTCATGTCATGACTAAAAAATAGAAAAGAAACAAGAAAAAGAAAGATAACAAGTGTCACACCAAGATTTGAATTGTTGTTATTTGGAGTTCTTAACACGGTGGAAGGTGCGCTTCAAATCAGATAAGAAGGCAGCCTTCCAACTTGAAAATCTTGGTCTCTTTTGTTGGGAGATTAGCTCATTTCTCTCTTTCCATATATTCGAAGCACATGAGACCACAAAGCGGGGCCCAAGGAAGGCATCCTTTGTTTGGTTAAAAAGTGTGAGCAATAGAATCAGAGGATACCCAAGTGATCTTAGCAAAATTCTAGCAGGCAGCAACAAAAGGACATTGAGAAAACAAACTTCTCTTGTTTCTAGAGTGTTTGAGAGCAGAGTACACAATTAGGTCCAGACTCCAAATGCCAATGTCTTCTCAACATTATGTCCCTAGTATTTAGGTGATCCATCAACAACAGCCATGCAGACACTTTTTTACTTGCTCAACCACTTGCTCTTCCAAAGCTATGGAAAAATAGCATCCACCTCTCGTGCTCCAAATAAGAATTTATAATAGCTAGCAGAGGAATATCTGCCTGAGTTTAATACACAAGGCCAAGATCATGTTCATTCTCAGAACTTCCAACCTGCAGGGATGGCAGCAAGTAAATTAGACAGAATTGTCCTCATAATACTGTTCTAACAAAGGAAAGAAGAATAGTGTGGTGATGTCAGCAGACTGGATGTCCTTGAGAGAGATCTCATGGTCTAGAGCAAATGAGAACTGTCCGGGGAAGAAATTGTCCAAATTAAATACCCTCAGGGGAAGCAGTGGTGTACTAGTTTTAGATATGCATTTGGATATCGCTTTCGCATCATTCTTTTGTTAGCAACATGTGCAGGAAGGTAGGACAGTTGACTGCGCAAGAGAGGATCCCGTGCCTCCATCAATTGGATGTTGAAGCTCTTCAAGAAAGCTGGAGACACGGAGTAGGTACCATGTTTTTTTCACTTCCGTTGCTTACATTTTAGCATTTAATTCTTTAGCTAAAGTGAAGTAATAATTAAACAGCTCCGGGTAAAACCAATGGTTTAAATAGCGGCGGACCTCCAAATCAGCTATAGTGGGCTATTTGTACATGAGACCATTTAGCGGCACCCTGCTGAAAAGGTTATAGCGGGCTATAGCGGGGCTATAGTTGGATATTTAAAACTAGGGTAAAACAGTACCCTCTATCATTCATTTCACATCACCTAATGTACACAAGAATATAATTATACTTTTAGAACTTTAGTTGATGATATCCACACAAATATTACGATCTTAGTTCCTAACATATTTTCACCAAAGTAGATTCATGTGTCCTCCTAATATAAGCAGTGGCCCAAACACCACTGACATGCTTTTGGAAAGGCAAGAACAAATCCAAATACACCATGCAGAAGTATTCAAAATCAAACAATGTAATTGAAACAAGCAAGCCACCACACCAAAAAGCATCAAGGGATGGGATGAAGCAGCACACAGCTGCATAGAAGCATGCCAAGCTATCCTTGAAAATGGGCGCGCACAAGACACCAACGCTCTATGGTTCAAATGAACGTTGCGCTGACTCCCTGGGTGCAAGGGCTAGCCTGGTTATGCCAGTATGTGTGCATAGTGCCCATAGCACGGTGATGAACTCGCCGCCATGCGCGAGTGACTCCTTGTGGGCCTTCACGTGCAACTCGCCGCCCGACGGTGCAATGTACAACATGAGCTCCGTCCATAGGTCAGCCAGAAGCTCCCACACAAACTCACCCGTGTCATTTTGTTTGGCCTTCTCAATCAAAGCCTTACCCAACTTGCCGCCCTTCTGCACCACCGTCACCGCATGTTGCTGTGAGTCGCCGATCTCTATCAGCCTCTTGTACCTGGTTCCTCGCAGTGATAGGTGGTACCACCAACACCCACCAAGCTCCTTCTTCAACTCCTTCTTCATGTCCTTGTAAGCATGCTCTGTCCCATCCTTGTCTTCAGGGAGCAGCTCTGGGGAAAAGCCCACCAAGTAAGCGCAGTACTTGGACAATGTCGTTGCCACCTTACGATGATGCCCCATCTCTTTCTCCTTCTGCGGATACGTCATCTCCAAGAGGCCAGTGGCAATGTGGCAGGTGAGGATGAAATCGGCGATGCTCTTGCTCTCACACACCGACGAGAGCAGGGGTTGGTATGCCCTGTGCTTGTTCAACTGCAGTGTTGACCAGCCACTATTGAGGGGGTCAGCGTGGCCATCAATGTCATAGTCATCCATGTGAGCCACCACGTATTCCACGATGGACTTCTTTACTTCCTTGGGCACTGCCTTGGTAGGCATTGTGAAGGAGGAAAGCGATGACAGTGGGCAGAACCCTAGCACGGAGAATTGCTTGAAGCAGAGGTTAGGGTGGCTTAGCTTACTTCGCGCCCATAGGATGCGGCGCATGAGCCCACTTACGATGCTACTCTCACGACAGGGGCGCTTGGCAGTGTACTCACAGAGTAGCGACACAATGAGCCAGTTGGATAGGATGAAGACGAGGAACTCCCAGACTTCCTCGTAGAGGAAGGTGAGTATAAGCAGAGTGGTCGTGCCTAGGTCGACACTGGCGAATAGCACCTCCGGTGAATGGGTGATGCTTTTCAGGAGGCATTTGACCAGTGTTGGTGCACCGGTATATATGATGTAGTTGTCACTCGTGATGCTATGGTAGGCATAGAGCATGTTCCCATTGCCACAGGCAATGAAAGTCAAGAAGCAGAAGGCCCAAACTACAATTGGAAACAAGATGTAGTTGGCTAGGAAGAAGAAAGGGTTGGAGAACACGACCGGTAGAACGGAGTGGTAGTACTCGCAGATGAATTGGATCTCGTCGTTGAAGACTTGGAGCAGTGCAACCTCCGCATCTTGCTCATCCTCATCCTTAGGCACCTTCTCCTGGTACAAACCTTTGAAGATGAGGTCCCGACAATTGCGGGTCTCCTCGCTGGTGATGGGGATGTCCTCAAACCTACGGCGCAGCAGCTTGTAGAGAGCAAAGGAGAGGCAGAGCCTTCTGAGTCTTGGGTCTTTCTGGAGCAGACCGTCCTCCTCGCTGGCTGCGAGCTTCCAAATGTCACCAACCGTGACAATGGTGGAGCCAGTGCCGGCGGTATCTGCGGTAGTTGTCTTCTTCAGCTCGACTTGGTAGCCATGGGGACCTGCTTCCTTCCCCAAGTTGTCTTCTCCCATCACAGTGTACTTGCACATCTTCAGCATCTCCGGCCCCAGCTCCTGGACATTCCCGGCCTGCTCTTGCTGTTGTTGCATGATCTGGGCCATGTACGAGTTTAGCAGCTGGGCGTTCCTGCCATAGGCGAAGGAACGCTTGAAGAGCTCGTTGACGACGACCCGCTGCAGGAGCTTGGCAGCAGCAAGGACCCATAAGGTGCCGTAGATTGCCTTCTTGCCTGCACTTTTGACGTTGTAGAAGACGAGGTAGCCCAGCCAAATGATGCGGGCAAAGCGATCGATGGTGCCTGAGTACACCTGCATGCCCACGTTGACCAGGATCACCTCCACCTTCTTGCGGAGGAGCTCCACAAGAAGCATCCACATAAGGATGGTCCTTGCTCGCAGCGACAGCTCCTCACCAAGCTGACCGTAACTGGAGCTACTAGTACTGCTATTAGCAGCAATGGTGGCACCTTCGTTCTTGGTCTCGGAAAAGAGGTAGGACATGACGGGGAGGAAGAGGGAAAGCGAGGTGGAGAGGAAGAGACGGACGCTGGGGTTGAGGATGGCGCTCACGTCGGAGAAGCGGCTGAAGAGGTTGAGGTTGAAGAAGAGCGCGGCAAGAATGAACATGAGAACTGAGGTGGCCACCATGGTGCCCTCATTTTTCTGGTTGGCGTAGGTGGAAGTCAGGTTATACGCATAAGGGTAGACTGTGTTGTTGCAAAATGAATCTAAGCCTTTCATCTTCAGTCACACGAAGCTACTAGAGCTGGCTACTGAATTCCCTTGAATGGATTGAGTTGGCATAGCAAATATATACACAGACCATGAGGTGTGAACACGGAATTGCTTACCTGACCGGATAAATGTACACAAAGTTAAAGCACCGACAATGGCATGATCATTTCGTCAGTAAAACTTTGCTTTATGTTCTTTTACAAAGCTTAAATCAGAATCTCACTAGCTTGAATTGCTTACCTGACCGGATAAATGTACACAAAGTTAAAGCACCGACAATGGCGTTATCATTTCATCAGTAAAGCTTTGCTTTAATTATGTTCTTTTACAAAGCTTAAATCAGAATCTCTAGCTTGAATTGCTTACCTGACCGGACAAACATAACCATTTGAATGTAACACGAAGTTACAGCACCGACAATGGCATAATCATTTCCGTCATAAAACTTTGCTTTAGCTTCTTTTACAAAGATTAAATCAGAATCTTTCTACCTCGAATTGCTTACCTGGCCAGATAAACATAACCATTTGAACGTAACAATAAGTTACAGCACCGACAATGGCATGATCATTTTGTCAGTACCAACTTTTCTTTTTGTTCTTTCTGCCAAGCTTAAATCAGAATCTCTCCAGCTCGAAACCTTACCAGATAAGCGTAACACAAAGTTAAAGCACTGACAATGGCATGATAATTTTGTCAGTGTCAATTTTGCTTTCTGTTGTTTCTGCAAAGCTCAAATCAGAATCTCTGTAGCTCCAATTGCTTGCCTGACTGGATAAACGTAACACAAAGTTAAAGCACCAACATCATTTCATAAGTATCAACTTTTCTTTTTGTTCTTTTTGCAAAGCTTAAATCAGAATCTCTCTAGCTCGAATTTGGTACGGCTTTCGAAGCATATCTTCTTTCTCATTTTGTTGTTTTTCCATGTATATACTTTCTATTTGCCAAAGATGGTCTTTGGAAATATTTGTTTAATATATATGGTGGAAGCTCCAAGGCATGTGCTCGGCTGGCGAGGATATTGCTAGTTCAGTACTAGTACATATGCATGGCTATATGATGATCGTTCTTACTTTTTCTTTCTGTCCATACACTTCCCTTTTCCAAAATCAGTAGACCATCTAAGACCGAATTATCCCCGTGAATCTGCATTAGTAGGATAGTACAAGTTATTATGGCATCTGTTTGATACACGCTTCTTAATTTATCCAACGTGTTTTTTCCAGTGCGAGCACTTCTCTTTACCACAAGAAATCAGGGACCAAATCTTGGGATATTTATAACCCTAGTCCAAAGTTCCTAGCCAAGTACACACAAATGTCTATTTCACCGAGCCTCCCTCTGAGACCGAAAATTCTAAACTCATGGGGTTTTACAGGGATCTTACGGGTCCTTTCCTAATTAATCTCCCCCCCCCCCCCTATTTTCAGTGGGGTGGGCCCCTCACCTTATTTCTATCCAATGAAAACCTGCCGGCTAAACCACCCTGTGAATCCCGTAAAAATTTATCCGTGCGTGTAGCATTGCTCCTCCGAGACAATTCCCATATCTTTACGCCTTTCGTGTGGGTCGGAACTTACCCGACAAGGAATTTCGCTACCTTTCAGAATAAAAAAAAGTATCAAAATTATTTAGCTTATTCTCTCTCAAAAAAAAGTATAGGTAACTACTTGTCAGCTGATATAGCATGTGCACACATGTGTGTAGTCATTGAAATCTACTAGCCCCCACAATCATGGAAGATTTGTCATTTGGGACTTATTTTGTGCACTTTTCCTTTCCATTTACTTTTTCTTTAGCAAAGATGGTGATGGGACCCACCTTTTAAGATACGATCCTGGCATGATAATTTCATCCATCCATCTTGATCTTTCTTTGATTAATATGCTTCTTCTACCTTTTCCTTTCTAATGCTTGGACCAAATCCCCAACATCTGTAGCCGTGATTTTCATGGGGAGATTGGCACGGTTGATCTAGGGATATAATAAACAAAATGGACCTAAGAGCACGATTGTCATCTGTATGAGATGGAATTCGCATTATAAGACAATCGCCCAAGAGAAAACGGTCAGATGAGAGTACACCCGCATTGCTCTAGCTAGATTGGCATGTTTAAAGGTTTGGAAGGCTGATCGGTCAGCTGATTATTAATATCGAGAAGATATGAAGTACAACGTCACGAGCCATCAAGAATGAAGTCGATTTATAGCACACAACACACACAAGAATTACAGGGTGGTAGAGACGTGCTTCCATGCAGATCCAGCTGCTATATATGGAGACCAGTCAGTAGGTACAGTTGGTATAGGGAGTCTGACTCTGGTTGATGAAGTTTACGGGGAAGCAGGACACCCTGATGTGGTACGGCCGTGTGCAGGCCAGCCCCACCTTGAACCACACCTTGGCCATCACCACCACCGTGCAGTTGGGCCAGTGCCCCGCGCTGCCGCCGCCGCCCTCCGTCGGGTTATCATACTGCGCCCACTGGGCGCGCCAGGGCACCTTGGTCGCATTCCGTGGCGGCTGGACGTACTGCTGGAGCTGGAACCCGCTCATGTTCACCTCGGCGGGATACCACTTAGTCGGGTCTATCCATATCACGGCGTCAACGTTGGTGTAGTGCGCCTGCATGCGCCGGCTGGTGTTGTTGGCTGAGAGGCTGAAGATGTAGAATTTTTGCTCCTTGTACCGCCCGTCTAGCAGCCTCGCATCCTGGATGGAGAAGAGGACTTGCGGCGGTGCTAGGCTGATGATGATGACGGCCGCTATGGCGATGACGACCAGTGTTCCTGTGCTACCTGCGACTACAAGGTGCTTGCTGCTCCATTTGTTGAGAGGAGGAATACCAATAGCCATGGCTGGCAACTATCAGTAGTATCTAGTCTAGCTGGCCAGGCATGTCATCTGGAGTACATATATATAGAGGACCATTCCTATTCCTATATGCGAGAGTCTGTCAGCTATTTCGTGCGTCTCCTGACTCTAAACGTATAACTATGGTTAGTTATATATCTCCCTGGATGGAAACATAGGGGAATTCAGAATTTCAGATCATATATACCTCATATAATCTTTTTGAGTGGAACTTCATCATTTTATGTTCTTATTAAGCAGAGGCAAGAAGCAATAAAATCCTCACTACTGGAATCGGGTCGTATGCCAAGTTGGCAAAGGCCTTGACGGCGTCGCCAACTTCCAAAAAGGCTTTCAGAAGCGGTTATTCGTCAAAATAAAGGCACCCGACGGCCGGCAAATGGAAATAGCGACTGACATGATCCTACATGTTTGCCGAGTGTCCCCAACCCCAAGCGACACACGGCTAACTTGGTGAATAGAAAAAAAAAAACAGTTCGCCATCGACTCACCCTAGACAGCTTCAGTAGTGGTCGCGCCTCCTGCAAACATGTCCTGGCCGCCGCATTGCACCTCGCCACCCTGTCCAGGCCACAGTAGCATGAGGCTGGAGGTGGTGCGGGTAGGTCGGCGGCGAGGCAGGGGCTGCACGAGAGGATGGTGGAGACGTGGCCAATTGGCACATGGAAGGTGACGGTAGTGGGGTTGGTGGGGGTTGCCATCGTGAGGAGGTAGACGTAGTCTGTGCGTGGGAGGTGACCATAGCCCGTGACGGTAAGGGGGGGTGGGGATTTCCTGTCAGCGCTTCCGTCGGGAGCTTGTGTGCTTGCTGACTGGTGGTCAATGTTCTGTCAATGCTTCCGTCGTGGTTGTCGGGCAAGTCGAGAGAAGAGAGCATGGATTGGGGGTTGCCATAGTCGTGAGGAGGTAGACGTAGTCTGTGCGTGGGAGGTGATCATAGCCCGCGACGGTAAGGGGGGTGGGGATTTCCTGTCAGCGCTTCCGTCGGGAGCTTGTGTGCTTGCTGACTGGTGGTCAATGTTCTGTCAATGCTTCCGTCGTGGTCGTCGGGCAAGTCGAGAGAAGAGAGCATGGATTGGGGGAGAAGCGAGAGGGTATGCGCACTATTGGATATGGGAGAAATCGGCGGTCGAGATAGCGATCCGTGGGAGGGTTGAGCTAACCAATCAGAATGCAACAACTCCTCTGCCTTGCCAAACACATATGACTTTTGCCGAGTATTACAATCGGTAAACTTCTTCTTATATGACTTGTAAAAAAATGTAATCTATATCAAATACAATTTCTATCTTATATACCTCAATATATTTTTACAAGTAATATACTACATCTAAGTTGTTTTTAGGAGTTTTCCTAATTATTGAATTGATTTAATATTATCTAAATTTTAAATGCCTAGAAATGGTTTTATTACTTAAATATAGCAAATGGATATGAAGAAAATGCCAATTTTTCCATATGTATGATGTAATGGTGTATGTTGAGTGTAAAAATGTTTTAAGGCCAACCGACGACAAAGTGACCTGACACTTTGCATGCAAACCCAACCCGATCCCTCTCGCAACCTAGATTCTTCCTCAGATATGGTCCGGCTTCTAAGCATTCGACGCAACAACTTCTGTGAAACATTCTCAAATTTTTATCACAGACTCAAGGGTTCATATCATGACATCATGTCAAGTTTCACATTTTTCTCGCTTTCCTTGATTCTTTCGGAATTAAATAATCACTAAGCTCAATGTTGATGAGTCATGGCCTCTTGGTGTTTGACACTCCCTTGTCTTTTGTGGTATAAGCGCTAAACATAGATTAAAGCCCATCAATAATATTTTTCAACCAAGTTTTGTTATTATTTAATGTATATGTAGTTCAAATCTAAATTATATCTGTTAAATACCTAGGAACACACTTAATGACTTAAATGTAGCAAGTGGATGCACTTAATAACTTAAATATAAAAACGAACCCAGGAAAATGCAAAATTTAACATGTTACATGTAATGATGTATATCGAGTGTAGAAACATTTTCAATGCCGACATATGAAGCAACAGTCGCTTCGTTGCCAAACCTGGCCCACTTATCTTTTGAAACCTAAATTCTTGCTCCGAGATGGGTCGATTTCTATGCAGTCTACGTGACAACTTTTACAAAATATTCTCAAAATTTTACAACCGCGTCTACAGGTCATACATGACACCATGTCAAGTTCATGTGTTTATGGCTTTGTTTGAATTTTTCAGAATTAAATACCAGCTAAGCTCCATGTTGGTGCTCAAGTTTTGGCCCATGAATTTTGGCACTCTTTTTTTTTTCTTTTGTTGTATAAGGCTTAGAGTAAAGAGCTACCAATAATATTATTCGACCCATTTCCGATAATTACTTTATGTAACTATAGTTTTAAAAATTATATTAATTAAATGTTTAGAATGCATTTAATGACTTAAATTTAATGAATGGACCCATGAAAAAGCCAAATTTTGACATGCAATTGTGTATGGTGACATTGAATGTAATTGTTTTTCAAGGCCAACAGATGAAGTGGCCCGGGACTTCGCATGCTAACCTTGTCCGAGAAGAAAGAAGGAAAAGAAAAGAGAAGAAAGCAAAGCAAAGAAAACAAGAAAGGAAATAAAAAAAGAATAAAGCAATTATAAAGACAATAAAGAAGGACCCTGATAAGTGCCACACGTGTGGCACGAACATATGGCAACTCCTATCGTTTTTATGGCAAGTTTAGTGACGCGAGGATTGCAACCACTAGTAGAAAAGAGGGCTTTGGTCCAGGCCGGGTTAGCCCATTAGTCCCGGTTCAGTCCAGAACCGGGACCCATGGGGGCATTGGTCCCGGTTCGTGAGCCCAGGGGGCCGGCCGGGCCACATGGGCCATTTGTCCCGGTTCGTCTGGACCTTTTAGTCCCGGTTGGTGCCACGAACCGGGACTAAAGGGTGCGATGCCCATTAGTACCGGTTCGTGGCACCAACCGGTACTAAAGGTTAGACCTTTAGTCCCGGTTCGAGCCACCAACCGGTAGTAATGGAGTTTGAGGCATTAGTACCGGTTCATGGCACGAACCGGTGCTAAAGGTCCCATTTTCAAACTCTACACCACTCCACCCCCACCCATTCGACGCAACAACTTCTGTGAAACAATCTCAAATTTTTATCACAGACTCAAGGGTTCATATCATGACATCATGTCAAGTTTCACATTTTTCTCGCTTTCCTTGATTTTTTTCGGAATTAAATAATCACTAAGCTCAATGTTGATGAGTCATGGCCTCTTGGTGTTTGACACTCCCTTGTCTTTTGTGGTATAAGGGCCAAACATAGATTAAAGGCCATCAATAATATTTTTCAACCAAGTTTTGTTATTATTTAATGTATATGTAGTTCAAATCTAAATTATATCTGTTAAATACCTAGGAACACACTTAATGACTTAAATATAGCAAGTGGATGCACTTAATAACTTAAATATAAAAATGAACCCAGGAAAATGCAAATTTAACATGTTACATGTAATGATGTATATTGAGTGTAGAAACATTTTCAATGCCGACATATGAAGCAACAGTCGCTTCGTTGCCAAACCTGGCCCATTTATCTTTTGAAACCTAAATTCTTGCTCGGAGATGGGTCGATTTCTATGCAGTCTACGTGACAACTTTTACAAAATATTCTCAAAATTTTACGCTTCTACAGGTCATACATGACACCATGTCAAGTTCATGTGTTTATGGCTTTGTTTGAACTTTTCAGAATTAAATACCAGCTAAGCTCCATGTTGGTGCTCAAGTTTCGGCCCATGAAGTTTGGCACTCTTTTTTTCTTTTGTTGTATAAGGCTTAGAGTAAAGAGCTACCAATAATATTATTCGACCCATTTCCGATAATTACTTTATGTAACTATAGTTTTAAAAATTATATTAATTAAATGTTTAGAATGCATTTAATGACTTAAATTTAATGAATGGACCCGTGAAAAAGCCAAATTTTGACATGCAATTGTGTATGGTGACGTTGAGTGTAATTGTTTTTCAAGGCCAACAGATGAAGTGGCCTGAGACTTCGCATGCAAACCTTGTGCGAGAAGAAAGAAGGAAAAGAAAAGAGAAGAAAGCAAAGCAAAGAAAAGAAGAAAGGAAATACAAAAAGAATAAAGCAATTATAAAGACAATAAAGAAGGACCCTGATAAGTGCCACACGTGTGGCACGAACATATGGCAACTCCGATCGTTTTTATGCAAGTTTAGTGACGCGAGGATTGCAACCACTAGTAGAAAAGAGGGCTTTGGTCCAGGCCGTGTTAGCCCATTAGTCCCGGTTCAGTCTAGAACCGGAACCCATGGGGGCATTGGTCCCGGTTCGTGAGCCCAGGGGGGCGGCCGGGCCACGTGGGCCATTTGTCCCGGTTCGTCTGGACCTTTTAGTCCTAGTTGGTGCCACGAACCGGGACTAAAGGGTGCGATGCCCATTAGTACCGGTTCGTGGCACCAACCGGTACTAAAGGTTAGACCTTTAGTCCCGGTTCGAGCCACCAACCAGTACTAATGGGGTTTGAGGCATTAGTACCGGTTCATGGCACGAACCGGTGCTAAAGGTCCCATTTTCAAACTCTACCCCACCCCACCCCCCACCCCCCTGGATCGGCTTTTCAGTTTTAAAAAAATAAAATAAAATGATGGAAATTCCAAAAAAATAAAAGAAAATAAGTTTCCCATGTGATATGTGGTCTAGTTGTTGGGAAAATTTGCAAATGTGAATTTCGACTTTATTTGCAAAATCTCTCTGGAATTTGTAAAATGGGCATAACTTTTGCATACTAACTCGGATGAAAAAGTTTTTTATATGAAAAATCATCTACTCGAAAAGTTACGGGGCTTTTAAGATCTGGAGGCAAATAATTTCAAAAAAAATTTCAAGAAGTATTATGGTCAAACTACTTATTCAAGAAGTATTAGTGTTACTAAATTATTATTCAAGAATATTAGTGTTACTAAATAATTATTTCAGTTTTTTTGAATTTTGGTCAAATCTGGTCAAACTGTGGTCAAACAATGGTCAGACTAATTATTCAAGAAATATTAGTGTTACTAAATATTAGTGTTATTTTTTAGAACAATAGTTTCAAACTCAAACAGTGAAATGTGTTACTTCATGCTCAAGCTAAATTCCTAAGGTTAATAGGATTGACATCTTACTATTGTTAGGAAAACAACAGGTGTAGACTTGGAAACAAGGGAGAATAGAACCCGTAAGTTAAGCGTGCTCAGGCTGCGTTAGTGAGAGGATGGGTGACCGTCCGGGAAGTTAGATGATGAGGGGTGATTAGAGGTTAAATTGAGCAGTGATGAGGGGTGATTAGAGATGAGAGGTTAAAATAATTTTAAAATAAAAAAATTCCAAAATAAACTTTTAAATTCTTTTTAAAAAAAAAATCATAAAATTTCCTTTAGTACCGGTTGGTGTTACCAACCGGGACTAAAGGTGGACCTCCAGGCAGCGGCCACGTGGAGAGCCTTTAGTCCCGGTTCGTGTAAGAACCGGGACTAAAGAGGGAGGCTTTAGTAACGATCCTTTAGTCCCGGTTCCAGAACCGAGACTAAAAGTCTTTTTTCTACTAGTGAACTTTAGTTGCCAAGCATGACAACTTCTTTTCGGATGGCAAGTTTTAGTTTTATTTCTGAAGTGCTTCGTGCCACACATGTGGCACTTATCATTTGGGATAAATAAAGAAAAGAGAAGAGGAGGAAAGGAAATAAAGAAAAGGTTTGCTATGTGCTCTTTGTCGGGCACACGGCAAGGGTGACTGCACTGCTACCCTTCCATCAACCGCGAAACAGCGGACACATTTGTTGAGTGCATGTAAGTAGACACTCTATAGGTGACTATTTACCGAGTTCCCTGCTGTTGAGTGTTTTCCGAGGCAAAGTGTCGTCTTTGCCGAGTGTTTGTGTTTTACTGAGTGTTTTCAGTATGCATTTTAGTTTAGGTGATTCTTTGCCATGTGCCCAACAAAATGCACTTACCAACCGTCGGTAACTCCGTACAAGTCGATTCCGGTAGTGCCTCCGTTGTCTAGCCTGTTGGAGTAACCATCCTTGTCTTTGTTTTTTTTACGGGAAATATTTGGAGCATATTCTGCTGGGGCAGCTATTGTTGAATAAAGCATCCTTGTCATATAAGTAGATTGAGACCAGCTCCAAACTAATGACTATGTATACATGTACAGATTTATGTTCTACTATACACAAACGCCTTACTGAAGATAAAGGGCATACATGGTTTTCTCAAATGCAAGACAGGTTGGTTGGACAAAGCAGAAACCACAAAGACGAGTTGGGGGGAACCAGAATATTATCTGGTAGCATCATCCTTGCGGATGATGTAACACCGTCAAATACACTGTTTGGTGGCTTTCATATACAGCGCCATGGTGGCTTTCCCTAAAGAAAAGAAAAGATAAGAGTGTTTGGTGCAGGCCGGTCATCATGCATGCAATTGCTTTCCGGTCTATAATAATCACCTTTTGCTTTAGATTCTAATAATAATCATTTCGCCAACATGTACTCTCCTGTATATGCTTCTTTCAGAAAGGACCAGGAACATGTGCTGGTGTCCATGCTTGGTTATTGTCAGTTACGCAGGTCTTTGTGCAAGGTCGGTGGTATCGGTGACAGATATGAGAGCATCTCTAGAGTCGTCACATTAATCACCATTACGACGATTTTGGCCAAAAAAGACACTCTAAAAATCATCATAGTTTATGAAGCACCCTCTATATCTGACCTTCCAGTCATCATATATTGTGTTTCGGGGCTGTCTTTAGAGCATGCTCAAGACAGTTAAATGCAATTTCGTGTGGCGGGAGAAAAAAAGTTAGGTGGCCCCCACCTCACATTTGATGGCAGGGAGGTTGGGGAAAATAAATAAATGTCTCATTAACAGTCTAAGCGTTTGATGGCAGGGAGGTTATGGAGGCAACAAATATGACGCCTCTGGCCACAATATGGGAACGGTTTGTCGATGCCTCTGGCCACAATAGACGATAACATATATTTATACAAAGACAATATGTGTTGCTTTAAAAAATTTGAAATAAATGATTAATTAAGATTTCTTTCATTATGGTTGGATGAGTAAAAAGCATAAAATCACCACATTTGCAGCGTGATTAGCTGTTTGGCCCCATGTTGAATTGATCTTCTTCCTCGTCCTCGTCCTCTTCGCCTCTTTCCAAACGGGGCCTAAGCCGAAAGGAGTCAGGAATGGATAGTTGAGACTTGAGAGTAACATATACTCCCTCCCTTTCAATTTATAGGGCTCAATTCAAAAATATCACCAACCAAGATAAATGATGAGTAGTGGAATAATGTTTTGTAGTTTGCAAAAGTATTAAATTAATGCGCTTGTTTCCTAAAAAAAAATTGTGTTTTCCAATGCATTATTTGAAATGCATGCTTGGGTGAACAATTTATGACCAAGAATTTTTACATGCATTGATGCGTTTTTTCTTACTAATGCTTTCATGTAGTGATTTAATGCGCCTTAAAATTTAAATATGTGATGATGAGCAATAAAATTAATTGAGGAGGTGTGGCGTAAAAGAGCGAGCACTTGGTGAAGGGTATAATAGCAAGTGGTGTGTGAGTACACTAGCTACTCTAGCTAGTACTCCGTCCACACTGCATCTGCATGCAGAAAGGAAGCGATAGATAGAGAAACGAGTTAAGTATGGCGCGAGCAGGCCGCGACGGCGAGAACACAAGATTCCCGTTCCTAGCGACGGTGCGGTCATTGGTGACCATCGTGGTCACGGTGCTCGCCGTCTCCGTAGTGGTGATGGTGATCGTGGTCGTCCACCGCCCAGTGGACATGGGCTTCCAGAGCTACGGCTATGTGTTGACGGAGAAGCCGTGGTGGATACAGCATAGCAGCACCACGGCTTGGCCGGCGACGGCGGTGGACTACCTGATCGTCGTCAAGGCCCTGAACCCAAGCGGGCGCGGCGAGATCAATGGCAGCATCAACGTGGTCCGCATCCTGGACGTCCCCAACGCATCCTTCGCGGGGATGGTGGACCTCGGGTGGTTCCAGCCTGAGTCGGGCCCCTTCGACCTGCCGCCGCACAGCAAGCACAGATACAGGGACTGGAGGCACATGGACGATCAACCAACGCTGCAGTACCTCTACGACAAGCACGGCCACGAAGACGCCGGGTTCACCGTGATGGTGGTGGTGAACGCCACCTACAAGCCGGCGCATTCCAAGAAGAGCATCAACGCGGCCTATTATTGCTGGCCGGTGACATTCATCCGCATCGACGCCACCAACACTCCGGCGGCCGACAACGTCGATTGCAAGACGGCCCAAGAGATGGGCGTCGAGGTCAAATGGGAGAAGCCGCCGCCAGCTACTGCTTGATCATCGGTTCCATTGTTGTATTGTATCAATCAACGACTTGACTAATCCTGTTTTAGTTTCCTGGTACGCCTACTGCATCATTGGCCTGCGCGTGTGCTCTACTTCAACTGAGTATTCTTACGGCTCCTAGTCTTGAGTTATATTTCAACTACCATGTGTCATACCCGATAATCCTTTTTCTTCTTTGTTTGTACGGATGACCTTGTTAAGTGAAGGCATATATGGCTTTTGCTTTTGCTTGTGCTTTTGATTTCCTGAAAAGAAGTGGTGTCTTTAGCATCATCGAGGATGTGTGGAGGTTTGTCTCCGGCGCATTTAACGAGATTCGGTCGGCATTTGTCTTCAATAGATCCACGAGGAACCGATCTTCGTTCGTTTGTGTTCTTGTATCTATAGGCTGGATCCTTCTGATCTACGCATCTCTTCATGAGCGGCGGTTGCAGTCCTGGTGCACTGGTCATATGGAGTCTTAACATGATGACATTCCTACTATTTACTACAACAAGGTTTACCCGGCTCCAATGAGGGAGGGGCGATGACGGCGGCGCGCCTTCGGCTTGCTCCAGTGTTTGTAGTCGTGGTTTGGTGGTCTACGGACCTGGATGTTTTTTTTACCTTTTGGTGTTCTTTATACTACCTTGGCAGATGATGAATAGTTTGGAAGTTTTCCTCGTAAAAAAAAGAAAAAAAAAGAAATGGTGACAGCTCTAAACAATGTATTCTCTCTTTTTCTAGGCGCACCTAGTTTTGTTAAGTTAAAGAAAATGACCCTCTATATTAATATATTCTCTTTTGTTTTGAGATTTGCACGATAATGTATTCTCTCCTTTTCTCATGAAAAGGCTAAAAACCATACATTAAAGTTGATCAACCCTTACAACGTCATCCTTACAGAAATTAAAACACATTGGTCCTTGGGGAAAGCGAAGCTAACTTCCTTCTACACTCACCGGCGGCACATCAAAACTCGGTGCCGCCTCTGGACCTCTGAAACACCATTGGAGCTAGAGAAGCATTGTTTGATGCAACGACCGGGAAATCGCTGATCGGAGCTAGGGAAACATTGTTGATGCAACAGTTGGGACTTCCTGGATCGGAGCCAGAAGATGTAGACAATAATGATCTGAAAAGAAGACGACAAAGAGGGCTGGACGACCACCCTAGATCTGGCCAGGCAGATCCGGGAAGCCCTAACCTCATGAGCTCCCTGACAATGTTGAAGTTGGGCGAACATCGTTGATCAGAGAAGGAGCCACCTGAGTAGGAATGATCACCCTATCAAACGAAAACATTCAATCCGGGAAGGAGTTTCTTTTTAAATTATCCGGGGAAGAGCTGGAACAAACGATTCATGTCCGGCCTGAAGGAAATATGCCCTAGAGGCAATAGTAAATTTGTTATTTTATATTTCCTTATTCATGATAAATATTTATTATTCATGCTAGAATTGTATTAACCGGAAACTTGGTACATGTGTGAATAAATAGATAAAATACCGTGTCCCTAGTATGCCTCTACTTGACTAGCTCGTTAATCAAAGATGGTTAAGTTTCCCAGCTATAGACATGTGTTGAAATTTGATGAACGGGATCACATCATTAGGAGAATGATGTGATGGACAAGACCCATCCATTAGCTTAGCATAATGATCATTCAATTTTACTGCTACTGCTTTCTTTATGTCAAATACATATTCCTCCGACTATGAGATTATGCAACTCCCGGATACGGAGAAATGCCTTGTGTGCTATCAAACGTCACAATGTAACTGAGTGATTATAAATATGCTCTACACGTATCTCCGAAGGTGTTTTTTGGGTTGGCATAGATCGAGATTAGGATTTTTCACTCCGAGTATCGGAGAGGTATCTCTCGATCCTCTCGGTAATGCACATCATAAGAAGCCTTGCAAGAAAAGTGACTAATGAGTTAGTTGCAGGATGATGCATTACGGAACGAGTAAAGAGACTTGCCAGTAACGAGGTTGAACTAGGTATGAAGATACCGACAATTGAATCTCGGGCAAGTAACATATCGATGACAAAGGGAATAACGTATATTGTCATAACGGTTAGACCGACAAAGATCTTCGTAGAATATGTGGGAGCCAATATGAGCATCCAGGTTCCGCTATTGGTTATTGACCGGAGAGGTCTCTCGTCATGTCTACATAGTTCTCGAACCCGTAGGGTCCGCACGCTTAACGTACGATGACGAATTGTATTATATGAGTTATGTGATTTGGTGATCGAATGTTGTTTGGAGTCCCGGATGAGATGACGAACAAGACAAGGAGTATCGAAATTGTCGAGAGCTAAAGATTCATATATAGGACGACAATATTCGGACACCGTAAGTGTTCCGGGGGTACGGGATACGTATCGGGTCACCTGAAGGGGTTCCGGGCAACCCCCGGCAAACTACATGGGCCTAATGGGACAGACCAGCCCCTAAGTGGCTGGTGCGCCCCCATGTAGGTCAAATTGGGGGGAAAGGAAAGGAGGAAAGAGAGAAGGAAGGGAAGGGATTCGGCCTCCCCCTTCCTTCCCTCCCCTCCTCCTTCCTTCCCCCTCCGACACTTATGGGAGGGGGGAGGCCGACTTGTGGGAGGCGCCCAAGTAGGATCACTCCTACTTGGGGCGCCCCTCGCTGCCCCTCTCCCTCTCCTACCTATTATATATATA
>LR880969.1:792235259-792258442 GCA_904067115.1 Aegilops sharonensis | reverse complement strand
AGGGCATGTTGTGATGTGATATGGTCAAGACATGATGTGATATACGTTGTTGTATGATATGATCATGTTTAGTAAAAGTTATCGGCAACTGGCAGGAGCCTTATGGTTGTCACTTTATTATTTGAAATGCAAACGCCATGTAATTGTTTTGCTTTATCACTAAGCGGTAGTGATAGTTGTAGAAGCAATAGTTGGCGAGACGACCACGACACTACGATGGAGATCAAGGTGTCGAGCCAGTGACGATGGATATCATGACGTTGCTTTGGAGATGGAGATCAAAAGCACAAGATTATGATGGCCATATCATGTCACATATTTTGATTGCATGTGATGTTTATATTTATGCATCTTATTTTGCTTAGTACGGTGGTAGCATTGTAAGATGATACCTTAACTAAATTTCAAGGTATAAGTGTTCTCTCCGAGTATGCACCGTTGCGAAAGTTCTTCGTGCTGAGAAACTACGTGGTGATCGGGTGTGATAGGCTCTACGTTCACATACAACGGGTGCAAGCCAGTTTTGCACATGCGGAATACTCGGGTTAAACTTGACGAGCCTAGCATGTACAGACATGGCCTCGGAACACTAGAGACCGAAAGGTCGAACGTGAATCATATAGTAAATATGATCAACATATAGATGTTCACCATTGATGACTACTCCATCTCACGTGATGATCGGACATGGTTTAGTTGATTTGGATCACGTATCATTTAGATGATTGAGGGATGTCTATCTAAGTGGGAGTTCTTAAGTAATATGATTAATTGAACTTAATTTATTATGAACTTAGTCCTGATAGTTTTTGCATATCTATGCTGTAGATCAATGGCCCGTTGTAAGGGCATATTTATCCCTAAGGTGTTTTGGTGATTGATGACAATGCTTTTGCGGACTAATCGTGTGCCTTGAGTTTCTCAGATGCTTCATCGCTAGGCACGAGACGATTCGGTGCCCCTCGAAGACTATTGAAGACGGTGTTGTTCTATGTTTCTTTTGGTGGATTTGATTCGTAGGAGAGCCATACTATTAAGAGGGGGTCCGCGTCGGAAAGGTTCGGGTGGAATCATCACGTACACGTATCCCTCCTTGTCTCCACCTTTCCCTTGCACTTTGGAGCTTCCCTTGGTTATCCTCTTTGTGCTTATTCTGGCGGCTATTGCTGAACTTGCAGTAGTATTGCTCTCTGGCGCGGTAGTACCGCAAGCACCTGCGGTAGTACCGCTGGAGCCCACGGTAGTACCGCTCCTCTAGAGTCTTAGTACCGTGGCTACCAGGCCTAGTGCCGCTCTGGTGCGGTAGTAGGGGCGGATGTAATTTTTTACATCCGCGCCCCCACGGTAGTACCGCACGTCGCGCGCGGTAGTACCGCGGGTGCCAACGGTAGTACTGCTCCCCTGGAGTCGTAGTACCGTGGCCCTCCTGCCAAGTACCGCTGCGTCGCGGTAGTAGGAGCGGATGTAATTTTTTACATCCGCGCCTCCACGGTAGTACCGCGCTTCATGCGCGGTAGTACCACGCGCGGCCTGGTTCAGCTAGCATACGGTAGTACCACGTCGGATATTTGCACGGTTTCGTTTCCAGCGGAAGTAGGCACGGATGTATTTTTATTCATCTGCGCCCTTCGTACGCTAGGACTTTCCTGCCTTGCGGTAGTACCGCAAGGGGGAGCGGTAGTACTGCGCTGGCGGAAGTACTGCTCTTAGTCAGGCATGTCCTAGTTTCTGTTGCTGCCGCGGAAGTACTGTGGACCCTCACGGTGGTACCGCGTGGCCTTGCGGTAGTACCGCGTTCCTGGAGCGGTAGTACCGCATGTTGCGGGCTGGACAAGTGGATAACGGTTGGATCTTTCCCATAGCTATAAAAGGGGTGTCTCCTACCTCTAGTTGACTACCTCTTCCATCTCCAAGCTCCATTGTTGCTCCAAGCTCCATTTTCGCCCGATCTCTCTCCCTAGCCAATCAAACTTGTTGATTTGCTCGGGATTGGTTGAGAAGGCCCCGATCTACACTTCCACCAAGAGAAATTTGACCCCCCCCCCACTTATCCCTAGCGGATCTTGTTACTCTTGGGTGTTTGAGCCCTAGACGGCTGAGGTCACCTCAGAGCCATAGTCCATTATGGTGAAGCTTCGTGGTGTTGTTGGGAGCCTCCGATTAAGTTGTGGAGATTGCCCCAACCTTGTTTGTAAAGGTTCGATCACCGCCTTCAAGGGCACCAATAGTGGAATCACGGCATCTCGCATTGTGTGAGGGCATGAGGAGAATACGGTGGCCCTAGTGGCTTCTTGGGGAGCATTGTGCCTCCATACCGCTCTAACGGAGACGTACTTCCCCTCAAAAGGAAGGAACTTCGGTAACACATCCTCGTCTCCACCGGCTCCACTCTTGGTTATCTCGCGCCTTTACTTTTGCAAGCTTACTTGTGTTGTTTCCCTTGCTTGCTCGTGTGCTTGTTGTTGTTGTTGCATCATATAGGTTGTTCACCTAGTTGCATATCTAGACAACCTACTTTGATGCAAAGTTTAATTTGGTAAAGAAAATTTAAAAATTGTTAGTTGCCTATTCACCCCCCTCTAGTCAACTATATCGATCCTTTCAATTGGTATCAGAGCCTCATCTCTTTATTAAGGACTTTGCCGTCCGAAGAGTATGGTTGACACCGTAGACCATGGGGAGGAGGAACACTCCGGTGTGAATCCGATCTCGTCTACGGGTGATGGGGAGACCGCGATGTCACGTGAGGAATTCAATGTGGCCTTGGACACATTGAAAACCTCCATGACAACCACGGTAGAAAGCATGTTTAATAAATTCTTAGAAGGGCTTAAACTACCTACCTCGCCGTTGAAAGTGGGTGATCCCACCACTAGTAGAAAAGGGGGCATTTGTCCCGGTTCGTAAGGGCCTTTAGTCCCGGTTCATGAACCGGGACTAATGGGTCGTTACTAATACCCCCCCCCCCCTTTAGTCCCGGTTCTAACACGAACCGAGACAGATGGTCCTCCACGTGGCCGGTGCGCTGAGCCCAGGCAGGGGGGCCTTTGGTCCCAGTTGGTGGTACCAACCGGGACCAAAAGGCGATGTTTTTCTTTTTTTTATAGGAAAAGTGGCTGCTTTAGGGGTTTTGGGGGTTATTTTTAGGTTGTTATTAGCTAGCTAATAGAGAGAAGTGTCCTCTCTTATATCTTCGTCCTTGGTTTACCAACGCTGCTGCTATGTTCATTTCACCCGCTGATATAATAACTCATGCATGCTCGCATCATACATCATCATATATAATAACAAGTCCTACTAATCATGCATCATCATACAACTTCTACTCGTTATTAATAATAAGTCATACGATCATCATCCGCATAGTCATCGAACCCAACCCTACATAATTGTTCTTATCACATGATCATCAGTATCAGGTAGGACCTAAACACCCTTAAGGTAAAATAGCATAAAATAATATAGACCCTGACTCTCCATTATGAAGAATGGAGATCATCCTGTCTCCAATTCTTGCGCTTCGCTGCCTTTTGCTTCCAAGAAGCTCCTTACGACTGTCCATACATTTTTTCCATTCTTTGATTGTCATGTCTCCACTTCTTTTAGAAACCCGGTATGGACAATTCAGATTCGTAGGAAGACCTGGTTGTATGTTCAAAACATGAAGGCTATCGTGCGTATACATCAGATGAGGCACACAATCATTCGGGATTATCTGTTGAAAAACATAATAATAACTTCGTAGTTAGCAATGATGTACTAGTTTTAGAAGTGTGCAAAAAGATGCACGGATGTCGTAATAGTAAAAAATCTTACCAGGGTATCTCCATGGTAGTTACCGTAGTTCAACACGTGCACTAGTGGCACGTATTGAACATAATGTTGAGGAGTTCGATTGTAGACATTGTAATTCTTTTATGATAATTCTTTTTGCTATTAAAGTTTGTAACAAAATTCTAATTACTTATTTATTTTCTTTTATGATAATTCTTTTTGCTATTAAAGTTTGTAACAAAATTCTAATTACTTATTTATTTTCTTTTATGATAATTCTTTTTGCTTTTAATGTTTTGAACATAATTGTAATTACTTATTTAATTTCTTTTATGATAATTATTTTTGCTATTAAAGTTTGTAACAAAATTCTAATTACTTATTTATTTTCTTTTATGATAATTATTTTTGCTTTTAATGTTTTGAACAGAATTCTAATTACTTATTTATTTTCTTTTATGATAATTCTTTTTGCTATTAAAGTTTGTAACAAAATTCTAATTACTTATTTATTTTCTTTTATGATAATTATTTTTGCTTTTAATGTTTTGAACAGAATTCTAATTACTTATTTATTTTATTTTATGATGATTCTTTTTGCTATTAAAGTTTGTAACAAAATTCTATATAATTTTAGTTTCAATAATACTAGAGGTTTATAAAAGCTTTTTAGTTGATTCCTTCAGTACCAGTTCTAAGGTTGTTACAAAGGGATTTTATTTGGTACATGTTTTAAGGCTGGTGCTCCATGAGCACCTTTTAGTACCGGTCCGTGGCATGAACCGGTAAAAGTGTTTTTTAGTTGATTATTTCTGCAGCTGTTTTTTAGTCCCACCTCGCCAAGCGAAAGGCACTCGCAGCGGTTTTTAAGCCCTGAGTGCAGAGACGATGAAGAAGAGGCTCAATGCTTACCTGCACGTTGCTTAGCTTCAAGCCTTAAGGAATAGGGTAGACTGCACGGAGCTATGTGCAGTGCAGTTTACACTATTCCGAAAGGCTTGAAGCTAATTAACGAGCATTGCGCCTCTTTTTTATTTTTAATGACTAATTACAACTCAGAAATAAATAGAAAAAAAATATAGCAGAAAAGAAAAAAAAACTATATAAAAAACTACTCACAAATAAATAGAAGAAAAAATAGTTGTGATTAACTTTACTAAAAAATGAGCATAGATGCGCTTATAGAGAGAATTCAACCTAAATTCATAATAAATTTCTACTAACTTCAGAGAAATTCAATATGAATTTAGGTCAAATTCCCTGTATAAGGGCATCTATTTTCACTTTGAGAGGAGCTCAACAAGGCAGAGAGGGAGGGGCTTATAAACCGGTGTGAACGCCCTTCGGTTGGCGAGGTGGGACTAAACTCTGACCGCAATGAGGACCAACCCTTTAGTCCCGGTTGATGGCATGAACCGGGACTAAAGGGCAGCCTTTGGTCCCGGTTCATGCCACCAACCGGGACCAATGGCGGTGGGCCAGGAGCGAGGCCCATTGGTCCCGGTTCGTCCCACCAACCGGGACCAAAAGGTCCAGACGAACCGGGACCAATGGCCCACGTGGCCCTACCAGCCCCCGGGGCTCACGAACCGGGTCCAATGCCCCCATGGGTCTCGGTTCTGGACTGAACCGGGACTAATGGGGTGGCCCGACCTGGACCATTGCCCCCTTTTCTACTAGTGCACTAACAAGGTGACGGATGCTAACTCCGACAAGGGGGAAGCTAATAGTGAGAAGGGTCCTTCTACTAGTGGTAGAAATGGCACCGGCATCTTTGCCCATGTGGAACCTCCAACTTATGGAGGACCGATTCCCTCTACTCATTTAAATCATGCCGGTCCTCCTCCTAAGATTGTGAAAAATGAGGATTTTGATTCTTGGGTGTATCGCTTCAAGCGACATTTAAAGCATGTGAATACTTATCTTTGGAGAATCATTGAAGAAGGTTTCTATCCACATGACCGAAGCAACTTCACCCCGAGAGAAGTGTTGGATAATCAATTCAATGAGAGTGCTCTCTTCATCATCCAAGATGCAATCCTTCCCGAAGATCTCCCTCATCTTCGACCCCATGCCATGGCCAAATACGCATGGCAATGCGCTGTGTCTCTCTATCGAGGAAGTGCTAGCATTCAACGCTCCAACTATGAAGTGGTGCAAGATGAAGCCGATGAGTTTGCCATGAAGGAAGATGAAGAACCTCGTGATCTCTTTCGAAGAGTGACCAAACTCGCGATCTCACTCCGAGATCATGGGAGCAAGGACAGGGATGACAATTGGATCAAGCGCAAGTTCCTCAAGGCCATGATGCCCTACAACAAGGCCATGTCCTCCGTCATTCATCAAAGACCGGACTTCCACTCCATGACCTCAAGTGAAGTGTTGGATGAGTTCGTTGCAATGAGCATCTTGGACAAGACCGCCGATAATGCGGTGCTCCGTTCTCAAAGGGCAAAGAAGCCCAACCTTGCCTTGAAGGCCAAGGTTATTGTGGAAGAAGAGGAAGAAGAGGAAGATGAGGAGAGCAACCTTGAAGACACAACGTATGATTATCATGAGCACATGGCTCTTGCTTCAAGGCAATTTTGGAGCAAGAAGAACTCAAGACCGAACTTCAGCAAGAACAACTCAAGTGGCTTCAAGGGCAAGCAATGAGTCAGAACTTGTTTCAACTCTGGCAATGTGAGCCACTTTGTTGCGGATTGTCCTTACGAGAAGCGGGAATACAATGGTGGCAAGTTCATCCGAAAAGACAAAGCCAAGTCCTTCCCCAACAAGAACAACTTCACCAAGAAGACTCCTACTCGTGGGTTGGTGGTTCAAGAAGAATATCATGAGGATGACGATGATGATGAAAATGGAGAAGCAACGGCCATGGCCTCCATTACCATTGCTACCACTCCCCCGGTGTCTCTCTTTGATTCACCCAACGAGAACATCACCGCCAAGTGCCTCATGGCTAAAGCCTCTAACAAGGTAACCCCCAACATCAAAACCACCATCATTACTAATCCCTCTTTGGAGGGTTGCATTGATGAACATGATGGGTCTAATGAGGAAGTGAATGAATTTGAGTCCTTTATGAGTAAGCTCAAGGGCAAATCCAAGAAGCACTTTGTGGCTCTCTTGGGACAACTTGGCAAAGCCAATGACATGATCGAGGCTCACGAAGAAACCATCTCTAAGATGGAAGGTCATAGTCGTGACTATGCCGATGAGATATCAGATCTCTCTAATGCTCTTGAGGAAGAGCGTGGGCATCATTTGACTCTTAAGGAGTCATACAACGATGACCATGCTAAGTTAAAGAAAGATCTTGAACATGCTCTTGTCGTGTCTCGCGTGCTAACTGTCGAGAAGGCTAAACTTGGGGTTGATCATGCTAGACTCAAGGAGGAGTTTGATGTACTTGACCAGGCCCACAAGGTCTTGAAGGGTGCTCACGCTAACCTCAAGGAGTCTCATGCTCAACTCCAAGTTAAGCTAACCAAGGAAAAGGCCATCTTCCCTCATATGGTATTAATTGATAATGCATATGCTACTAACCCGTGTTGTGAGCATGTGCATCTTGTGGAGGAGAATGCCAAGTTGAAGGATCAACTTGAGAAAGGCCTTGTGACATGCATTCAAGATGAGAAGAACCTCAACGACCTTTTGAGAAATTGAAAGGAAGTTGTGGCCAAGAAGGGATTTGGGTTTGCACCCAAGTCCAAGAATAAGAAGAAGAACGACAAGACCAAACGACCTCCTCCTCTCAAGCAAACTTTTGTGAAAGAGGGAGAGGGTGCTCCTAAGGAGAAGAAGGAAAATGTGAAGGGCGTTGATGTCAAAAAGGGCAAAACCATCTCCTCCAACAAAGCCGGCGACTTTAACCCGTCATATGTGTTGTGCCGTGCTAGTGATGGACATGTTTATGCTAAATTTGTTGGTTCTCCTTATGAGTACATTGAATGGTCTATTTGGGTTCCTAAGACCCTTGTTACTAACATCAAAGGACCAATTACTAAATGGGTACCTAAAACCAGACATTGATCTATTGTAGGTGTTTGCTTCCGGTGGGGGATCATGGTTGCTCGATAGTGGAGCAACAAATCATATGACCGGGAGCAAGGACTTGGTGGTGGACGTGCAAAAGATTCCATCTATGCCCACCAATGTCGAGTGGGGTGATGCCTCACATTCTAAGGTATAGGGTCTTGGCAAGGTTGTCATTTCTCATGATATAACGATCGAGAAAGTCATGCTTGTTGAGTCCCTTGCATACAATTTACTTTCCGTTTGTCAACTTGCACTCATGGGTTTTGCCACCTTCTTTGACATTGATACCGTGGCCCTCTTGTGGAGCAAGACTCTTAAAGTAGCCTTTGTTGGACATGTCGAGAACGGTCTCTATGTGATAAACTTTTCGGAGCGACCCACTAAGACCGCGACATGCCTAATGGCTAAAGTTGACGTGGGATGGCTTTGGCATCGCCGTTTAGCCCACGTCAATATGAGATCTTTGCAAAGTCTTCTCAAGGGGGACCATGTCCGTGGACTAACGAATGTTAGTTTTGCCAAAGATCGTGCTTACAGTGCTTGTATTGAAGGAAAGCTTCATGAGAAGGCTCACCCTCCCACGACCATCATCTACTCAAAGAGACCCTTGGAGCTCCTTCACATGGATCTCTATGGGCCTCCGTCGTTTGATAGTCTTGGAGGTAGAAAGTATTGCTTGGTGATTGTGGATGATTATTCAAGATACACTTGGGTATATTTCTTCAAGAGGAAGAGTGAGACTGAACAAACCGTCATCGCCTTTGCAAATGAAGCTCAACGTCAACATAATGCAAAGATGTTGACAATAAGAAGTGACAATGGCACCGAGTTCAAGAACTACACCTTGGATGAGTTTCTTAGTGATGAGGGGATCAAGCATCAATATGCTGCACCATATACCCCTCAACAAAATGGTGTTGCGGAGAGGAAGAACTGGACGTTGATGGATGCGGCAAGGACCATGATGGCAGAGTTCAAGTCTCCATACAACTTTTGGGCCGAAGCCATCAACACATCATGTCATGCATCCAATCGGCTCTATCTCTGCAAGGGCTTGAACAAGACTACTTATGAAATACTCACCGGTAACAAGCCCAATCTGAAGTACTTTCGGGTGTTCGGGTGTAAGTGTTTCATTCTCAAGAAAGGTGTTCGTTTGTCTATATTTGAGGCTAGAGCTTATGAGGGCATATTTGTTGGTTATGCTACAAACTCTCATGCTTACCGTGCCCTCAACAAGTCCACCGGACTCATTGAGGAGACGTGTAACGTAGAGTTTGACGAAAATAACGGCTCCCAAGTGGAGAAAAGTGGTACTTGTGATGTAGGTGATGAAATTCCTCCCCAAGCCATAAGAAGAATGGGTATAGGTCATATTCTACCCATTGAGGAACCCCTTGTGGCCGAAGGAGAAGGACAATGCCCCACTCAAGTGGAGCCATCACTTCCCCAAGACCCACACGCTTCCGAAGAACAAAGTGAAGGCCCTCAACCTCATGAACAAGACCAAGGGCAAGATCAACCTCAAGATGGTGGGGAACCACCAAATGATGCCCAAGGTCAAGTTCTCCCCCTCGAGCAAGTTCAAGATCATGAGCAACCTCAAGATCAAGAACAAGCTCAAGACGGCGCTCAAGATAATCAAGTTAACCCTCCTCCTTCGACATCTGAGGAGGAATTAGAGCGTCATGTCGTGAAGATTGCTTCCAAGCTCACCACCAAAGGCCATATCACGGAGGATGTGGTTGGAAGCCTAAGAAAGGAGGTAAGCACTCGTAGAAAATTAGCAAACTATTGTGAACATCACGCGTTTGTCTCTTGTGTTGAACCCCAAAAGGTCTATGAGGCGCTCAAAGATTCGGATTGGCTCAATGCCATGCATGAAGAACTCAACAACTTCGAGTACAACAAGGTGTGGAGGTTGGTGCCAAGGCCATCGGGGAACCACAACGTCATTGGAACCAAGTGGATTTTCAAGAACAAGCAAGATGCTCATGGGAACATCATTCGCAACAAGGCAAGATTGGTAGCACAAGGGTATCGACTACGGTGAAACCTTTGCTCCCGTTGCTCGCCTTGAATCCATTCGTTTGTTGATTGCTTATGCTTCCCATCACAACTTTAAGTTACAACAAATGGATGTGAAAAGTGCTTTTCTTAATGGTCCTATTAATGAGTTGGTTTATGTCAAGCAACCCCCAGGCTTCGAGGATCGCTACTTCCTGGATCATGTGTATCAACTCGATAAGGTGCTCTATGGCCTTAAACAAGCCCCATGTGCGTGGTATGACCACCTTACCGAGTTGTTACAAGATCGTGGATTTGAGGTTGGGCAAATCGATCCCACTCTTTTTACTAAGAAGGTCAAAGGGGAGTTGTTTGTATGCCAACTATATGTTGATGATATTATCTTTGGTTCCCCTAACAAAGCTTTCAATGAGGAATTTGCCGCTCTCATGACCTCCAAGTTAAAGATGTCTTCAATGGGAGAGTTGAAGTTCTTCCTTGGTTTTGATATCAAACAAAGAAGAGAAGGCACCTTCATCAACCAAGCCAAATACACTCAAGACATGTTAAAGAGATTCAAGCTAAGTCATGTCAAGCCGGCTTCTACCCCAATGCCTACCAAGTGCCAACTTGACATTGATCCCAATGGTAAAGCGGTGGATCAAAAGGTATATCGCTCCATGATTGGCTCCTTGCTTTACCTTTGTGCATCTAGACCGGATATCATGTTGAGTGTGGGAATGTGTGCACGATTTCAAGCCGCACCAAAGGAAAGCCACTATGTGGTGGTCAAGCGAATCTTTTGATATTTGGCTCATACCCCAAACTTTGGCTTATGGTACCCAAGAGGGGCAAACTTCAAGCTTGAAGGATATATGGATTTCGATTGGGCGGGAGACAAAGTGGATAGGAAGTCCACTTCCGAAGGGTGCCAATTTCTTGGTTGCTCTTTGGTGAGTTGGTCTTCCAAGAAGCAAAGTTGTGTGTCTCTCTCGTTCACCGAAGCGGAGTATGTGGAGGCCGGTAGTAGTTGTGCACAACTCTTATGGATGAGGCAAACTTTGAAGGAGTACGGTGTCTTTTGTGACAAAGTGCCTCTTTGGTGTGATAATGAAAGTGCCATCAAGATTTCTCTCAATCCGGTGCAACACTTCAAGACGAAGCATAGTGAGATTCGGTATCACTTCATTCGGGATCACATTAGGCGAGGGGAGATCGAGATCAAGTATGTCAACACTCATGATAACCTTGCAGATATTTTCACGAAGCCCTTGGATGAAGCAAGATTTCGCGAGTTAAGGCATGAGCTAAATATCATTGATTCGAGCAATGTGACTTGAACCCTTGCACCTCCCACCACACTCAACTTGTTGTCTAGTTTAGGTATAGGCATGGACATAGGGGGAGTGTTGTTCTCTCAATGAACTCTCCCTCCCCCCATTATGCATAAATCAATCAACTCTTTCACATTAGCCATTTTTGATGGTACTTGTGCTTCAAAGACGAGTTTCGGTCATGGGCCCAAGGATAATTCTTCGCGGTGCCATACCAACTGACTCAAACATAGGTGGCTCCGGCCACCGCCCTCTCTTTTTGAGAGGTTGTGTCGCGTGATTGCTTCTTGTTGTCTTTCTGCCTTTGGGTTGTGCATGTTCTTGTGGTGTCTCTTGTGCTAAAAGTTTCCTTGCGAAGACCTCTTTTGTGTTGAAACCTGCTTTTTCTTGAGCTCACGGTACTACCACAGCATGCTATGGTACTACGGCATGTGGAGAGCACGGTACTACCGCCCCCACGCGGCAGTATTTTTTACTACCGCCTGGGAGAGCGGTACTACCGCTCTGGTGCGGTACTTCCGCCCAAGCGGTACTACCACTATGATGTGTGGTACTACCGCGCCGTCGTAGACGCGTGGGGATAAGGACAGGGAGGGGGATTTCTAACTCCCCCATACCCATTCGTCAGTTTCCCCACTTCTTCTCTCTCTCCCTCGCTCAAGAACGGGGTCGGCGTCCTTTGCCGGATCTCCGCCTCCGGCTGCTCTCCTGCGATTCCGTCCGGTGGGATCGTTCCCCACCACGTGCTCTTGCCATGGACCAAGGTCTTTCCCCAACTCCCTCTCGTTTTTGTTGTTTTATTTGCCTCTAGATTTGTGTGGAAGACTTGTGTGTTCTTAAGATTTTAGGCTAAATCTATGAAAGAGTAGGATGTAGGAGAGTAGTATTGCGTAGGGATTATACTTGTCTTTTTGTGTTGTGCTCGATTTGATCAACCGTAGTACCGCCATGGTTTCGCGGTTCTTCTCAGATTCAAACTTTGGTTTGGATCTGACGCGGTGCGGTACTACCGCGCCACCTGTGCAGTACTACCGCTTGTCCGGTAGTACCGCCCGTCAGGTGCGGTACTACCGCACTCGCTGCGGCACTAAAATTTTACTACCGCTCCCACCCTGGTACTACCGCGACTTGGAGCGGTACTAAAATTTTAGTACCGCTGCATCCGGCAGTACTACCGTGAATCCCATCTATCTCATGGCAACTTTCACGTATACTTTCTATGTGTTTCTTGTGCTTTGCCGTGGTCTTTGCATTGATCCTTATTGCTTGTCGTGGGTGTTTTGCGTTTTGTGTCTCAGGTGGTGGCTCTCGCCGTTCCAATCCCAGCCGTGACACTGGCTCCAAGCGTCTGCGCAATCTAGGTGAAGCACCAGAGGGCTCCACTGCCCCCAAGCGCCATGTCAAGACGTCCGCTAGTAAGCACAAGGAACCCACTAAGGGCATGGACGAGATACCCCAATCTGAGTTTGTCCGTCTCAGGCAGCTCAACCCGTATGTGAATCCTCGTGCTACTGTCAGAGGTTGTGAACTATTTTGGAACAAGCAACAGACTCTCACTTATCTGGATGTCATCAAGAACAAGCAAAATGCCTACATGGATGTCAAATGGATAGAAATGCATCACCTGAGGAAGGACAAGTTTCGTCAGTACTTTGGAGAAGCTTTGGATTTGGTGGAGCAGTTTGGTATTGAACATGTGATCTCTTTTCACCTTGACTATGACCCTGAGCTTATCTGTCAGTTCTTTGCCTCAGTATACTTTCACCTTGATGAGGAGCGGAGGATTACCCGGATGACCAATGGACGTAAGTTGACTGCTACCTGGAAGGAGTTCATGGATCTGCTCCAGGTTCCTGATGACGGGCTCGACACTCCCGTGGGTGTTCGCCCCCATGCTAATTCTGAGTCTGCTAACAAGGAAAAGCTTCAGCCATTCTATGTTGAGAAGGTGCTTCCCAATGGCAAGTCGGCGTGGGTGCTCAACTCTTTTCTGTATATCATGTATCGCATCTTCCGCAACTCTTTGTTCCCTCGCATTGGTGACAAGGACAAGGTTCATGCCTATATGGTGGATATGATGCTCCTATGTGAGGAGGCTCGTGTGTCTCAGACTCAGCCACTTGATGTCTCACACATCATGTGGTGTGAGCTTCGGTTTGCGGTGTTCAACCGCAAAGTGCCTATCTATGGACCATATCTGTTTCTGCTGATCTCAAAGACTTGGGAGCAGATGTTCCCTGGTGATGAGTTCCTTGCTCCACACTGGATTCGACATGATCCCATCTGTCTCCGTGTCAAGCCCAACTGGGCCAACACTACTACTCGTGCTGAGGCGTCTGCTGCTAGGGAGGCTGTTGATGAGGAGGAGGCTGGCGCCGAGGATGTTGCTGAGGACCGTGCTGCTAGGTCTTCCCATAGTTCCTCTATGCCCTCGTGGGCCAAAAAGCTGAAGGATAAGATGAAGACTCTTTTCTGCATGCAAGCTAAGGGGAAGTACATGAATCACGTGGCTTCCAAGGAGAGTCACCTCCGGGACAAGAAGATCTTGCAGCTGTATGGCGGGGACGTGTCTGGCGGTTCTGAGGATCGCATCACTCCAGAGGCCGAGTGGATGGAGAAGCAAGGCTACAGGTGGACTGATTCTGAGGAGGACGTCGAGGAGATGATTCCTGCCGCCGAGTCTGACGAGGAGCGTTGGGATGAGTTCCTTGCTTGAGCCACCCCTTGTGTGTAGGTGTCCTCTCTGCCTTTTTGGCGTCTCGATGCCAAAGGGGGAGCGAGTGTACAGATTTGCGAGTCATGTGTCCACGTTCGAGTTCGGTGTGTTTGCTTTTTCGTTTGAACATCGTTTCAGTTGCTTTGGGTTGCTTTCCTTCATATGGTGTAAGACATATGCACTCTATCTATCTTAGCGAGCTTGTGATATATTGTGCTACCTTTGTGCTATGCTCCTGCTTAGATGTTAGTAATCATGCCTTTGTCTCTAAAATATAGGGGGAGTGTTGATCCTAGTTTGTGTGCTATGCAGTCCAAAGCATCCATCTAGATTGCACACAGGGGGAGCCCGTCTATATTCTAGAGAGGAGCGGTTTGCCTTTGCTCAATATTATCTCCTTTTCTGCAAATCCCGTATTGTCATCAATACACCAAAAAGGGGGAGATTGTAAGGGCATATTTATCCCTAAGGTGTTTTGGTGATTGATGACAATGCTTTTGCGGACTAATCGTGTGCCTTGAGTTTCTCACACGCTTCATCTCTAGGCACGAGACGATTCGGTGCCCCTCGAGGACTATTGAAGACGGTGATGTTCTACGTTTCTTTTGATGGACTTGATTCGTAGGAGAGCCGTACTATTAAGAGGGGGTCCGCGTCAGAAAGGTTTGGGTGGAATCATCATGTACACGTATCCCTCCTTGTCTCCACCTTTCCCTTGCACTTTGGAGCTTCCCTCGGTTATCCTCTTTGTGCTTATTCTGGTGGCTATTGCTGAACTTGTGGTAGTACTGCTCTCTGGCGCGGTAGTACCACAAGCACCTGCGATAGTACCGCTGGAGCCCACTGTAGTACTGCTCCTCTGGAGTCTTAGTACCGTGGCTACCAGGCCTAGTGCCGCTCCGGTGCGGTAGTAGGGGCCGATGTAATTTTTTACATCCGCGCCCCCACGGTAGTACCGCACGTCGCGTGCGGTAGTACCGCGGGTGCCAACAGTAGTACTGCTCCCCTGGAGTCGTAGTACCGTGGCCCTCCTGCCTAGTACCGCTGCATCGCGGTAGTAGGAGTGGATGTAATTTTTTACATCTGCGCCTCCACGGTAGTACACCGCTTCGTGTGCGGTAGTACCGCGCGCGGCCTGGTTCAGCTGGCATACGGTAGTACCGCTCCCTAGCGGTAGTACCGCGTCGGATATTTGCACGGTTTCGTTTACAGCGGAAGTAGGCACGGATGTATTTTTATTCATCCGCTCCCTTCATACTCTAGGACTTTCCTGCCTTGCGGTAGTACCGCAAGGGGGAGCGGTAGTACCGCGCTCGCGGAAGTACTGCTCTTAGTCTCGCATGTCCTAGTCTTTGCTGCTGCCGCGGAAGTACCGTGAACCCTCACGGTAGTACCGTGTGGCCTTGCGGTAGTATCGCGTTCCTGGAGCGGTAGTACCGCATGTTGCGGGCTGGACAAGTGGATAATGGTTGGATCTTTCGCATAGCTATAAAAGGGATGTCTCCTACCTCTAGTTGACTACCTCTTCCATCTCCAAGCTCCATTGTTGTTCCAAGCTCCATTTCCACCCGATCTCTCTCCCTAGCCAATCAAACTTGTTGATTTGCTCGGGATTGGTTGAGAAGGCCCCGATCTACACTTCCACCAAGAGAAATTTGATTCCCCCCACTTATCCCTAGCGGATCTTGTTACTCTTGGGTGTTTGAGCACCCTAGACGGTTGAGGTCACCTCAGAGCCATAGTCCATTGTGGTGAAGCTTCGTGGTGTCGTTGGGAGCCTCCGATTAAGTTGTGGAGATTGCCCCAACCTTGTTTGTAAAGGTTCGGTCGACGCATTCAAGGGCACCAATAGTGGAATCACGACATCTCGCATTGTGTGAGGGCGTGAGGAGAATACGGTGGCCCTAGTGGCTTCTTGGGGAGCATTGTGCCTCCACACCACTCTAACGGAGACGTACTTCCCCTCAAAAGGAAGGAACTTCGGTAACACATCCTCGTCTCCACCGGCTCCACTCTTGGTTATCTCGCGCCTTTACTTTTGCAAGCTTACTTGTGTTGTTTCCCTTGCTTGCTCGTGTGCTTGTTGTTGTTGCATCATATAGGTTGTTCACCTAGTTGCATATCTAGACAACCTACTTTGATGCAAAGTTTAATTTGGTAAAGAAAAGTTAAAAATTGTTAGTTGCCTATTCACCCCCCCCCCTCTAGTCTACTATATCGATCCTTTCACCTGTGCTACCGTTGCCTTAAATTTTAAGGCGTTCCTAGAGTAAGCTAAGTTGAAAGATGATGGTAGCAACTACATGGACTGGGTCCATAACTTGAGGATTATCCTCATTGCTGCACAGAAGAATTATGTCCTTGATGCACCACTAGGTGAAAGGCCTGTTGCAGGAGCAGATGCTGACATTATGAATGTCTGGCAAGCTGGATCTAATGACTACTCGATAGTGTTCCATGCTTTACACTTAGAATCAGGACTTCAAAGACGTTTTGAACGTCATGGTCCATATGAGATGTTCCAGGAGTTGAAGTTAATATTTCAAACAAATACCCGAGTTGAGAGATATGAAGTCTCCAACAAGTTCCATACCTGCAAGATGGAGGAGAATATTTTCTGCCAGTGAACACATACTCAGAATGTCTGGATATCATAATCACTTGACTCGGCTGGGAGTTAATCTTCTAGATGATTGTGTCATTGACAGAGTTCTTCAATCACTGCCACCAAGCTACAAAGGCTTCGTGATGAACTATAATATGCAAGGGATGGAAAAGACTATTCCCGAGCTCTTCGCAATGCTCCAAGTTGCGGAGGTAGAAATCAAGAAGGAGCATCAAGTGTTGATGGTTAACAAGACCANTAGCAACTACATGGACTGGGTCCATAACTTGAGGATTATCCTCATTGCTGCACAGAAGAATTATGTCCTTGATGCACCACTAGGTGAAAGGCCTGTTGCAGGAGCAGATGCTGACATTATGAATGTCTGGCAAGCTGGATCTAATGACTACTCGATAGTGTTCCATGCTTTACACTTAGAATCAGGACTTCAAAGACGTTTTGAACGTCATGGTCCATATGAGATGTTCCAGGAGTTGAAGTTAATATTTCAAACAAATACCCGAGTTGAGAGATATGAAGTCTCCAACAAGTTCCATACCTGCAAGATGGAGGAGAATATTTTCTGCCAGTGAACACATACTCAGAATGTCTGGATATCATAATCACTTGACTCGGCTGGGAGTTAATCTTCTAGATGATTGTGTCATTGACAGAGTTCTTCAATCACTGCCACCAAGCTACAAAGGCTTCGTGATGAACTATAATATGCAAGGGATGGAAAAGACTATTCCCGAGCTCTTCGCAATGCTCCAAGTTGCGGAGGTAGAAATCAAGGAGGAGCATCAAGTGTTGATGGTTAACAAGACCATTAGTTTCAAGAAAAAGGGCAAGGGAAAGAAGGGGAACTTCAAGAAGAATGGCAACCAAGTTGCCACTCCCGGGAAGAAACCCAAAGCTGGACCCAAGCTTGAACCTAAGTGCTTCTACAACAAAGTGATTGGTCACTGGAAGCGGAACTGCCCCGAGTATTTGGCAGATAAGAAGGATGGCAAAGTGAACAATGGTATATTTGATATACATGTTATTTGTGTGTACCTTACTAATTCTCGTAGTAGTGCCTGGGTATTTGATACCGGTTCCGTTGCTCATATTTGTAACTCGAAACAGGGACTACGGATTAAACGAAGATTGGCTAAGGACGAGGCGACGATGCGCGTCGGGAATGGTTCCAAGGTCGATGTGATCGCTGTCGGCACGCTACCTCTACATCTACCTTCGGGATTAGTTTTAGACCTGAATAATTGTTATTTGGTGCCAGCGTTGAGCATGAACATTATATCTGGATCTTGTTTAGTGCGAGACGGTTCTTCATTTAAATCAGAGAATAATGGTTGTTCCATTTATATGACTTTTATCTTTTATGGTCATGCACCCTTGAAGAGTGGTCTATTTCTGTTGAATCTCAATCGTGGTGATACACATATTCATAATATTGACGCCAAAGATGCAAAGTTGATAATGATAGTGTAACATATTTGTGACACTACCGTCACTAGTAGAAAACAGGGCATGCGTTTGGGCCTGGTTAGCCCATTAGTCCCGGTTCGGTCATGAACCGGTACCCATGGGCCCATTGGTCCCGGTTCGTGAGGCCAGGGGCCTGCCGGGCCTCGTGGGGGCATTGGTGCCGGTTCGTCTGGGATCTTTGGTCCTGGTTGGTGGCACGAACAGGGACTAATGGTCCTCGTTCCTAGCCCACCTCCAGTGGACCCGGTTTGTGGCTTGAACCAATAGAAAAGGGTGACCTTTAGTCCTAGTTCGTGCCACGAAGCGGGACCATTTAGTTGCCTATATATACCCCTCGCCCGCGAGCAGAGCACTGGTAGTGCTCTATTTTTCCTGGCCGGCGAGGGGGAGAGCTTTGTGGTTCTCTAGCTCACCTCCTATGCACACCAGGTGTTTGATGGAATGACCGAGCCACACTACTTAAGCTTTCTCCTCTCCAAGCTCGACCTCCAAGCTCCATTTTCCTCAATATTTTTCTAGGTTTAGCGTCCCGTCACGTCCCGTCCCCGTCTTCACCGCCGTCGATCGCCCGCGCCGATCTCGTCGCAGGCACCACCGTGGTGAGCCTCTTGTTCTTATCTTCTTTCTGAAAGGAAAAAATTCTTACTTGTATGTTTATATAGATACTTGTATAATTTTCTTACTTTTATTATTTCTTCTTATTATTTAGTGCGATGGTTTTGGTATCCGCCCCCGTCGGCCCTCGTCCGTCTATGATTCAGATGTGGTATATATTACCTTTATAACTATTTGGTTCATTTATTGTTTATGACAATTATATGCCGACCAACGTGACATAGATGTTATTTATCTAGGAGGCATGTGAACCGGAAATTCCAACCGACCCTATTGTCGAGAGGTTAAATTTAGTTGAAGAAGAAAACAATTTCTTGAAGGAAAAACTAAAAATATTTGAGGAGGAGAAGATGATATTGGAGTTGCATGTTGCGGATGTCATCGATGATCACAAGAACAAGATGGATGCAATGCGATTGAAGATTAGAAAGATTAGAAAATATGCCATTCATACCGTGGCTTGGTATCATTATGCTGTTGGATCAATTCTTACCTTGGTTGCGATTATGATTGCATTTTTTTTGGCATTGAAATGTTTTACATAGTTTCAATGTATGGTTTAATTAATTACATGCTCTGGAGAGCTATATGTTGTTAGATGAGAACTATTTATGTACTTTGGTTTTAATGGGAGATGATGAACTTCTATTAATTTGGTCACTTAATTATCAATTCATGATGTTATGTAATGGTTTTTGACATACTTAATTATATATAATGCACGCAGATGAACCGGCAATGGATGTATGGTGACAAACACACCTCCAAGTACATTAAGGGCGTGCATGATTTTCTCGAAGTAGCTGAGGCAAACAAGCGGAATGATTTTATGTGTTGTCCATGCCCTATATGTGGGAATACGAAGTCTTACTCTGACTCGAAAATCATTCACACCCACCTGCTTTATAAGGGTTTCATGCCACACTATAATGTTTGGACCAAGCACGGATAAATAGGGGTTATGATGGAAGACAACAAAGAAGAAGAGGACGATGAGAACTATGTGCCCCCCGAATATGATGATGCTGCAACGGGAGAAGCTGTTGAAGATCAAGAGGAACAAGACGATGTGCTCGATGATGATCTCCGCCGGGTCATTGTTGATGCAAGGAGTCAGTGTGAAAGTCAAAAGAAGAAGGTGAAGTTTGATCGCATGCTAGAGGATCACAAAAAAGGTTTGTACCCCAATTGCGAAGATGGCAACACAAAGCTCAGTACCGTACTGGAATTGCTGCAGTGGAAGGCAGAGAATGATGTGCCTGACAAAGGATTTGAGAAGCTACTGAAAATATTGAAGAAGAAGCTTCAAAAGGATAACGAATTGCCCGACAGTACATATGCAAGAAAGAAGGTTGTTTGCCCTCTAGGATTGGAGGTGCAGAAGATACATGCATGCCCTAATGACTGCATCCTGGACCGTGGTGCGTATGAGGATTTGACCGCATGCCCGATATGCGATGCATTGCGGTATAAGATCAGACGAGATGACCCTGGTGATGTTGACGGCAAGCGCCCCCGGAAGAGGGTTCCTGCCAAGGTGATGTTGTATGCTCCTATAATACCATGGTTGAAATGCCTGTTTAGAAGCAAAGAGCATGCCAAGTCGATGCGATGGCACAGAGATGACCGTAAGAAAGACGGGAAGTTGAGAGCACCCGCTGACGGGTCGCAGTGGAGAAAAATCGAGAGAAAGTACTGGGAGGAGTTTGCACGTGACGCAAGGAACGTATGGTTTGGTTTAAGCGCAGATGGCATTAATCCTTTCGGAGAGCAGAGAAGCAATCACAGCACCTGGCTCGTGACTCTATGTATCTATAACCTTCCTCATTGGTTGTGCATGAAGCGGAAGTTCATTATGATGCCAGTTCTCATCCATGGCCCTAAGAAACCCGACAACGACATTGATGTGTACCTAAGGCCATTAGTTGAAGAACTTTTACAGCTGTGGACTGGAAAAGGTGTACGTGTGTTGGATGAGCACAAACGGGAGGAATTTGACCTGCATGCGTTGCTGTTTGTCACCATCAATGATTGGCCTGCTCTCAGTAACCTTTCAGGACAGACAAACAAGGGATACCACACATGCACGCACTATTTAGATGACACCGAAAGTATATACCTGGACAAATGAAGGAAGAATGTTTACGTGGGGCATCACCGATTCCTTCCGACCAACCATCAATGTCGAAAGAAAGGCAAGCACTTCAAAGGCGAGGCAGATCACCGGAAGAAGCCCGCCGTGCGTACCGGTGATCATGTACTTGCTATGGTCAATGATTTAAAAGTAATCTTCGGAAAGGGTCCTGACGGACTATCTGTTCTGAATGACGTTGATGGACACACACCCATGTGGAAGAAGAAATCTATATTTTGGGACCTACCCTACTGGAAAGACCTAGAGGTCCGCTCTTCGATCGACGTGATGCACGTGACGGAGAACCTTCGCGTGAACCTGCTAGGCTTCTTGGGCGTGTATGGGAAGACAAAAGATACAGCGGAGGCACGGGAGGACCTGCAACATTTGCATGAAAAATACGGCTTGCCTCCAAAGCAGTATGAAGGTCGTGCCAGCTACGCTCTTACCAAAGAAGAGAAGGAGATCTTCTTTGAATGCCTACTCAGTATGAAGGTCCCGTCTGGCTTCTCGTCGAATATAAAGGGAATAATAAATATGCCAGAGAAAAAGTTCCAGAACCTAAAGTATCATGACTGCCACGTGATTATGACGCAACTGCTTCCGGTTGCATTGAGGGAGCTTCTACCGGAAAACGTTCGATTAGCCATTGTGAAGCTATGTTCATTCCTCAATGCAGAAGGTGATCGATCCAGAAATCCTACCAAGGTTAAGAAGTGATGTGGCGCAATGTATTGTCAGTTTCGAGCTGGTGTTCCCACCATCTTTCTTCAATATCATGATGTACGTCCTAATTCATCTAGTCGATGAGATTGTCATTCTGGGCCCTGTATTTCTACACAATATGTTCCCCTTTGAGAGGTTCATGGGAGTCCTAAAGAAATATGTCTGTAACCGCGCTAGGCCAGAAGGAAGCATCTCCATGGGCCATCAAACAGAGGATGTCATTGGGTTCTGTGTTGACTTCATTCCTGACCTTAAAAAGATAGGTCTCCCTCAATCGCGGTATGAGGGGAGACTGGGTGGAAAAGGCACGCTAGGAGGGGACTCAATAGTATGTAGGGACGGGCATTCTTGGTCTCAAGCACACTACACGGTTCTACAGAATTCTTCGTTGGTGACCCCGTATGTCGATGAACACAAGAACATTCTGCGCTCCAAACACCCGGACCAGTGTGAGGACTGGATTACATGTGAACACATCAGGAGTTTCGGCAGTTGGTTCCAAACACGTCTCAGGTGTGACAACACTGTTTTCGATGACCTGTACTCGTTGGCGAGGGAACCATCTTCGACTGTAATGACCTACAAAGGGTACGAGATAAACAGGAATACATTTTACACAATCGCCCAAGATCAAAAGAGCACCAACCAAAACAATGGTGTCCATTTTGATGCAGCAACCAATAGGGGAAAGGACACATATTATGGTTACATAGTGGACATATGGGAACTTGACTGTGGAAATGATATTAAGGTCCCTTTGTTTAAGTGCAAATAGGTCAATCTGCCAGGAGGCGGGGTATAGGTAGACCCACAGTACGGAATGACATCAATGGATCTAAACAATCTGGGGTACACAAAACAGCCATTCGTCCTAGCCAATGATGTGGTGCAGGTTTTCTATGTGAAGGGCATGTCTACTAAACCGAGAAAAAGAAAATATAAGGAAGCGAATACATCATACGATGAGCCAAAGCGCCACATAGTTCTTTCAGGAAAAAGAGACATCTTGGGATTGGAGGGCAAGACAGACGTGTCTGAATATTATGAAAAGTTTCATGAAATTCCTCCCTTCAAAGTCAAGGCTGGCCCAAGCATCCTGTTAAACGATGAAGATTATCCATGGTTACGGCGCAATAAGCAAAGAACACAAGCGAAGAAAAAGTGAAGACTTTCTACAACAACTATTATGATGATGCCTTTGATGTAGAATATCACTGCAGTTACATTTGAACAAATGAAATCCCTTTGTAACAGATGAGTTTTCGTCCGAAACCCTAATACTTCCAAAGAGATTGTCTGTTTTGTATCCAATTTTTGTCGTAACCATCTCAACTTTTTAGCACATGCTATATGGGTGAAATGATGATACCATGCCAACTTTCAACCTTTTCAGAGTTCATTTGTAGTGCTTTTCAATTTAAGGGTCATTTAGCTCAAATAATGAACTAATAACAAAAGGAATGAACTAATAGCAAAAAAGAATGAACTAAAAGCAAAAAGAATGAACTAATAGCAAAAAGAATGAATTAAAAATAATCAATTAAAATATTCTGTTATGATCAACTAAAACAAAACTATAATATCCTTCAATAGCAAAAAGAATCAACTAAAAAGCTTTTATAAAACTCCAATAGCAACAGGAATCAACTCAAAAACTTTTATAAACCTCTAGTATTATTGAAACTAAAATTATATAAAATTTATGCAACCAAAATTATCAAAGTATTTTCTGGTCAAAACATTAAA
>LR880969.1:792108325-792127392 GCA_904067115.1 Aegilops sharonensis | reverse complement strand
CAACGCTCACTGTTCATCGAATCGATCGGCTTCAGTTAGCAGCAGTAGCGAAGGAATCGCTCCATCGGGTTCAGTTAACAGCCATCGATCGATCGCTCGGGTTCAGTAACGTGTAGCCTGCAGTGCAATCGCTCGGGTTGAATTAGAGCCCAACGCCTCGCTTGGGTTCAGTTAGAGCCAACGCATTGCACACACGCGCGTACGTGTACGAGAGAAACGCGCATCGCTCGGCCCCCGGCCTCCCACCATAACTGGCAACTCCCCGAAATTTTCCTCCCCCTCGCTTCTACCACGGTTTTTTCCATCATGGATGGCCCAAAGAATGTCATGCAGCTGCGTCTCCGGCCCGCCCAAGACGAAAAGCCCATTTTCTGTCATGATTTTCTGTCATTGAAGTAGGAGCCCACCACATCTATGATGATACCGGGTTTTGTCACAATTATCGTCATAGAAGTGTCATATGTATGACAGAAAAAAAATTCGTTCGGCCCAAAATTTCACGGATGTGTCTTTTTTTTGTAGTGACTGGTGCCTATTTCTATAGGAGAGACGCCTAATTAAGCGTCTACCCTGTACAAATAAGCACCGGTGCTTAAGAAAAGCCTGGTTTACTTCTCTAAGCATCACGGCTAAGAACCTTGTGCTGTACAAGGTCTTAAGGTAAAACCCAACCATAGCATTAAAGTATCAAGTTCTCTTTACTCCCATATGCAAACAACCTACTTACTCGGGTATGTACTTCTGTCACTCACGCCGCCCACCATAAGCGAATCATGAACATATTGCAAACCCTACAGCGGGGATCCCTCATGCTTTCGCGACACGGAGAGCACCATAGGACAGCACCAATAATAAAACATACAACTCAAACCAATCATGATCATCAATCAACCCATAGGACAAAAGAGATCTACTCAAACATCATAGGATAGCCATACATCATTGGGAAATAATATATAGCGTTGAGCACCATGTTTAAGTACAAATTACAGCGGGGAGAAGGTGTGTTACACCGCTTCATAGAGGGGAAGAGAGTTTGGTGATGACGGCGGCGAAGTTGTTAGTGTAGACCGCCGTCACGATGATGGCCCCGGCGGCGTTCCGGTGCCACCGGGAGAGAGGGGGAAAGAGAGCCCCCTCCTTCTTCTTCTTCTTCCTTGACCTCCCCCTAGATGGGAGGAGGGTTTCCCCTCTGGTCCATGGCCTCCATGGTGGTGGAGCGGCGGGAGCCCTCCGAGATTTGATCCCTCTTTCCTTCCGTTTCTGCGCTCCCAGATTCTGGCCTTTCATCGTTTCTTAAATTCCTGGAGATCCGTAACTCCGATTGGGCTGATATTTTAACATGATTTTTATCCAGATATTATCTTTCTTGCAACGAAAGAAGGGCACCAACCGCCTTACTGGGTGGCCACAAGCCCCCTGGCCGTACCCAGGGTAGGGGCGCGCCTCCAGGACTTGTAGGCCCCTCGGGCATCGTCTCGTGTTGATTCCAATTCCCAAAAATCACATATATTCCAAAGTTTTTATCGTGTTTGGACTTCGTTTGGTATGGATATTCTGTGAAACAAAAAGCATGCAACAAACATGAACTAACACTGGCACTGGATCAATATGTTAGTCCCAAAAATAGTATAAAAAGTTGCCAAAAGTATATGAAAGTTGTAGAATATTGGCATGAAACAATCAAAAATTATAGATACGACAAAGACATCAGCAGCTGAAATATTTAGGGCATGTGATCTGCAAGGAGGGAGTGCAGACAGACCCCAACAATGTTGCAAAGGTGCAGAACAGGCCACCTCCTACTTTAGTAAAGGAGTTGCGCCAATTTTTGGGACTGGCAGGTTATTATAGGAAGTTTGTTCGCCACTACGGTATTATCAGGCAGCCGTTGACTGAACTGCTCAAGAAAAAGGTGATTTTCGGATGGACCTCTAGTCATAATGATGCCTTTCAAGCCTTGAAGACTGCTCTCACCATTGCTCCTATCCTGTCCTTGCCGGACTTTTCAAAACCCTTTGTGATCGAGACCGATGCGTCTGATAGTGGTATTGGTGCAGTTCTTATGCAAAACCATCACCCATTGGCATTCCTCAGTCAGACTCTCGAACCCAAACTTCGGGTATTATCCACTTATGAGAAAGAGTGCCTTGCGATCTTGATGGCAGTTGACTCTTGGCGTTCATACATCTTGTTGTCCGAATTGATCATTCGCACAAATCAGAAAAGTTTGTCGTGTTTAGATGAGCAACAATTGACGACACCTTGGCAGCAAAAGGCTCACACCAAGTTATTGGGCCTGTAGTACCACATTGAGTATCATAAAGGGGCCACAAAACTGGCAGCTAATGCCTTGTGACGACAACCCTCATCTGAACTGTCAGCTATTTCGGTCTACATTCTGTGCTGGTTAGATGAAGTCAAGCAAGGCTACCAGTCTGACCCCGAATGCACCAGACTCTTGGCGGTTGCCGATGGATAGTCACCATCTGAAGGTCCTTTCAGTGTCTGTGTGGGGCTGATTTGTTACAAAGGCAGGGTGTGGCTTGGAGTTAATGTGGCAATGCAGAACAAGGTGCTCCAAGAATACCATGCAGGAGCTATTGGGGGCTACTCAGGGGTTCATGCTACATACAACAGGATCATCCGCCACTTCATGTGGCCTCGGCTGAAGCAGACTGTGAAAACGTTTGTTGGGAATTGTGCAATCTGCAAACAGGCTAAATCGGAGCATGTGCGTTACCCCGGATTGTTGCAACCATTACCGATACCCAAGTAAGCATGGGAGATGGTGACGCTTGATTTTGTGGAAGGACTGCCAACATCTAAAGGGTATAATGCAGTGTTGGTGGTGGTTGACAAACTTACTAGGTACGCCCACTTCATTCCCTTGAAGCATCTGCTCATAGCGTTGGAAGTAGCTAAATCTTACATGGAGTACGTGTTTAAGCTCCATGGTCATCTTGATGTTATGGTCTCGGACCGGATCGAATCTTTATCCGAAAGGTGTGGCGTGAGCTGTGCAGATTGTCTCACACAACTCTCAACATATCCTAAGCACGCCATCCTCAGACTGATGGTACTACGGAGTGTGTCAATCAGTGCATGGAGTTGTATATTTGTTGCTTTGTTCACAATTGTCCTAACAAGTGGTTTGAATGGTTGGCTTTAGTGGAATTCTGGTACAACACTTCTTACCATTCAACGCTCAAATATACTCCATTTGAGGTTCTATATGGGCACAAACCACGCTTCTTTGGCCTTGCTAATGTCGCGGATGCAACGGTGACTGACCTGACAGCGTGGACAGCGGAAAGAGCAACCATGGTGGCACTGTTATGGCAACACTTAAATAGAGCCCGTCAGCATTTGAATGACAAGGTGGATCAGCACCATTCTAACCGAGTGTTCACAGTGGGCGACTGGGTTTACCTAAAACTCCAGCTATACGCATAGTCCACGGTGGCTGTTCGAGCTAACCATAAGCTGGCATTTCGCTATTTTTGCCCTTTTCAGGTTCTGTAGCATGTGGGCGAGGTGGCATACAGACTGGACTTGCTAGAACAAGCAAGAATCCACCCAGTAATTCATGTCTCGCAACTCCGAGCCGTTGTTCCGCCCACCACTACTATCATGCCAGAACTTCCAGTACTCGATGATGATCTATTGCCTCTCCAAGTACCCGCGGCCATCCTTGACAAGCACGTCGTCCAGAGAGGGCAGCGTTCCGTGGAGCAAGTGTTTGTGAAATGGTTAGGGTTTACAGCATCTCTGGCATCCTGGGAGGCTCGAATTCCGCTTCATGCCTGGTTCCCACGAGCTTTGGCTTGGGGTCAAGCCAAGTCCAAAGGGGAGGAAATGTCACGGGAACTCTCCATCCCTCGCTACTGAGACGGTCACTGGATGGCCCACTAGGCCCAAGCGCCAACTGAAGCCCAACACTCAAGTGACTGGAGCGGACTGGGCCAAGTGAAGAGCGAGTGGGTGACTAGCTACATATGTAGTGTCGTGAAAGGGGAGTAGTTGGCGAAGAACTAAACCCTAGAACGGCCGCCGCCGGGCGTGTATCTCTCTCCCATCCCCGGCTCTCATTCCCCGATCCCTTCTTCTTGCAGATTTGTGATTGTATCCAAGTTGTACCTCTGAACTCCATGAGATAATCAAAGAAATTAGTGAGATCCATGTCAACCATCCACTGCTGCAGGTGCAGAATGATTGTATGCAAAAAAAATATTAAAGTAAATTCGTCTTCAAAGCACCAGTGGTCTAGTGACAGAATAGTACCCTGCCACCCGGGTTCGATTCCGGGCTGGTGCATTGTGCGTTTTTTCTTTGATATTTTATGCAAAAAATAATACATACTTGTCCTTCGTATCATCAACCATTCCATTTCCTAGTTTTTAAAAACAATTTCATTTCGTCATAAGCCAAAGCCAAATCGCAAGCTGCCGTCGATATGATGAGGTGAGATCAGAGGTACTTGCCGAGATCACGGTGCGCCTGGTCCAACAGTTGGGCGTCATCATCCCACTCGTCCAGGTAGCTCTCCGGCCGGTCCCTCGCCCTGCCTCTCGCCGCAAGGTAGATCGCCTTCCTCCACTCCTCGCTCCTTCCAAGCCCGCACAGCTCAACCAGCCAATCCTCATACTCGAACATGCTTGCGCGAGGTCGTGGGTGAACCTCAGCTCGGTCCTCCCCGACAGAACTGCGGCCACCCAGCTGCTCTGGAGCTGGAATACCGGGAAAAGGATTTCCTTGAATGGCAGTCCGATGAAGGAGATATGCTAGGGGCCAGCCGTGGCGGGAACACGTGCTTGTACAGCGGGCCCACGTGGTTGTCGTCCACCGCGAAAACGGAGGCACCATCGGCGTCGTCGTCGTCGTCGTCCTGGAGGAACGGGAAGCTGTACTTGTAGCTAGGACGAGCACATCTCCATCGGTTAACATCAATCTCCACTACAAGCATAATTTGGTAACTAATTTTACACAATATGCAGGTACCCAGTGCAGTGCACGATGGCGTCTGCCTTCACCCTGCTGCCGTCCTGGAACACCATGATGCCGTCCTCCTCGGCGCAGTAGATCTGCAGTACCCAACCATTTGAAAAAGTAGCTCGAGGTGATGAGGGGATTGGCTTTGGGCGTGATGACATTTTCTAGCGCCAAGTTGGTATTAATATACCATGGAATGTACCCACAGGTTGGCATGGGCAGTGGTGATCTGCATCTCAGGCGCGGCTCGAATGGCGACATGGACCTCCTTGGCGACACCGGCGATGTCCGGCGAGATGTCCATCCAGCTGGGGTTGTACCCAATTATCACCGCAACCTAGCAATAAGATACATGCATGTTGCAAAGTTCATCAGCCTAGCCAAGAAATTAGGGACAACTGTTGCCGGTAAACACTAAGAAGAAATTAAGGCGATGGATGATACTACTGACTTGGCCGTGGAACTGGTCGGGCGCACCGTAGCTGTGGCTGTGCAGCTGCTTCCCCGGCCAACGGTCGATGCCTGCACATCATTCACACTAGTAGAAAAGGGGGCAAAGGTCCAGGCCGGGTCAGCCCGTTAGTCCTGGTTCAGTCCAGAACCGGGACCCATGGGGGCATTGTACCCGGTTCGTGAGCCCCGGGGGCCGGCCGGGTCACGTGAGCCATTGGTCCCGGTTCGTCTGGACCTTTTGGTCCCGGTTGGTGGGACGAACCAAGACCAATGGGCCTCGCTCCTGGCCCACCATCATTGGTCCCGATTGGTGGCTTGAACCGGGACCAAAGGCTGCCCTTTAGTCCCGGTTCATACCACCAACGGGGACCAATGAGGTGCCTATATATACCCCCTCGTGTAAGAGCAGAGCACACTGCTCTGTTTTTTCTGGCCGCCGAGGGGGAGAGGGCTTGGTTGTGCTCTAGCTCACCTCCTATGCACACAAGGTGTTCGATGGAATGCCCGAGCCACACTACTTAAGCTTTCTCCTCTCCAAGCTCGACCTCCAAGCTCAATTTTCCTCACTATTTGTCTAGGTTTAGCGGTCCGTCACGCCCCGTACCCGTCTTCACCGTCGTCGATCACCCGCGCCGATCTCATCGCCTGCACCACCCTGGTGAGCCTCTTGTTCTTATCTTCTTTCTGAAATGAAAAATATTCTTACTTGTATGTTTAGATAGATACTTGTATTATTTTCTTACTTTTATTATTGCATCTTATATAGTGCGATGGTTTTGGTATCAGCCCCCGTCGGCCCTCGTCCTGTCTATGATTCGGATGTGTTATATATTATATTTTCATAACTATTGGTTCATTTATTGTTTATGAAAATTATGCCGACCAACGTGATATAGATTTTATTTATCTAGGAGGTTGTTGAACCGGAAATACCAACCGACCCTATTGTCGAGAGGTTAAATTTAGCTGAAGAAGGAACAATTTCTTAAAGGAAAAAATAAGAAAAATTGAGGAGGAGAAGATGATATTGGAGTTGCATGTTGTGGATGTCATCGATGATCACAAGATCAAGATGGATGCAATGTGCTTGAAGATTAGAAAGATTAGAAAATATGCCATTCATACCGAGGCTTGGTATCATTATGCAGTTGGATCAGTTGTTACCTTGATTGCGATTATGATCGCATTTGTTTTCGCATTAAAATATTTTACATAGTTTCAATGTATGGTTTAATTAATTAGATGCTCTCGAGAGCTATATGTTGTTAGATGAGAACTATGTATGTACTTTGGTTTTAACGTGATGATGAACTTCTATTAATTTTGTCACTTATTTATCTATTCATGATGTTCTGTAATGGTTTTTGACACACTTAATTATATATAATGCACGCAGATGAACCGGCAATGGATGTACGGTGACAGACACACCTCCGAGTACATTAAGGGCGTGCATGATTTTCTCGAAGTGGCTGAGGCAAACAAGCAGAATGGTTTTATGTGTTGTCCATGCCCTATATGTGGGAATACGAAGTCTTACTCTGACCGGAAAATCCTTCACACCCACCTGCTTTACAAGGGTTTCATGCCACACTATAATGTTTGGACGAGGCACGGAGAAATAGGGGTTATGATGGAAGACGGCGAAGAAGAAGAGTATGATGACAACTATGTGCCCCCTGAATATGGTGATGCTACTGAACATCAAGAGGAACCAGACGATGTGCACGATGATGCTGCAACGGGCGAAGCTGCTGAAGATCAAGAGGAACCAGACGATGTGCCCGATGATGATGATCTCCGCCGGGTCATTGTCGATGCAAGGACGCAATGCGAAAGTCAAAAGGAGAAGCTGAAGTTCGATCGCATGTTAGAGGATCACAAAAAGGGTTGTACCCCAATTGCGAAGATGGCAACACAAAGCTCGGTACTGTACTAGAATTGTTGCAGTGGAAGGCAGAGAATGTTGTGCCGGACAAAGGATTTGAGAAGCTACTGAAAATATTGAAGAAGAAGCTTCCAAAGGATAACGAATTGCCCGACAGTACATACGCAGCAAAGAAGGTCGTATGCCCTCTAGGATTGGAGGTGCAGAAGATACATGCATGCCCTAATGACTGCATCCTCTACCGCGGTGCGTACAAGGATTTGAACACATGCCCGGTATGCGGTGCATTACGGTATAAGATCAGACGAGATGACCCTGGTGATGTTGACGGCAAGCCCCCCAGGAAGAGGGTTCCTGTGAAGGTGATGTGGTATGCTCCTATAATACCACAGTTGAAACGTCTGTTCAGAAATGGAGAGCATCCCAAGTTGATGCGATGGCACAGTGAGGACCATAAGAAAGAAGGGAAGTTGAGAGCACCCGCTGATGGGTCACAGTGGAGAAAAATCGAGAGGAAGTACTGGGATGAGTTTGCAAGTGACCCAAGGAACGTATGGTTTGCTTTAAGCGCGGATGGCATTAATCCTTTCGGGGAGCAGAGCAGCAATCACAGCACCTGGTCCGTGACTCTATGTATGTATAACCTTCCTCCTTGGATGTGCATGAAGCGAAAGTTCATTATGATGCCAGTTCTCATCCAAAGCCCTAAGCAACCCGGCAACGACATTGATGTGTACCTAAGGCCATTAGTTGAAGAACTTTTATAGCTGTGGAATGGAAACGGTGTACGTACGTGGGATGAGCACAAACAGGAGGAATTTGACCTAAAGGCGTTGCTGTTCGTGACCATCAGCGATTGGCCCGCTCTCAGTAACCTTTCAGGACAGACAAACCAGGGATACCACACATGCACGCACTGTTTACTTGACACCGATAGTATATACCTGGGAAGCTACAGGAAGAATGTGTACCTGGGTCATTATCGATTTTTTCCGACCAAACATCAATGTCGAAAGAAAGGCAAGCATTTCAAAGGCGAGGCAGATCACCGGAAGAAGCCCGCCATGCGTACCGGTGATCACGTACTTGCTATGGTCAATGATTTACACGTAATCTTTGGAAAGGGTCCCGGCGCACTAGCTGTTTCGAATGACGCTGAGGGACACGCACCCATGTGGAAGAAAAAATTTATATTTTAGGGCCTACCCTACTGGAAAGACCTAGAGGTCCGCTCTTCAATCGACGTGATGCACGTGACGAAGAACCTTTGCGTGAACCTGCTAGGCTTCTTGGGCATGTATGGAAAGATAAAAGATACACCTGAGGCACGGGAGGACCTTCAACATTTGCACGAAAAATACGGCATGCCTCCAAAGAAGTATGAAGATCCTGCCAGCTACGCTCTTATGAAAGAAGAGAAAGAAATCTTCTTTGAATACCTGCTCAGTATGAAGGTCCCGATTTGCTTCTCGTCGAATATAAAGGGAGTAATAAATATGCCAGAGAAAAAGTTCCAGAACCTAAAGTCTCATGACTGCCACGTGATTATGACGCAACCGCTTCCGGTTGCATTGAGGGGGCTTCTACCAGAATACGTCCGATTAGCCATTGTGAAGCTATGTGCATTCCTCAATGCAATCTCTTAGAAGGTGATCGATCCAGAAATCGTACCAAGGCTAAGGAGTGATGTGGCGCAATGTCTTGTCAGTTTCGAGCTGGTGTTCCCACCATCCTTCTTCAATATCATGACGCGCGTCCTAGTTCATCTAGTTGACGAGATTGTCATTTTGGGGCCCGTATTTCTACACAATATGTTCCCCTTTGAGAGGTTCATGGGAGTCCTAAATAAATATGTCCGTAACCGCGCTAGGCCAGAAGGAAGCATCTCCATGGGCCATCAAACAGAGGATGTCATCGAGTTTTGTGTTGACTTCATTTCTGGCCTTAAGAAGATATGTATCCCTAAATCGCGGTATGAGGGGAGACTGACTGGAAAAGGCACGCTTGGAAGGGACTCAATAATATGCAGGGACGGATATTCTTGGTCTCAAGTACACTACACAGTTCTACAAAACTATAGCTTGGTGACCCCGTATGTCGATGAACACAAGAACAATCTGCGCTCCAAACACCCGGAGCAGTGCGACGACTGGATTACATGTGAACACATCAGGACCTTCAGAAGTTGGTTGGAAACACGTCTCAGAGGTGACAACACTGGTTGTGATGAGTTGTACTTGTTGTCCAGGGGACCATCTTTGACTGTATTGATTTACAAAGGATACGAGATAAATGGGAATACATTTTACACGATTGACCAAGATCAAAAGAGCACCAACCAAAACAGCGGTGTCCGCTTTGATGCAACAACCGAGAGGGGAAAGGACACATATTATGGTTACATAGTGGACATATGGGAACTTGACTACGGACATGATTTTAAGGTCCCTTTGTTTAAGTGCAAATGGGTCAATCTGTCAGGAGGCGGGGTACAGGTAGACCCACAGTACGGAATGACAAAAGTGGATCTGAAAAATCTTGGGTACACTGACGAACCGTCCGTCCTAGCCAATGATGTGGCACAGGTTATCTATGCGAAGGACATGTCTACCAGACCGAGAAAAAGAAAAGATAAGGTAGCGAATACATCATACGATGAGCCAAAGCGCCACATAGTTCTTTCAGGAAAAAGGGACATCGTGGGAGTGGAGGGCAAGACAGACATGTCTGAAGATTATGAAAAGTTTCATGAAATTCCTCCCTTCAAAGTCAAGGCTGACCCAAGCATCCTGATAAAGGATGAAGATTATCCATGGTTACGGCGCAATAAGCAAATGACACAAGCAAAGAAAAAGTGAAGACTTTCTCCCGCAACTATTATGATGATACCATGCCAACTTTGTAACAGACGAGTATGATACCATTGTCCGTTTTGTACACGCACATGCTATGTGGGTGAAATTATGATACCATGCCAACTTTCAACTTTTTCAGAGTTCATTTGAAATGCTTTAATGTCTTAAGGTTCGGCCCTCGTAATACCATTAATCCCGGTTCGCTCCTTGTCAACTATGTTCACGCCAAGAACACTCTCAAGAGGGCAGCCACGTGGGCCATTGGTCCCGGTTCGTCTGGACCTTTTGGTCCCGGTTCCACGCACGAACTGGGACCAATGTGCCTCGCCCCTGGCCCATGACCATTAGTCCCGGTTTGTGCCACAAACCGGGACTAAAGGGTTGGTCCTCGTTGCGCTCAGAGTTTAGTCCCACCTCGCCAACCGAAGGGCGCTCACACCGGTTTATAAGCACGTCCCTCTCTGCCTTGTTGAGATCCTCTCAAAGTGAAAATAGATGCCCCTATACAGGGAATTTGACCTAAATTCATAGTGAATTTCTCTGAAATTCATAGAAATTTATTATGAATTTAGGTTGAATTTTCTCTATAGGCGCATCTATGTTCTTTTTTTTGTAAAGTTAATCACAAACTTGTGATTCACACAAATTTCAAAGAATTCAAATTTTAACTATTCAAATTTGAAAAACTAATGGCACTAACAGAAAGTTTATAATTTTGCTGACCTAAAAGCAAAAAGAATTAAAAATAAAGCAAAAACAAAAGAAAATAAATAATGCAGAAAACAAAACAAAAAAACAGGAAACAAAATAAAAATAGCAACAATAAGTATTTTGTTGTAAGTAGAAACAAAATGAAATAAATAAAGCAACAAAGAAAACAAAAAAACAAAAAAAGTGTTTTCAAATTTGAAAAGTAATGGCACTAACAGAAAGTTTATAATTTTTCTAAAACTAAAAGCAAAAAAGAATTAAAAAATAAAGCAAAAAACAAAAGAAAATATATAATGCAGAAAAAAAACAAAAAAACTGGAAAAAAAATAAAAATAGCAACAATAAGTAAAGAAAACAAAAAAAAGTGCCTCCTACTGGGCCCCCACGGCCTGAATACGACTAGAAACCCTACCATGGGCCAGGATTCAGGCCCGCAGAAGGCCCAGCAGGCCCACAGGCAAAGCAGTGTCAGATTAGGCCCATAGGCCTGTAGTTCAGAGGAGTTCGAGAGAGAGGAGGCAACAGTGCTTATAAGCAGGTGGTCGACTGTCACGCCCAATATGCGATACTATCCTAAAGAGACTCGAAGGTCCCACCAAGGATACAAGCGCATATTGATACGCTTTTGCAAGGTGGATATCATTACATCAACATTACATAATAGTTGGGGATACATACAAAAGGCATACAATGCCACACGAATACAACATCATCATACACAAGAGCATCATCCGACTACGGATGAAACACAAACAGAAACTGAAACGACATCCACCCTGCTAGCCAAGGCTGCCGACCTGGAACCTATCCCCTGATCGAAGAAGAAGCAGAAGAAGAACTCCAAAACAAGCAAACATCGCTCTCGCGTCATGATCATCGCATAACCTATACCTGCAACTGTTGTTGTAGTAATCTGTGAGCCACGAGGACTCAGCAATCCCATTACCATGTGTATCAAGACTAGCAAAGCTTAATGGGTAAGGAAGGGGTAAAGTGGTGAGGTTGCAGCAGCGACTAAGCATGATCTGGTGGATAACATACGCAAATAAGAGCGAGAAGAGAAGCAACGGAACGGTCGTGAAGCTAGCAATGATCAAGAAGTGATCCTGAAACTACGTACGTCAAACATAACCCAAAAACCTTGTTCACTTCCTGGACTAGCCCGAAAAGAGAACATCACGGCTACACACGCGGTTGATGCGTTTTAGTTCGATTCTGGTGTCAAGTTATCTACAACTGGACGTTAACAAATTCCCATCTGCCACATAACCGCGGGCACGGCTCTCGAAAGTTTATACCCTGCAGGGGTGTCCCAACTTAGCCCATCAGAAGCTCTCACGGTCAATGAAGGATATTCCTTCTCCCAGGAAGACCCGATCAGTCTCGGAATCCCGGTTTACAAGACATTTCGATAATGGTAAAACAAGACCAGCAAAGCCGCCCGATGTGCCGACAAATCCCGATAGGAGCTGCACATATCTCGTTCTCAGGGCACACCAGATGAGCAAGACGTCGGGTTGGCATAGACCCTGGTTGCCCAGGGGGCGCCGGACATCACTCGGTTTGGACCAGCACTCGGAGGAGAACTGGACCGGGGGGGGGGGGGGGAGGGGGGGGAGGGGGCGCGGGGGGGGAGGGGGGGGAGGGGGCGCGGGGGGGGAGGGGGGGGAGGGGGCGCGGGGGGGGAGGGGGGGGAGGGGGCGCGGGGGGGGAGGGGGGGGAGGGGGCGCGGGGGGGGAGGGGGGGGAGGGGGCGCGGGGGGGGAGGGGGGGGAGGGGGCGCGGGGGGGGAGGGGGGGGAGGGGGCGCGGGGGGGGAGGGGGGGGAGGGGGCGCGGGGGGGGAGGGGGGGGAGGGGGCGCGGGGGGGGAGGGGGGGGAGGGGGCGCGGGGGGGGAGGGGGGGGAGGGGGCGCGGGGGGGGAGGGGGGGGAGGGGGCGCGGGGGGGGAGGGGGGGGAGGGGGCGCGGGGGGGGAGGGGGGGGAGGGGGCGCGGGGGGGGAGGGGGGGGAGGGGGCGCGGGGGGGGAGGGGGGGGAGGGGGCGCGGGGGGGGAGGGGGGGGAGGGGGCGCGGGGGGGGAGGGGGGGGAGGGGGCGCGGGGGGGGAGGGGGGGTAAATAAACATGCCCCTCGCGCTCCGGAAACCCAAGGGAAAAAGGGCTAGGTGAGGCAAATGGTAAAACCAAGGTTAGGCCTTGCTGGAGGAGTTTTATTCAAAGCGAACTGTCAAGGGGTCCCATAAATCACCCAACCGCGTAAGGAACGCAAAATCAAGGAACATAACACCGGTATGACGGAAACTAGGGCGGCAAGAGTGGAACAAAACACCAGGCATAAGGCCGATCCTTCCACCCTTTACCAAGTATATAGATGCATTAATTAAATAAGAGATATTGTGATATCCCAACATAATCTTGTCCATCATGGAGCAATCTTCAACTTCACCTGCAACTAACAACGCTATAAGAGGGGCTGAGCAAAGCGGTAACATAGCCAAGCAACGGTTTGCTAGGAAGGGTGAAAATGTTAGAGGCTGACATGATAGTTTGGGAGGCTTGAAGAACAAGTGATAGGTAGGCGCAGCATAGCGATAAAACGAAGCAACTAGCATAGCAATCATAGTAGTGAGATCCAAGGTGACGGTCATCTTGCCTGAAATCCCGCTAGGAAGAAGAACGAGTCCATGAAGAAGACAAGCGAACGTACTCGAACGAATCCTCACGACTCCGGAACGAAACCGAAGCTAGCGAGAGAAGCAAACTGGAAAGAAGCAAATAAACATGGTAAACAACCATCACATACACAGGGCATGATGCACAATCAAGTATGATGCATGCCCGGTTTAATGAGGCATGGCATGGCAAGTGCAACAAACCACACTACAAGTTAAGTGGAGCTCAATATGCACGAGTTGCATATTGACAAAACACCACATTGACATATTTAATTTAATCTCGTTTAAGCTACCAAACAATATTAAATGTTATTAAACTTGGCGGGGGTGAAACATAAGAAAACTACCTATCTAGACAAGTTTAAATGAGGCCGGAACAACAAACAACAATCCCGAAAAATCCCCATGTGCAATTTATGAATTGCTACTGTTATGCCCTAAACACAATTTTAATGTTGTTAAACAGCAAAATAAAGTGCACCATGTTAAACTAGGCATTTTTCTACCCCATTTACATATAAAGTTTATTAAAATTGAAGCTACGGTTATTTAGTTATGAAATTAATCATTTTAACATGGCATTTATGCAAATAAACACAAACAGCATTTTAAACATTGATGAAAGTGGCATAATATGAACTAGATGAAATTGTAAGCATTTTACATATATAGTTTGTTTAAATCCAAAGCATGGTTATTTATATATAAGCAATGAAAGATGATGGCATTTCAGTAAATAAGAATGCATTGGAAAATGCTAAAATACACAGACTAGAAAAAATATGCACAGGCCCAGGAGTAGACTGGGCCCGAAGCGGATGTGGGTGTGTGTGCTTGATGGAAAACAGAGAAGCCAGGAATAAAGAGGAAATCAGGAGAACCTGGGATCGAACCCAGACCTCCTAGATGTGTGCACGATGGAGGAACAACTGGGCTAGCTGATCTGATTGTGCTAGAATGTAGTGGCTACGGTAAATAAACTCTGCGCGCCAGAATGGATCTAGGAAAAGAACGAAGTTTCAGAGATGGAGGAAGTTGCTCACAGCGGGGAAACAAAGAGGCCGGCGGCCATGGCGATGTTGAAACTTGGCTCGCTGCGGAAGCGGAAGAAGCTGCGCGCCACTGGCCTTGCGGCCCTTGCGCACACGCGGGCGTGGTCGATGCAGGGGATCGAGCAGGCGACTGGAGGCAACGCTCAAACTCGAGCTACAGGGCGACGGCGGCGACGGACCTCAGCGGAGCCGACGAAGAGAAGAGCTGCAGGGGACGGGGATGGGCGGATTCGGAAAAGACGAGGTCGGGAACAGAACGGAGGCGAGCTCTGGCAGGTTTAGGACGGCGGTGACGCTCCATGGCATTCCTGACGCTGCTGTGAAGACAAGAGATAGAGAGAGCAGCGTGAGAAAGAGCCAGTGAGGAAGAGGGGAAAAGAGAAAAGAGAAGGGAGAAGCAAGAGCACACCGTGACCTGGGGCTTCGGTCGGCGGCCAAGATGGCTGCAACGGGAGGAGGCTCGGGCACTACACAAATTCCACCGACGGGGCTGACGAGCTTGAGGCGCTCGGGCGCCATGGCTGCTCCAACTCCCTGTGAACAAACAGAGAGCGAGAGAGAGAGAGAGAGAGAGAGAGAGAGAGAGAGAGAGAGAGAGAGAGAGAGAGAGAGAGAGAGAGAGAGAGAGATGGGGGAGGAGCGGAGCTTCACCGTGGGGGTGTTGCTGGAGTCGTACGAGTTCGGCGGTGCTGGTGGTGTGCTCCAGCGAGCTGGCCGGTGCTCGGGCGGCTGCTGGAGAGGGGCGACGGACAGAGGAGCTCGGGCTCCTGCAGGATTTGGGCAGCGATGGTGGTTGGACAGGAGGGGAAAACGAGGGTGTTAGAGTTTTGTCGAATATTATTGTACAAGTTAGATTACAGTTGGACTTTTTTTTGGACTGTGTGTAGACAGGGTAGAAGTTGTGTCTTAATAGGACACTTGTATCCTAGGCCTCTCATATATATCGGAGGTAGACACGCGATATAACATATGCCAACATAATAGCACGGGCACGCGGGGGAGCCGGCGGCGTGTGCCGGCCCCCGGGCGGCCGGGGTGCGGAATTGTGACGGTGTCATGAGGAGGAGCGCCCGTAGTCATGCCCCGGGATGTAGCCATATCGGTGAACCTCGTTAACAAATTTCGGTGTCGTGTCTGTGATTGTTTGATCATCGGATGATCGACAGTATGCCTCGGATTTATTCTAACAAGTGATATCATGAGCAAGATTCGATTTGAGGTCGTGGAAGATTGATCTAGAGGTGGATTCGTCGTGGAGCTTCGGTGACGACATGCGAAAGAATTAATGGTTGAAGCCTAGGCTGATCGACGGGAGAAAATTCCATCGGCGGAAGTCGTGGAGCACGGAAGCTATCGACGAGATCGAAAGTAAGCAATCAGAATCATGCAAGCGGCAGGCGGGACTTGCTGCGACCGATCGGTGGATCGACGGGCGAGCATACAACCGAGGCGCATGCGCACGTGGCAGCGCGAGGCGTTGGTGCAAGTCTAGATCGATCGGAATCAGCAGCGGCGGAGCGTCCAGGCAGCGAGATCATCGTTCGAATCGATCGAGATCGGTTCGGTACGAGTTGTGCAGACGTGAGCGCAGGTGGGCTGAAGCCCAGGCGGGGCCAGCGTGGTCAAGACGTGGACTGGACCATATGGGTCAGCGCTGGAAGGCCAAGAGAACGATTGCAAGTTGAAACGTGGAGGCGCTTGCGTACAGGTGCATGAGATTTGTTTATAAAAAAAAAAAGCTACGCAACGGAGACCGGTGCTATCCATCGGAAGAAGAGATAGAAAAAGCTAGAACTACAGCCTACAGGAACACATGTGGAGTGGGGAGTTTATTCCATTGATCTTCACGGATAAGTGTATAAAGGAAGGCTCATGTGGTGGACTTTTGGCTCTATTTCTTTGTACACAGGTTGTGTATGTGGATGGTAGCGTGATGGTCTATGGTGCAGGCGGTGAGGTTGGCGATGTGGGTATAAGGCTCCGAGGAGGCTGGAATGCGTCGTGGCAGGATCATGCATACACAGGACGTCAAGCAATGCACGGATGTGCGGGTGAAGACGATGCAGGATGAAGTATGGTTGCAGTCGGACAAACACGGCTGGGTCGGTCTGGATTGTCTGATGGACTGACGTGGATGTCGGTCAAAAGCAAAAGACGGTGGTGATTTCAGCAACGGCGACATAGGAGCGTGATGTTGATGGTGGCCGACTTCTGGGGCGTGGAAACACGTGGTGCAGGCCTGAGGGCTTGTGCGGCTTTAACAGACTATGGCGCAGGGTTGATTCAAGACGGTGCACATAAGAGCTTGTTATTGACAGGGCGCGGGAGGGTGGCACGTACAACCACCATGGAGTCATGTTGAAGGTGGAGTTGGAGTCTGATGGATGACTTCACTCTGAGCTGATGGAGGGGCTACGGCGTAAGTTAACAGAGAGTCGAAGCCTATTTCAGCGGGATAGCGAGAGACACGTGGATCGGACTGGGTACCAGTGATCTGATGGAGACATGATACTCGGCATCGGTCGGTGATGATCGGTGGTTCTCTGCAGTAGGGGTTTGAGTGGTGTGGGTTCGCGACCCGGGAGACTGGACCAGGACAGCAGAGGCTCGACGCGGTGATAGCGGCGAGGCGTGCAGTAAGCACGGGACACAGCGACAGGCCAGGACACCGGTGGTCAGATATGTTGTTAGACAAAGTGTGCAGGGGGTGCTGAAGCAGTGTTGACGAGTACCGGATTCAAGTTGGTGACTGGGTCTATCGGTGCCGATTGATGGACATGAGTTGACCATGGAGAATCTAAGAAAGTGGCGGAGAGTCTGAAATTGTCAAAGGCTGAAAGAGTACATGGTCGTATATTCTGTGGTGTTCGGTGCACATGGCAAAGTGCGGATGACAAGTACAGAAGGAGGCGGAGTGCTATAGCTGTGGGACATGCTAGAGACTATTCCGGAAAAAAGATGAGACAACTGTGAATTTGACTCAGGGTGACACGGGGCGACGGTGAAATTCTTTCAAGTTTCAGACAAACGGTCAAGAAAGAGCGGTGATGTTGAGTTCAGGTGACTCTTATATGTGACATCTGATATGTGAGTTGTTCACTTTCACGCAGGTCAGTGATCGGTGTGTGATGGCGTTGAACGGATTCTCCGGAAGTTGGGAGCACGGACTAGAGTAACAAGGAATTTAATTTTGCTCGAGTGTTGACTGTGGTCAAGAAAATGAGGGACTACAAGTTGCAGGTGGAGTCACATGCAGTCTGGGAGTAGCAGCGGTGCTCATGGTGTATCTCAAGTCCAATGTACATGCAGGTTTGACGCACGGATGAATCCAAGGTGGTGGAGAATATTCGCCAAGGTGGAGTTTGTTAGAGTTGTGTCGAATATTATTGTACAAGTTAGGTTACAGTTGGACTTCGTTTTGGACTGTGTGTAGACAGGGTAGGAGTCACTAGTAGAAAAAGGGCCTATTGTCCCGGTTGGTAAGGGCCTTTAGTCCCGGTTGGTGAACCGGGACTAAAGGGTCGGTACTAATGCCTCCCCCCTTTAGTCCCGGTTCAATCCAGAACCGGGACTAAAGGCCGCGGCCACGTGGGGCTCCACCTTTAGTCCCGGTTGGTAACACCAACCGGGACTAATGGAAATTTTATGATTTTTTTTTTGAATTTGTTTTTTGAATTTTTTTTGAATAATTTTTTATTTTTAAATTTCTGAATTATTTTAACCCCTAATCTCTAATCAGCACCCCTCATCACTGCTCAATTTATCCTCTTCTCTAATCACCCTCATCATTCCAAATCACCTAACTTCCCGAACGGTCACCCATCCTCCCACTCCCCCAGCCTGAGCACGCGTAACTTCCGGGTTCTATTCTCCCTCGTTTCCAAGTCTGCACTTGTTGTTTTCCTGACAATAGTAAGATGTCAATCCTATTAACCCTCAGGAATTTTGCTTGAGCATGAATTGACACATTTTACTGTTTGAGTTTCAAACTATTGTTTTCAAAAACAATAATTATTTAGAAAACAATAGTTATTTTGAATAATTAGTTTGACCATGGTTTGACCACAGTTTGACCACAGTTTGACCAGATTTGACCAAAATTAAAAATAATTGAACAAATTATTTAGTAACACTAATATTCTAGAATAATTAGTTTGACCATGGTTTGACCACAGTTTGAATTTTTTTCGATTTTTTCCACTCTAGATATTAAAATCCCCGTAGCTTTTTTTCTGTTAGGTTTTTGAGGATTTTGAAAATGTTTAACGGGGTTCTCCCGTTAAATTTGGATGCAACTTTTCGAGTAGATGATTTTTCATATAAAAAACTTTTTCATCCGAGTTAGTATGCAAAAGTTATGCCCATATTTACAAATTCCAGAGAGATTTTGCAAATAAAGTCGAAATTCACATTTGCAAATTTTCCCAACAACTAGACCACATATCA
>LR880969.1:792068781-792079198 GCA_904067115.1 Aegilops sharonensis | reverse complement strand
CCCCTAGGGCTGGCCGCACCCCCCCCCCCCTTGCTCCTTTATATACGGGGGCAGGGGGCACCCCATGAGACACAAGTTGATCTACGTGATCGTTCTTAGCCGTGTGCGATGCCCCCCTCCACCATATTCCACTTCGGTCATATCGTCGCGGAGCTTAGGCGAAGCCCTGCGCCGGAGAAGTCATATCATCGCGGAGCTTAGGCGAAGCCCTGCGTCGGTGGAGCATCATCATCGTCACCACGCCGTCGTGCTGACGGAACTCATCCCCGACGCTTTTCTGGATCGGAGCCCGGGGATCGTCATCGAGCTGAACGTGTGCAGAACTCGGAGGTGTCGTACGTTCGGTACTTGGATCGATCGGATCGTGAAGACGTACGACTACATCAACCGCGTTGTTATAACGCTTCCGCTTTCGGTCTACGAGGGTACGTGGACAGACCCTCTCCCCTCTCGTTGCTATGCCATCACCATGGTCTTGCGTGTGCGTAGGAAATTTTTTGAAATTACTACGTTCCCCAACAGCACGGGGTCAGGTGGCTACCTCAAAGCCCGGCCTAAGTGGGCCAAGGTTGAGAATGATCTGCTTGATAAAGGGATCGAACCAGAGACAATGAACTAGCCAGACCGTTGCCGGACTTGGTTCTTCAGGGCTGGCGGAACCTTGGACCCTATATCAGGGAAGTGTCGGTTGACGGACGAGCAACTGAAAATACCAGTCAAGAGGCTCCGGCACTATATCAATGCAGCGCAGCAAGGGACGTTCGTTCCAGACAGGGAGAACGACGAGCTCACAATGGCCCTCGGGAATCCTGAGCACCCTGGACGGACACGAGGCACGCCAGGCTCCATTCCGTAGAAGGTTGGTTTTTCGGATGCAGGGGATTACAAAACCCAGGAGAGGAGGAAGAAAGTGGAGCATAGGCAACTGCAGGCGCTGCACGAAAGGGTACAAGGGCTAGTGGAACGAGAAGCAAATCGCAGCAAACGACCTGCCGAAGCTTCCCCCAAAGCTACCCCGCCATCTCAGCGGAGAAGCAGCATGGCTTCCACCGAGCTGCTTCAGCCGGAGCATGTCTTGACGGCTCCTACTAGCTATCCCATGGATTTTATCACGGAGTCTCAAAATTGCCACCTTATGACGCAATGGCAGAACTTAAAAGTCAAGGCGGCTGTCGGCCAAGTTCGACCTTCTGAACCCGGTGCAACTTTTCACTGCCGTCCGATTCCAGAAGGATATGCTAGGGTGACGGTGGACGAAATAACGGAGGGATTTGAGGACCTCCAGCTTGACCACCCTACTGGTGAAGGGGAGACTCGGCTGGGTTCTGCTCTGAAGACTCCATGCCTATGGCGGAAGGAGTTCATCAAGCTTCCGAACTGGGACGCCTCCTCCTCCGCCGCCGCCGAGTCAGGGCACTCCGCCTCCTCCACCGCCTCCTCCTCCGGCGAGTGACGATCAGGGCACTCAGCCTCCTTCTCCGGCGCGTGGCGGAACTCCGCCTCCTTCTCCGCCTGCGCCGGCGAGCCCGAGCAGCCAGCAGCCTCCTCCTTCTCCGCCTCGCCAGCAAGGGCGGAAGAGACCCGTCGCCGCCCCGGCTGCTCCGGCGCGTCGTAGTCCTTCTCCTCCGCCTCGTAAGCAAGCACGAAAGAAGACAGACGCCGTAGCCGCTCCGTCTGCTCCGGCGTCTAGCAGTACAGCCAGCAGAGGCGGGAAGCAATACAGATACGGTCCTTCTCTCAAGCCTCTAGAGAAGTTACCGTACGAGAGGACCAAGGAGGAAAACGCGAAGATCGTGCGGACCGAAGTGGAGGACTTTCTTTAAAGGGTTGAAAGCAAAGAGACATCCACCTCTGGAGGAGAAGGTAGATCCGGTGAAAGCAAAGCGCACTATCGATGCCCTGAGGAAACCACCAAAGTCTCCGCCGAGAACCAACTATGAGCGCATTACTGAATAGACATATCTCAAAGCGGAGAGGTGGGAAGTACTGTCAGTGATTAAAGGTTAAAAGAACGAGCAGCTGCGAAAAAATTTGCCGAGCTCGGCGAACAAGCAAATCAATCGTGGCCCCTCTCAATGTGTCTAGCGGCGACATCATCGCTAATGCTCCGGGGTAATGCTCCGGGGCACGGTGCCCGGTTATGGCAATCTTGCAGATTACCTGCCTAACGATGTAAATTTTAATTTCGTGGAGGTGGACGAACACAGATACGAGTACGGGAAGCCTCTCGTCCAAGATGCAAAATCTCTAACAACGATGATGCGAAGATTCCATAATTGGTACATGAAAACCTGCAGAGAGTCTGGGGGGACGAATACTTTGGAACTGATATGTTGCCTGTTCCATTTGAGGAGTTCTTCGATTTCTTCAATCAAAAGGCCCTCGATAAATTAACGGTCTTTTGCTACTATCTGTAAGTACTATTTCTGTCATTAAGTCTCTATATATAGCTCAGCTCTTTCATTGCATGAATTTATAATTAATTATCATCGCTATATTATGCAGATTGAAGATCGTCGAGTGCAGTAAACAAGAAATATATGATATTGGGTTCACTAACACAAATATCATAGATGAAATTCAGGTTAAAAAGCACGCCGAAGAGGCTGAGGCCAACTTGCTACAATCGTTGATCAAAAATCAGAACAAAGATACCATACTCTTTCCTTACAATTTCGAGTGAGTGTTACTGTCGTGTGCATATTCGGTTTCCCTTATTACTCGAGCGAGGTTATAGTAATGTAATTGATGAGTTATGCATGCGTGCGCAGCTTCCACTATGTTCTTCTGGAGATTAAGCTTGAGCGGGGACAAGTAACCGTCTTTGACTCGAGATGAAAAGATCCCGAAACCTATGCGGACATGACTAAAATGCTCAACAAGTATCGGCAACTTTTTGTTCATTTCCTGATATCTCAAGTAATAATCATTATTTTTTTTGTCTTGCAGGATTTGAAAACAGTTCACCGCAGAAGCTCCGGGACTGCCGAAGGAGCTGTTATATACATACCCGAAAGTAAGTACTACTGGCTAGCTAGTTGCGCGCATCTCCCGTTGATTCTATAGCTATACTTTCATCAATGCCATTTATAATGCTTCATTATCAGTTTGATTGACCTCTATTTCTCGTAAAGTGCTTGTGGCAGGAATAAGGGAATAATTACTGTGGATACTACGTGTGCGAGTTTATCTACAACGCGACTTTGAAAAATAAGCGGGGCTACTCTAAAAGATAATATGAAGTGCGTAAGCAATAATATTCACAATTTCATTTTATTACACCACCATTTTTGTTGAGTTTCATTCATATATATGTATTAACCCCTTCTTCAAAGTAGACGTGGCGGATGCGGAATGAACTCCTACCACAAGATCGTATGAAAGCAATTCAAGAGAAATTGGCGGGTTTCTTTCTTGACCACGTCATCAATAAAGCCGGAGAATACGATGTGGAAGTTGATTTCAAATTCTAGGGGATTGTAAGAGATCTTACATATTGTATATGTATATAGCCAGTAGCATCGGATAGATAATACGAAAACTTGTTGTTCGACCAATCTCTCGGAGAAGGAGAGGTCGATCGATCACTTCTCTCGGTATGCATGACGAACTTCTGTACTTAATGGTTTCCTTCATTTTCTTACTAGCTAGCGTGTCGAGGGCCTCTCTATGTATAGTACGTAGCGTCGACCAAGCACAGACATAAGAGAGGACACTTCTCTCTATTAATTAGCTAGCTAACACAATATATGCAACACCTAAATTAAACCCCCAAAACCCTCAACCCCTCCCCCTTTAAAAAAAACAAAAACTCCAGCCCCTGAAATGCTGACGCGTGGATGCCTTTTGGTCCCGGTTGGTGCCACCAACCGGGACCAAAGGCCCTCCTGCCTGGGCTCGGCGCACCGGCCACGTGGAGGCCCATCTGTCCCGGTTCGTGTTAGAACCGGGACTAAAGGTCTAGGGTATTAGTAACGACCCTTTAGTCCCGGTTCAAGAACCGGGACAAAAGGCTCTCACCAACCGGGACAATAGGCCCTTTTCCTACTAGTGTCACCAACTAATTGAGCTTATTTACTCCATCGATCGATCGCCACGAAAACTGTAGTACCTAGAAACTAATGATGAGTTAATCTACACGGGGCCGTAATGGTTAATGTCACTGCTTGCGGATAGGACAGAGAAGATACGAGCAAAGATTATCATGTTGCTTTGGCGTATACGGTCTGTACGGAATGACCAGTTGTACCATAAAGCCACTCCACCGCTTGACATCACAAAAGGCTATTTATGCAGCTATTTATCTTCTTTCAATCAGGCCCAGAAGTACAACATCAAGGATATCATTAAAGGAAAAATGACCTTGGATGAACAGGTGGCCATCCCGGCTCCTATTAGTGCTAAACGTGCACCCTGGCCAAAACCTCCCCTGGGATGGGTCGCACTATCTACGGATGGATCAATTGTGAAGGAGACAGGACTAGCTGGTCCGGCATGGTGCTTAGGGATTCCGAGGGGGAGGTTATCTTCTCGGCTTATCGGTACCTGTTCAACTGCAAAGATGCCCTTGAAGCAGAGATTAGCGCTATTCTTGAAGGATTGTCAATGAGTGTACATCAATCAGAATTGCCAATTGTGATCCAATCTGATAACGCGACCGTTGTTGCTGCATTGATTGATAATTCGTTGGACCGTTCTGCATACGGTCATCTCATGTTGGAGATCAAGAAAACTCTGGACTCGCGTGGGTTTATTCCGTTGAATATTGAGCGTCATCAAAATAGAGTTGCTCATAGTTTAGCTAGTATAGAAAGATCTGGTGGTAGCACCACTTGTTGGTTGCGCCGTGTGCCAGACAACGTTACTCATGATGTACTAGCAGACTGTAATTCTGTTTTTGAGGAATAAAACCCACGTTATCCCGCAAAAAAAAAAAAAATCTTCACTGACCAACACTACGTCCACGTGCACACTACATTATATAATGCTTAGATCGATCCATTACCGGCCATGCGTCTGGTGACCGAAAGCTGTGGAGGATTTCACACCGACCCCCCTTTTCACTGTTGCACAAATCTCGGCGTAAGGCAACTGCTAGGTCATATTTTGAACTAGGTCGATGTAAGGCAAAACGCAGCGAACATTTCACTTCTTCAAAACAAACCTCACCACTGCAGTGGCTAGCGGCGTGGTCCTCCGTGTGGGAGACCTGGACTTGAATCTCATGGCCTCCTTTTTTCTGCTTCTTTTTAGGTACATCGCAATTTTTCTATAAAAGTTAACATGGCAGTTTTATTGTTTTTCGAAGTATGTCACATGACATTTTTATTTTAAGAGATGGCATTTTTTATATTTTAAATATATGAAAGTTTTGTATTAATAGATGACATTCTTTTTATTAGAAGATGGCAGTTTTGTATTAAGAAATGGCATTTTAAATTATTATAAGAGATGGCATTTTTATATTAAGATTTAAGAGATTGCATATTTTATATGTAAACAGATGACAATGTTGTATTAAGAGATGTCATTTTCTCTATTATTAAGAGATGGCATTTTTCTTAATTAAGAGATGGCATCCTAAATTATTAAGAGATGGCATCCTAAATTATTAAGAGATGGCATTTCTATATTTAAAGATATGGCCGTTTTGTATTAAAAGATGCGAAAAGCTTACCTTCAACCGGCTGATGCGCGCGCGAGCGTCCGCCGCTTGCGTAGCCGTTAGATCAATCCAGATCAAGCAGCCATGCTGGCCATAAGGCAGTCTCGCGCGATGAGTCGTTTTCTTGCAATAAGGGTCTTGTTTCAGTTGATTTCTGCAACACGGGACTAGTTTCAGAAAGAAAGAAAAAACGAATCGGTGGTGAAGGTTTTTTTTCTGCAACTAGGGTCTTATTTCAAAATATTTCTGCAACATATCTTTTGTTTCAGAAAGAAAATAAATGTTCCTGTTGTGAAGATTTTTTTTCTGCAACAAGGGTCTTGTTTCAGAAACATAGCCTGGGTTGCAGCGCCGTAGGAGCGCCCGACGTTAGAGAGTGAGTGGTCAGACATTACAACATGAGGCATGTTTCAGAAACATAGCTCTGGTTGCAGAAAACGCCGAAGAAGCGTCGGGCGTGAGAGGTCGCCGCCGTCGGACTCGATTGGAGCTAGCAGCTGCTCGCGAGGCTGAGACGGAGGAGGAGCAGCAACTCCGGCGAGCACGACAAGGACTAGTTCCCCGGCGCGCCGGCGACAACGATTTGGCGGTGCTGGCAACTGTCGCCGCGCTGGGCAGAGCTGTGGCAGGACGACGGTGAGGGGATTCTGTTTCCGAAACTAAGTGGTTGTGGCAGGACGGCTATCAGGGCGCTCATCCAATGGTGCTCCATGCGGCGGATGTTTCTAATACATCCGCCGGAAAACGCATAGCGGCGCCCTTAAAAGATGGCATTTTTATTATTAAGAGATGGAATTTTTTATTTTTAAGAGATTTCATTTTATATGAAGAGATGACATGTTTTATTTAAAGAGGTGGCATATTTTAAAATGGTGGCACTTTTATATTAAGAGATGGCATTTTTATTAGGGTTAATTATCCTTTTGCCCTCAGTGGTGTCCATGTGCTCAGTTTTGCCCTCAGATGCGAATTGTCATCAGTTTTGCCCCTAGTCCGAGCACAGCAACTACGACGAGGCCAAACGGCCATATTTGAGTCCATTCCGTCCGCCGGCGTTAGTAGTTGTGGGTCCGGAGCTTACACGTGGGACCGCGTGGACGTGGGTCCGGAGCTGACATGTAGGCCCGTGCAACTAAATCCCCAAATCATTCTAGCTCGCACCCATCCGCCCGGCCGGCTGTCCTGCGCCGCCGCCGCCGCCACCTGCGCCGCGGCCAGCACCTGCCCCGCCACCAGTTGCACGGCCTGCTCCGCCGCTACCTCCCTGCGCCTACGCTCCACGGCTACCTGTGACGCCCACCACCTTCCTGCGACGCCACGGGTGGGGCGCCCGCCACCTGCTCGATTCGCGGCGCGGCCTCCTTCCGTGCGCCCGGCCGGAGCGCTCAAAGGTGGGGGGCTGCTGGAGCTATTTGAACTAGGAGGAAGAACCCTAGGGCGAAATGGTGAGCAGCGGCGACTCCGGACTATTTGGCGAGGCAGGCATCGGGCCGGAGATCCGCCGCGTCCACGACTGGGTTCCCGAGGGGTAAGTCTCGCCTCTTGTTTAGATTGAGCTTAGTTGTGCATTTGAACACTCGATTCGAGTAGGTTTGCCCAATTAGTGTGCTGATTGCGTCTCTATTTTTTGCCGGTTAGGATGGAGTTGCGGTTTGCTTTCATGGTGCATATTAGAAGGGACCGGTACATGTTCGATGCAAAGGATAAGAAGAAATACCAAGGAGGTTTTGATTATCGGTTGCCAATGGCTAGTAATTGGAGTTTCAGACAATTTGGGGAGGTAATTTGTACCCAATATCCTTGGGGTTTGCTTGATGAAGTAGTATACAAATACTATGACGGGGAAAAGAATTGGGTGACAGTTAGTAATGATGAAGAGCTAGCTACCATGTTTGTTAGGCATAAAGAGAAAGATAATTTTCATGTGAGGCTGCAAGTTGATGTGCTTGAGCAGGCATTTGGACCTAGGATGGCGGGTGCAACATCTCGGGGAGAATCAAGTCGTTGTAATGGCATCTCTAGCCAGAACAGTTCAGTTGGTGCACGGCGACGTGGTGGCTCGACAAGTGTGGGCAACAGCAGTAGGGTCCCCCTTGAAGTTGAGCCTGATGGCTACAATTCTGGGGTTGATGAAGAGAAGTTATATTCTGATGTTATTAGGAATTTACGACGGGCACCTCGGACTGAAAACCAATATGAGGCTCACAATGCAGTCTGTGTGGATGATGATGCGATGGGTGAGGACGAAGACCTTGCAGCTGTTGAATGGGACCCTTTGAACCCTCAAATGGAAGAAGGTGCAGTTTTTGCATCCATGAATGAGTGTAGAAATGCACTTGTGACATACTGCATCAAGGTAGAACGTACTTTCAAAGTTGACAAGAGCGATCAAGTACGTTACAGAGTGCACTGTCAGACTAAGGGTTGTCCATGGAGGCTGCTTGCATCTAAAATGCGGAATAGCTCTAATGTTCAGGTCAAAGTGAACCCTTTTAATCACACATGCCAGGAATCAACCCTTAGGAAGGATACAATCAGTAGAGCCAAGTCAAGATGGGTGGCAGAAGAAGTAAAAAAGTGGGTGAAAGAAAACCAGCAAGTGGGTCCAAAGGAATTGCAGAAGAACATCAAAGATAAGTTCAAGATAGATTTACCATACATGAGGTTGTTCAATGGTAAACACCATGCTATGGATTCTATTTCTGATAACTGGCAGGAAAGTTTTCAATTGTTGTATTCATTCAAAGGTGAAGTGGAGAGGACAAGCCCAGGTAGTATTGTAGATATTGATCACCACACCGTGGAGTACACATTCAGGGGAGTGAAAAAGACCAAGGAATGCTTTAGAAGGGTTTTTGTCTGCTTTGAGGCTTGTCGCCGGGGTTTTTTGGCAGGCTGCAGGCCTTATTTGGCTATTGATGCCACTTTTCTCACAGGGAGGTTTAAAGGACAGTTAGTAGCAGCTTGTGCAGTTGATGCACATAGTTTTGTATTTTCAGTTGCCTATGATGTGCTGGAGACAGAGTCTGAGGAGAGCTGGACTTGGTTTTTGCATAATCTCCGCCGGGCTATTGCACATCCCAATGGGTTGGTCATTCATACAGATGTCTGCAAAGGTTTAGAAGTGGCCGTGGACAATGTGTTCCCTGGAGTAGAGCACAGGGAATGCATGGGTCACCTTGCTGCAAATTTCATGAAGAAATTCAAAGGAAAGGTGTATACCGACAATTTATGGCCAGCATCTTTGACATGCAGTGTGAAGAAGCACAACTACCACTTGAGGCAGTTATACATGAATCCCAAAGTGAAAGAATACTTGGAAACACACCACTCCAAGTTATGGGCCAGAAGCCAATTCAGTGAAGTGAGCAAAGTTGACTATGTGCACAATAATCTAGTAGAGTCTTTCAACTCAACGATTCGGAAACTAAAGGGTCATTATGTGGTGGATTTGCTTGACAGGATAAGGATAGAATACATGCAGAAATTTCATTATCGTGCAGGAATAGCCGAGGCAAAATTCATGGGCCACATTATCATCCCTGCCGTGATGAATGAACTAAAGCAGAAGACAACAGGCTTGGAAATGAACATGACGCTTTGCTCGGGTACCACAGCAGAGATATCATATTTGGATAAAGAGAAGAGGGAATGGAGATATCCAGTGGATTTAGAAGCTAGAATTTGCAGTTGTAGGCAATGGCAGATAACTGGGTTGCCATGCATTCATGCCTTGTTTTTCATCACTTCTCTCCCAGGTCCAGCAGGGAACATACAACAGTATGTGCATGATGACTACTCTGTTGCAAGGTTCAAAGCCACATATGCTTATGCCTTGCCTGCTATGGAGGGAAAACAACAATGGGACATGGTGGACCCTGGATTCAAGCTTTGCGCTCCAGTTATGAAGAGAGCAGCAGGTAGACCAAGGAAGAGTCGAATCAGACCTCGCAGCGAAGGAGATGGACTTGGAGCGAGGAAGCGTAGGTGCACAAGGTGTGGTGGGTCTGGTCATTTTGGTAAGTATTGTGATAACACGGTAGATCCAGCGTTTGGAGAGAGTTTCGATGAAGGCTTCGATGAAAATGTTGGTCAGCAGCCGGTTGCCTCAACAGATGATGAAAATGATGGTCAACAGCTGGTTGCATCAGATGAGGATTTTGACGAGGTTCCAAATGATGATGGTCAACAGCCGCATGATTTTGACGATGATTTTGACGATGATCCAAAATATCCTCCAAATAATGATTCAAGTGAGGCTCCAAATGGTGATCCAAGTGAGGCTCTAAATGGTGATCATGGTGATCCAAGTGAGGCTCCAAATGATGATCCAAGTGAGGCTCTAAATGATGATCCAAGTGAGGCTCCAAATGATGATCCAAGTGAAGGAAATATGCCCTAGAGGCAATAATAAAGTTATTATTTATTTCCTTATTTCATGATAAATGTTTATTATTCATGCTAGAATTGTATTAACCGGAAACATAATACATGTGTGAATACATAAGACAAACATAGTGTCACTAGTATGCCTCTACTTGACTAGCTCGTTAATCAAAGATGGTTATGTTTCCTAACCATAGACATGAGTTGTCATTTGATTAACGGGATCACATCATTAGGAGAATGATCTGATTGACATGACCCATTCCGTTAGCCTAGCACTTGATCGTTTAGTATGTTGCTATTGCTTTCTTCATGACTTATACATGTTCCTGTAACTATGAGATTATGCAACTCCCGTTTACCGGA
>LR880969.1:792041484-792052692 GCA_904067115.1 Aegilops sharonensis | reverse complement strand
GCTCGACCATGTCTCGCAGCATGGGATTGGACAAACCCGAAACCTACCTTTGTAACTACCCAGTCACGGAGTAGCGTTTGGTCGGCCCAAAGCAAGTCTATCACCATCTCGAGTACATGCGTCAGCTCAGGTCTTAGGACATAGAACGTATGTTGTACTAGAGACTCACAGATGACATATCGCTGCGTCTCATAGTTGGGTCTGTCCGACTCGGACCTTATCTCGACTCGGATCCGACTATGTCGAATCCGACCAGACCTTTCCAAGTCCATATTATCCGGTTAGCATCCAATGCTCCATGGCTAGTGAGACCGAGCCATCGACCGTGTCATATGCTAGTCTAGTCGGCTGCGCTTCCACACAGCCCTTTCGACTAGGGACCTTTTAGGACAGTCATCATACAATGTATAGTCCCACAAACAAGTCACGTACTTGCTGATACACATCATTGATAATGTCCAAGGACTATCTTTATTCATAAACACATAGGAAATATCATCATACATGATTGCCTCTAGGGCATATCTCCAACAGGGTCCCCTTGCCTAACTCCTTTGGCACTTTGGAAATATGGTCCCACACAGTTATTAAGTTTCATACTCACTGTCCCATTGTACAGATTTTTTTTTTGATCCATTTGCACCAGGTTTCACTAAAGCCTCGTTGTCTATGGCAGCCAACAAGAACTCCCAATTCACCTTGTCGTAGGCTTTTTCAAAATCAAGTTTCAATATTACCCCCACTTTTTTCTTAACATGAGTATAGTTTAAAATCTCATGCAGGGAGAGAACATCATCCATAATATTCCTCCCCTTAACAAATGCACTTTGAATCAAGCTAATCAACTTATCAGCATACTTCTCCACTCTAAGATCTAGTACTTTAGTGATTAGTTTATATGGACATCTCAGGAGACAAATAGGCCTAAACTGCTGAATTTTGTTCGCCCCAGCACTCTTGGGCAGCAGGGTTATCACACCATAGTTAAGACGTTGAACATCCAGAGTTCCTTTATGGAAATGTTCAAAGAGAGACATGATGTCATGTTTAACTATATCCCAGCAGACCTGATAAAATTCAGGAGCAATATTATCAGGGTCAGGGGCTCTATTAGATGACATGGAGAACAAAGCATTTTTCACCTTCTCTTCAGTGAACTCACGGCAAAGATCAGCATTCTCTCTGGCATTAAGTTTTTCCTCATCTAACCAGGTATCAGGGTCCAGATGAACCATATTGCCAGTCTCAGGACCAAAAATATTTTTATAGAAGTCTATGGCGCGAGCAATCAGGTTATTCGTGTAATAATGGCCGTATGCATCATTCTGATGCAGAGGCCGGGGAATTCCCCCTTTTCGAAAAAAAAACATCACCCATTTTGAGGGAATGGATTGTGTTTTTTCTTTTTTGCCCATTAGCAATTTTATGATAATAATCAGTGTTAAGGTTTCCCTTCAGCAACCAACGAGCATGGGATTGTTGAAGCCAAAATATTTCTTCATTAATCAAAAGCTTGTGCAACTCTGTACTCACATCAATTTTTATACTATACAGGTGACAGGGGGCCATTCTCTTCTAACTCCTCAAGCAAAGCAAGCTCAACCCTAAGCTCTTCCTTTCTCCTTTTATCGTGGCCATATTTATTAGACCCCCACCCTTTGAGGTAGGTCTTGAACCTCTTCAATTTTATATTTAAGATGTCAATAGGATCGGATGCATGGACTTTTCTAGTCCAAATCCTACTGACAGTGGGAACGAACATCTCATCTTTGATCCAAGCCAGGTTAAAACGAAATTCACAAGGTTTAGGAGCCCCACGCGACTCATCTCCAGAGGACAACAGAAGAGAATTGTGGTCCGAGATTTCTCGAACCAGTTTTCTAACAGAAACCATTGGGAACAGATCTTCCCAGTCCTCAGACATCAGGATGCGATCAAGTTTCTCCAATGTGGGATGAGCCTGGTTGTTTGTCCAGGTATACTTCCCCCCACTAATGTCAATTTCTCTTAGAGCAAGTGCATTGATGACAGAATTGAAAAGATCTGTGAATCTACTGTGATTCATCTTCTTCTTATTCTCATTTTCATGTCTAAGGATATTTAAATCTCCCCCTACAATGTAGGGTATTTTCATGTTGCCACACATGGCAGCCATCTCCACCAAGAATCCTTCCTTGGACTCCTCATGTGCTGATCCATAAACCACCGCTAGCCCCGGTCTTTATTCTTCTTCTTGTCATGAATATTTAATTGAAGAATATATTTACCCCTACAGCAGGAGGTGATATCCAAAGTATCTTGTCTAACCCCTCCGAGAATACCACCTGATTTCCGAGTAGATGGGATCCACTCCCAATGGAACAGTCCAAAGGGGTCAGTTTTCCTAATGCATTTAGGAGTGAAGTCCTTCTTCATAGTTTCTTGCAGCCCAATGAAATCCAGGGAATGGTCACTAATCAGATCTGAGAGGTAGGTGGCCATTCCTTTCTTGCCTGCCCCTAGCCGCCTCACATGACAATAACCAAAGCATCGAAAACTACTCAATCCCGTGCAGCTCCTCTAGCTGCTGGTCCCTGTGGTGGGCTCGGCGGTTGGTCCTCTGGCTCCCTCCGGCCCATCGGTGCCCGCACCAGGTGACCCACCTTGGAGGACTCGCACGCTCCATTCTTCTAGGCCGGCCCCAACTCGCGCATGCTGGCACGGTTCATCGGCTTCTGCTACAACTATGCCGAGGATGACCACATTTCCCGCGAGTGCACAAACCCCACTAAGTGTGTCCATTGCAATGGCGTCGGGCACATCTCCAGGCACGGATGACAGGAATGGCCTCCTGTTCATCGGCAGCCTACCAAGGGAGGGGGAAGGGTATCCGTTCACTAGGAACAGCTCGCCCCAGTGACGTATTCGGTCGTTGAACCTCCCTCTCTGGCGATCGATCACTAGATATTGGTGTCCTAAAAATATGTCCTGCTAAGTGATTATTTTCAAAACAATAAAACATGAAAATATGCATCATAGAACGGTTGATGGGGGTCCATAGCTCCTGCGGCACCTGGGGCATGTGGCGTGTGCGGCGTTGTCTGCCTACGAACGGCGCTTGATGACCAGGCAATGTGCTTTGTGCTTTCCCTATTTGGTTGCCGGGAGGTTTTGCAGACAAGGATTTTCCTAACACTGAGTCTTTTGAATAATGTTTGCTTGCTAGACGCATCCAACTTTTTAGTGCATGCCAAGAGCTCCAGATGTGGTCGGATGTTTAGGCAGTGATGGTGTGCTTGTCTTCGGAGTGAAGAGAGAATTCCTTTATTCACACAAAAAAAAGAGAAATCCTTATTTTGCTCGAAAGAATGTGCTTGCCTATATGGCCCTAAAAATATTATTTGAACACAATGTTTTAATTTTAGGTATGTTTAGCTTACAGCCAACATTGACCATACCTATCTTTTAGCTTTTTTTAGCAGACCTATTTTTTAGCTGGACCGTAAGATTTGGCAATTGTTTGCTTCAATGCCCAAATTTTGGTGCTTCTGGCTCGCCCATGATGTTGCAGCCCAACTTGTGATATTGGTAAGTGTTTATTACTTAATATCGTTTGGTGTTGTAAAGCGGTAAGTACAGTAAATAACTGGCTTTATAGCAGTTAGTACAGTAAATAAAATATGTACTCTCTCCTTAAACGCATATATGACATTTTAGATCACTAAGTAGTGACGTAAAAACGTCTTATATTTGCTTAGAGAGGAAGTACCTTTTACACACCCACTCCGTGTGTTTTGTCATATTGTAGTGGATTAAGTATTTTTAAACTGTGTTGGCTGTTGGCTCATCATGAATACTGAAAAAGAATCAAGTGTTTATGAATTTGGTTGGGTGCAAACCAAATGAAGGTCTAGCAATTTTGCTAGGTACAATAGCTGTAATCCTACTAACAATGACTTGCCAAATTGTGTTCATGATTTTGCTTTGGCGATATCAAAATTTCGGATGGGTTATTTTTTATTTTATTTTTTGCGGGACTCAAACCAAACACAATTTGGTCCTAATGTGACATTTTTGACAATTTGGTCTACTAACTGTGTCAGGAGTATCCCCGCAAAACAATAGTGTTAGGAGTAAAAATATTCTTAGAATCATGTACTATTTTCAAATCAAATGCTCTTTGAAGCACCAACGGTCTAGTGAAAGAATATTACTCTGCCACGACTAGTTCACCTTTTTTAAAGCCCTTTCTTTAGATTTTAGTTATTTCTCCGCAAGTTCATCTAATCTCTTTTATCGCATGTCCCCGAAGGGACGAGAAGCTAGCCGACAGAAGCTAAACCATAGAAAGCCGTCGATGAGGTGACATCAGAGATACTTAGATAAATCGTTGTGTGCTTGGGCCAGCAGTTGGTCGTCGTCCCACTCGTCGCGGTAGCTCTCCGGCCGGACCGACACCCTCGCTCTCGCCGCAACGTATATCACCCTCCTCCACTCTTCCATCTTCTCCAGCCCGCACTGCTCCGCCAGCCAGTCCTCATACTCAAACTGCAACATGCGAAAGCAGGTTCTGTATATAATTAAGTTTACTACTCTCTTTGTTCACTTTTATAAGACCTTTTAGACAATTCAGACATCACCTAAAATAGTTCAATGTCAGTTGTCTGAAATGTCTTATAAAAGTGAACGGAGGGAGTATATGAATCGAAAAGTATGTAAGTTTACTATATATATAAGCATCGAAAAGTATGAATGACATGTATATGTAGTGTAGGTAGTACACCGCACTGACCGTCCATGCTTCCACTCCAAGGTTGTGTGTGAATCTTTTGGGCCATCCGCGGGCTTCCATGTCGGAGTAAAATGCCATGACATCCAGCATCATCTCCTCCGGTGACGGGAGCTCGATCCTTCCTGACAGTGCTCCCGCCACCCAGTTGCTCTGGAGCCGGAACACCGGAAAAAGGATCGACTAGAGAGACACATTGAGATCCGCATCAAACATTTAAGCTATATATGGGATACCAATTCCAATAGTACGCAAATTAAGCTACTGATCGGCCGACCGACCTTGAATGGTAATCCAATGAAGGAGATGTGAGGGGCCAGCTTTGGTGGAAACACGTGCTTGTAAAGCGGACCCACGCGGTTGTCGTCCACGCTCACTATACCATCCTCCTCCAGGAACCGGAACCCGTACTTGTACCTATATATGACCGTTTGTATAAATGCACATCCGCCAACATATGTAATTACCGACCATGTACGAGCACGATTGCATCCAGAATTAGTCTGTGGTGATATATACATATAAACTTACCCTGTGCAGTGCACGATTGAGTCCGCCTTGACCCGACTGCCATCCTGGAACACCACGCTGCCATCTTCCTCGGCACATTCAATCTGCAATAAACAGTACATCTCTAGCTTGGTCGGTGATGTGGGAATTGGATTTGGGCGTGATGATGATACTACATACTCCCTCCGTCCTATAATAAACTAGTGTCAAAAAAGGTCTTACATTATAGAATGGAGAGAGTAGTTCTTTTTTTCTTCAGAAATGGTCAGGGGAGGGGGGGAAGGGTGTATTTCAAACTGTGTTAAGTTAAGTTTACAGGGTGTACGTGTCACACAAAGCGTGAAGAGAGGTAATCGCCACAGACCGGCGTGACCCGTAAGCACAAGCATATCAGTTTTAAAACTATGTGACCAGTGATCATTCAGTAAGATCTTCGATAATGTCTCTGATTTTGGTTTGTGGGTGGACCTCTAAGTCTTGGAAGACCTTTTTTATTTCTTGCATCTCAGATTTTCCACATAGTAAGAAGCAAAACGAAGTTGCTGATTGTGTCTGACAGGATATTTAGCATCGCAATTGAGAATAATGAAGTTGCTGATGCTACATTGTAGTACCAACTAGTAATTACCATGGGATGTAGCCACAGGTTGGCATGGGCAGTGGCGCTCTGCATCTCAGCAGGAGCCGCTCGAATGGCGACATGGACCTCTTTGGCGACGCCGGCGATGTCCCTCGAGATGTCCATCCCGCTGGGGTGGTATCCTATTACCACCACGACCTAAGCTAGCCACGAATAACATACAATTAACATGCAGTTGTTCCTCATGTGCTGCCGGTCAGTCAAAAATTAACAAGAAATTCAGGTGATGCAAGGATTATATTCCCTTTGTTTTTATCTACTTTGCATATTAGATTTATCTTATATCCCTTAAGTAGTCATTCTTTGTCCAACTTCATACAAAAACATTAACATTGAAATACCAAATCAATATATTAGATTCATCGTTACTTATTATTGTAAATGATTATTATTGTCATCTAGTATAAACAAGCTAGGTAAGACTTTACGAAGTTCGATTTAATTAGGACAAAGCTAGTATGAAAGTAAGATAAAAACAAAGTGAGTAGATGATACGCACTTGGCCGTGGAATGGGTCGGGCACACGGTAGCTGTGGCTGTGCAGTTGCTTCCCCGGCCAAGCGTCTATGCCTGCACATGGTTCATGGATCGACCGCCATGAACATTTTACTAGTTACTTCACTGACCACTGAGCAGCACCACGTTACATGCTAGCTTACCGGCGATCTCGGCGAGGCGGGGCTCGGCGAAGTGGCCGTTGCAGACGACGACGGCGTCGAACACCTCCGACTGCTCCTCCTCCTGTAGTTCCCCGCCGGCGAGCTTCCTCGAGCAGTAGGAGACCGTCCAGCCCGCCACGCCCGCGCCCGCGCCGTCGACCCTGCGGCGGACGCTGACCACCTCCGTCTCGAGCCGGACCAGCCCGAGGAGATCGAAGCGCCGCGCGAACGCCTCGAGGTACCGTAGCACCTCCTGGTGCCCGGGGAACCTGCGCGGGTCAACGGAGCCATCATCGGCGACGAAGGGGAAGTCGAGGAAGCCCATGCACTCGCGGGGCAGGTTGGTGCGGAGGGACGCGTAGAGGCTGCCGTGGACGCTCCCGGCGCCGAGCGGGTCCGCCGAGGCCGCGTCGTCGTAGCGCCAGGTGCCGCCCACGCCGGCTGCGCGCTCGAAGACGACGGGGGAGTGGCCCTCGCGCCGCAGCTCCCGCGCCGCCACCAGGCCGGCCGCCCCCGCGCCGATCACGGCGACGCGCGACGATGGCATCGGAGGAGGAAAAGTCTCCAAGTCTCGGCTGGCTTGCTCTCTCGTCGTCGCGTGTGTCTTCTTTTTCATGTGGCCGGAGCAGTTGATCGAGCTGGCCATTTTCCGTTCTTGCGGGAATCTTTTCTTTTATATACGACCAGTTGCTTCTGCTGCTTTGCACAGTCGTCGCGTGTCTCGTCTTTTTCAAGTGGAGCATCAATCTGCTGAAATCTGAGATGGGCTCTAGGCCCATATTGCAATTTCTAAAAAAACTCTAAGGGCCCATGTGGGTTATATGGCACTAGGTGTGGTGGTAAGTTTAGTCCCATCCCCAAAGTGGAAGGAGAGTTGGAGTGGTTTATAAGGGTTTCTCTTCTACATGCTATTGGAGCTTGAGAAGAGAAGAGGCCCTCGCGCGCTCCGCCGCCGCCGGAATGAGCCGAGCTCACACCTATGCACTTATTTTTGCCCGCGCACGCCCACCGTCGTTCATTTGCTACTGCTGCCGCCGGTCACTCCATCCCGAGAGCAGGTCTCCGAAAGCACGCCCTTCTGGTTCCTGTACGGGGTGAGGGGCGAATAGGTTTTTGGGCAGCGATTACGCGACTGCTCGCTTCCGATCGTCTACTTCCTCTACGTCCGCGTCGCCTTCATCATCACCATGTCCACCGACGCCGACCGTGCCGCCGCCGAGAAAGCTGAAGCCGACAAGAAGGACGCCGCTGCTGCCACCAAAGCCGCGGCCTCTGCATGGCCTGCTGGAGGGTATAACTCGTTTATCCCGCTCCTGATTATTTTCATATTAGCAGTACTAGCAGTATGTGTAGATTTGTCTACTGTTTGCTTAATACGTGCATGTTTAGATCAAAGTCGGTACATCATCAACTTAGTCAATGCCGTGCTAGTGATTTACTCGTGGATTAATTTAATCGAGAAATTGCCTATTTACTCAACAATCCAAAAACCTACTATGTGTAGGAATTTTTCGGCAAGTGGCTTTGCCGCTGCACTGAAACCGGATAAGTTTACCGGTACGTATTTTAAGCGTTGGCAGACAAAGACCACTTTATGGCTCACGGCTATGAACTTGTTCTGGGTCACCGGTGTGTCCACGGGAACGATTGCTCATGAACAGGAGAAGGCGTTCAGGGAGGCAACCACTGTGTTTCTCAGAGCAGTTCTTAGCGTGATCGGAGATAAACTGGTCGACGCATATTTACATGTGCATGTCGCCAAGGACTTGTGGGAGGCGCTCGAATCTAAGTTCGGGGCCGCCGATGCAGGGAGCGAGATGTATATTATAGAGCAGTTCCACGATTACAAGATGGTTGAGAACCGTCCTGTACTGGAGCAGGCTCATGAGATAATATGCATTGTTAAGGAGCTTGAGCTTCTGAAGTGCGAGTTACCGGGCAAGTTTGTCGCGGGCTGCATAATCGCTAAGCTCCCCAATTCCTGGAGGAACTTTGCCACCACTCTGAAACATCAGAGGCGTGAATTCTCTGTGGAGGATGTCATTGGCCATCTGAATGTCGAGCAGAATTCAAGGGCAAAGGACTCGCACGGAAAAGGGGCCGAAGGAACTTCTGTCGCCAACATGGTGAACCAGAAGAACTTCAACTCCCACAAGCCCAAGGGAAAGAACGGTGTCCAACACAATACCGACTTTAAGAAGAAGGGTAAGAAGACCTTCAAGAAGAACAAGAAGGATGAGGGCTGCTTTACTTGTGGTTCGGTTGAACATTGGGCCAACAAGTGCCCAAACAAGTATAAGAAGTCAGGACAGGACTCCAAGTCTGTCAACATGATTGTGTGCAACAATGAGAATGCTGCATATGGGTACGGTAATCTATTTACTGTTTTTTCAGTGTTTCAGCCCACCGATTGGTGGGTGGACACAGGTGCAAGTGTTCATGTGTGTGCTGACATTTCATTGTTCACTTCTTACCAGGTCACAGGTCATGGGTCCGTATTGATGGGGAATGGCGCGAGTGCTTCTGTTCATGGTGTTGGCACGGTCGATCTGAAGTTTACTTCAGGAAGGATCGTGCAGCTGAAGAACGTGCAGCATGTCCCCGCCATCAAGAAGAACCTCGTTAGTGGCTCCCTTCTATGTAGAGAAGTGTTTAAGTTGGTTTTCGAGTCTAATAAATTAGTTGTTACGAAATATGGACTCTTTGTTGGAAAAGGTTATGAGAGCGGAGGGATGTTCCGCCTTTCCCTCGCAGATTTTTGTAATAAAGTCGTGAACCATATTCATTCGAATGTTAATGAATCTGAAGTTTGGCATTCACATCTTTGTCACATTAGTTTCGGTGTTATGACGCGGCTAGCCAAATTGGATTTAATCCCGAGTTTCACTTTAGCCAAAGGTTCTAATTGCCTATCATGTGTGCAAGCTAAGCAACCTCGCAAGCCTCACAAGGCCGCGGAGGAGAGACACTTGGCACCATTAGAACTCATACATTCTGATCTTTGTGAGATGAATGGTGTGTTGACTAAAGGCGGAAAGAAATACTTCATGACATTGATAGATGATTCCACTAGATATTTCTCTGTATATCTGTTAAATACTAAAGATGAGGCTCTACACTACTTTAAAATCTATAAGGCAAAAGTTGAGAATCAACTTGAAAAGAAAATTAAACGAATCCGGTCAGATCGCGGTGGAGAGTACTTCTCGAGTGAGTTTGATTCCTTCTGTGCGGAACACGGCATTATTCATGAGAGGACGCCTCCCTATTCTCCCCAGTCAAACGGGGTTGCCGAGCGGAAAAACCGTACTCTAACTGATCTGGTTAACGCCATGTTAGATACATCGGGTTTATCCAAGGCATGGTGGGGGGAGGCTATATTGACGGCATGTCATGTCCTGAATAAAGTTCCGACAAAGGATAATGAGATCACTCCCTATGAGAAATGGGCAAAGAGAAGGACAACACTCTCGTACTTGCGTACTTGGGGCTGTTTGGCGAAAGTCAATGTGCCGATCCCCAAAAAGCGTAAGCTTGGACCCAAGACTGTGGACTGCGTTAATTTGGGCTACGCTAAGAACAGCGTTGGCTATAGATTTCTAGTAGTGAAATCTGAGGTACCTGACCAGAAGGTCGGTACAATTGTCGAGTCTAAGGATGCTACATTCTTTGAGGATATTTTTCCCATGAGAGATATGCAAAGAACTTCTAGACAGGAATCTGAGGAGACTCCTGAGCCTACCATTCCTATGGAATATTATGAACGAACACATGATGAAAATCCGCTGCTGCCACCAAAGCCGCGGCCTCTGCATGGCCTACTGGAGGGTATAACTCGTTTATCCCGCTCCTGATTATTTTCATATTAGCAGTACTAGCAGTATGTGTAGATTTGTCTACTGTTTGCTTAGTACATGCATGTTTAGATCAAAGTCGGTACATCATCAACTTAGTCAATGCCATGCTAGTGATTTACTCCTGGATTAATTTAATCGAGAAATTGCCTATTTACTCAACACAATCTTTAGTTTCTTTAGAGCATCTTCAACAGCTGCACAAAAATTTCACGCCCAATAAAAGTTATAGCGCGCCACTGCAACATTTTTAATACACCAGGACCAACATTACTTTAGCAGACGCCCAAAAACGCGTGCTCAAAAAAAGCACGTAGTGCAAATTGTGAGCGCGCACAACCATGAGGCTAAAATATGCTGCGTGCGATAGCATTTTTCAGCACGTGCCCAAAACTTTGTAGCGCGCGCAATATTTTATAGCATCTATTGGAGCTGTTCGTTGCCTAAAAAAACGAATTTTTAGCACACGAAGCTCTTTTTAGCGCCTGTTGGAGATGCTCTTATAAGACTACCAGTTGCTTCTCCTATATTTTGGACCAGCTAGACCGCTAGTCCTCAAAACAAAATTGGGGGCAGTTGACCGACCACAAACTTGTTTTAGTCTTCTTCACCGATTTGAAAGCATTGAGATCCAAGCGCATACAGGACTACATCAGCTGCTTGGCAGGTCCATTAGTTAGGATGTGTGTAACATATCTGTTAGAGCATCTACAATCATGAGAGTCAAATTTGGCCTCCTATGGTCCGTGGACTGTGACCGATCACCCGTTATTTGTC
>LR880969.1:792002140-792041099 GCA_904067115.1 Aegilops sharonensis | reverse complement strand
CTCTCCCAAATCCATACAACCCATGCAATGTGAGATGAACATAGATCACATTTGAACATAACAACATAGCATAGATCCGGTTTACAATCCAACCAAAAATGTACAGGTTCATCACCACACCTAGATACAAATGATAGATAAACAGAGGGGTAGGGCGCCAGACTTCACCATTTCCTCACAGATCTATTCTTCTTGGGGTCACTGGAGTGTCGGTTGTGCTCCTCGGCGTAGGTGTCCGCCGCCGAAGGGGAGTCATTGTCGTCGTCTCTCAGCATGCCACTATCAGACGAGGAAGAGGATGAGGAGGAAGAGATGATCCCGACTGGATGTTGGACAACGCAAGCTTGCTCCTTGTTTAGTCGGGCTACTTTTGCCCAGGAGGCCGCCCTCGCGGGGCGTTTGGACTCCTCGATGCTGAGCCGGAGCACCTTCTAAAAAGTGATCCGCCTTGCACTATCGCATCAATCACCAACTGGCTATCAGTGTTAACAACAACTCTACTGCAACCTAAATGAATTGCCAACATGAGCCCATTCTTCAAAGCTTACAATTTTGCACATTCAACATTAATACCTTCTCTTCCCTTCCACGTACTCCCTCCGTTTCTTTTTACTTCGCATATAAGATTTCATCAAAGTCAAACTACACAGAGTTTGACCAAATTTATATGAAAAAGTATAATCTACAATACTAAAACTATATAGTACGAAAATACGTTTCATGGTGCATCAGATAATATTGATTTTATATTGTGAATGTTTATATTTTTTAATATGAAGTTAGTCAAACTCTATAAAGCTTACTTTGACCAAACCTTATACGCAGACTAAAAAAACGAAGGGAGTATGTAACAAGCACCCACATCGAAGAGCGTACGTCTTTTTTTTTTATCTTTTGAGGAAATCAATGGTGTACAACTTAATTATGTGGCCTCCACCAAAAGAGAACCCATATGCCTCGTCCATTCAGAGCAACAGCTCGCCAGCAACTACTTATGGACCGTCTTAGTGCGACTCGCTAATCGGGTAGAGTTTTTACTAAATCCACTGATATTATATATCAATAAAAAGAATTCATATTTTACACACATACATACAAACAAACATACATACATACAAAATATATGTTAGTGTATTTTGGAGAAAATTTACATACATTTGAAAACTATAGTTATACATGGAAAAAGAAAATTATTATATTACAGAAAAAATCTGACTTTTTCTTTCGTTTTCCTGTTTCATATTTTTTTTCCTGCATTCGGGTTTCCCTTTTCGTGATTTCTTTTATTTATTTTTCGTCAGTTACTTCCTTTTGAATATCTTTTTTTACCTTTATTAGGGTTTCAAATTCATAAAAAATATATTGAATTCTTGTATTCTATTTTAAATTTGAGAATAATGTAAGCATTTATGAATATTTTCAAAAATATATTTTTCTTCCTAAATTTATAAACAAAATATTAAGTCCATTTTTAAAATTCATCAAAAAATCCATTACTGAAGCAGGTCTTAGTAATATATTTATTTAATTTTGAAAGAAAACCAAGGCAAAGAGTAGGAGCCGGGTTTTCTGTTTCCTGTGGCAGAGCGTTTATCTTGGCCAAGCACAGCAGCGCGATATGGGATTATGAATAAGAGTTCTTGTTTCCCGCCCGTACTGATTTGTATTATGTCTCGCCCATACATATAGGGTTATGTGTCGCCGGCTCTGATTTCATAATCACTTGTTAATGGTACCCCTGGCAATGGTCATCCCACTTTCTCGGGCGCTAACAAGTGACTCTACTTTTTGCAGCCTGTGTGTTTTCCTTTTTTTTTTAGATTCGTTTATTCAAAATATTTTATAGCTTGAATCATGCGTCCAAATCCCAAACCGTTTTCATCATTAGAGTTCTCGCATTGAGATACGAAACTAGTTGCTTCTGCTGCTTGGCACAGTCGCCTCTCCTTACATTTTCCATTTTTCAGTCACTATCAGCCGCCTCAAATGACGAAGATCAGGGAACCTGCTACGTACTCCCTCCGTCTGCTCGTTAGTTTGAAGCCGGGGTTGTCTTGAGCTTTACTTTGAAAGAAATGCTCTGCCCTGCATCCTCGCTTTGATCACCAACTGGCTATCAAAGTTAACAATAATTATATTACAGCCTAAATGAATTGCCAACAGGAGCCCATTCTTCAAAGCCTATGATTCCACACATTCAACATCATATGTGTCTGTAATTTGTTGATTTGTGGCGCCACTAAAGAAACTCCTGCAATCTCATGTGATGACGCCCGTGGCGCCACTTCGGGTGCTCTCGTCACACGACATGTTGACATTGAGCTTCACGGGGTTCTTCAAATGGCTTTCACAGCCATCTCTTCTCCTTCAACATCATCTCCAAGTTTGTCATAAGGACAATTATCGATCGTAGCTAATCACTTGGGTACTTGAACCTGATCACCAACACGTTGCCTTGTCTTCCACCAATCCCATACATACCAAGCACCTCATCAATGAGTGTACATATCAGTTAGGTTTTTTTAGAGTGGGTACAAGTTAGTTAGGTGGCCTCCACCAAAAGAGCACTCATATAACCAACTCGTCCATTGCACGCAACAGCTTGCCTGCAGCAACCACTTAGGGCATCTCCAACGCTGGGCGCTAGCGAAGAGCGCCAGGGAATAATTCCCGGCCGATCGGCAATTCGGCCTTTAATTCCTAGGGTCACCTTCGGCATCGATGCCAACTAATGTTCGAGCGCTTCCTCTTTCCTTTTAATGCATGAGCAAGACACATAGCACTGGGCCTTTTTTGTGATATGTTTTTGCGACACTGATTAGCGCCTAAAGACAGAGCACTTAGATTTTTTTTAATTACCTGAATTTAGTTTTTCTCTCTAAGGGCCTCGATGAACGTCTACCATTGTATATGCCCTTATGAACAGGCTTAAATCGACCCATTAATCTCAAAAAAGTATTTCCTAGATTTTATGTAAAATGTTTCAACAAAAAATTTCTTATTTTAAATGAAGAAAAATTCACATATATGTAAAACGTAAAATGTTAGTGTATTTTGGGAAAAATGTACACATGTCTATAACTATAGTTATGCATGAAAAAGAACAATTCATGTATTATAGAAAAAAATCTGATTTTTTCTTTCTTTTTCCGTTTCATTTTTATTTTATAATTTCGTTTTCTGCATATGTTTTTCCCTTTTTAGCTGTTTTTGGTACCTTTGTTTAATATTTTTTGCCAGTTTACTTCCTTTTGATTATCTTTTTCACCTTTCTCTGGGTTCCAAATTCATGAAAATTATTAAATTCCTGTATTTTTCTAAATTTTGCAGACAGTATAAGAATTCACAAACATTTCTAAATTCTACATTTCTTATAAAATTCGTAAATATTTGTTCTAAGTACTATTTTCTTAAATCATCAGTAGTTTTTAAAAAAACTGTCAATTTAGCAGGTTTTAGTAATATATTTTTAATCTGCTATAAAAAATTTATGGCAAACAGCGGGAAGCAGTTTTTCCTCTTTTTCTGTTACTATCGTGCATCAGAGCGCTGTTGTTGGGCCAGCCCACCCGCGCGGTATTGTGTTAAATAATAAGAGCTCCCCTAAAATGGAAAGGATAGCCCTGGGCACATGCATGGGTGGGCACATGCACAAGCATAAGAGCATCTCTAGCAGACCTCGCATTCCGCCGACCCACAAAACACGTTTGCAGTTCGCGGAAAAACGGTTTTTGCGGGCCGGCGCGGACGACCGCAGAGGTAGACCCCGCAAAACCGACCAGTATAAAAAGATATTCGCGGAATATGCTCTTTTACGGGTTGCCTTTGCGGGACCTGGTCTGGCACCGCTCCCGCCGGTTCGTAAATCCTAAATTTGCACCTCAATTTGACACAACATAATGCATTTGTTTGCTTTCCAACAACAGTGGATGCATAGGACATCACGAAATCTTTGCTAGAATAGCAAGACCAAAGAAAACAAAAACCACAATTATGCATTTTAAAATATTTCCAACTTTCATAACTGCTCCCACTAGTTGGACCAATATCTTTTCCATGCATTCATTGTTGATCTGTGGATTCTTGATTTTGTATTCTTCATTCTTCATCTTTGGTTCTAAAGAAGTAGACGTTGCCTCCCCTCTAGTTGCACATGCAGCCGCTTCATTGCCTTTGATTCTACTAAGGAGTGCACGAACGTCTATTAAGTTTATTTCTATCAATAAATCAATGTATTCGCCTTCCCAAAATCAAAATGAGCATCCATCTTCCTACGCACATGATGAAGTTCGAAATGAGCTATCGCGATTGAACCAAAGAATGCGGTGCCAAAGTCGAATGAAAACAGCACGTGCCCCGTGGTTTTCGCATTTGAAGAACACCCATCTGGGGTGCTTCGGTGTGCCTGAAATTAGCCGCGGCATTGTCCCCGTGCAGTCGTCGCACTGTATGAGCAGCATCGGCGAGCCACAGAGCCTCTGCGCGAGCGCCGAGCCCGGCGGACGGCCGGCCGAATCCATGCCCGCAAACCGTCGGCGGCGGCGACAGGACAAACCCGTACCTGCATGCGGCGATGCGACTGTCGGGGTTGCGCAAGATGCTACCCGATCATTCCATCGGCTGGAGCAGCCACCGGCGGCCGAAAAAGCCAAATCCGGCCGCCCGCAACAAAGGACCGCAGATCCACAACTTTCCGGCCCGCCGACGCGGGGGGAGGGGGGCGGAGGACAACCTAGCCTCGTTGAAATGTCCTACCCACCAACCGCTCCCGCTATATGCAGGGCACCGACGGGCCAGGAGGGACCCGCGTATTCGCTGGTTGGGATCAAGATTTTGCCGTGCCCCTCAAAAAAATTTGCGGGCCGACCACGTTTGCGGGGTTTATTCAGGCGGGATTTTCCGCGCCGACCAGTATTTTGACGGTTATTTTGCGGGTCAGGGCTTTTTGCGGGGTCTGCTAGAGATGCTCTAAGGATAGCCTCAAAATCCCCTAAAATGGAAAGGATATCCCTGAAAAAAAAACAGAGGAAGCACCAGTACTGTACAACACTGTACAAAGTTAATACCAGGTTACAACATTTCGCATATGGAAACTGAAGGAGTTGCTGAAACAGTTAGCCAGCCAGTATAAATAATGACCATGTAATACATGTTGTATACTGTCTATGAGTTGAATGAATCTTTGGCGCTTGATGGCGCCTTCCCTGTGTTAAAAAGAAGAAAGAAAGAGCTATTCAATATAAAATTCCCTGTGACTCCAAGCCAAACAATTCAGTGGCTGCTATTCAATATTGATCGGTCAGGCAGGAATGCTTGGTGAAATCCTGATGCGCCTGTGGCAACAGGTGGCCGTCGTCCCATTCATCCCGGTAGCTGTCCGGGCGATCGGCTAGGTTCTTACACGTCGCAACGAACATGCTCTTCCTCCACCCTTCCATCCTCCCCAGCCCGCATTGCTCCGCCACCCAGTCCTCATACTCAAACTGCGAACGCCCAAATCGATCAGGTTAGAAGTATCAGTTGATTATGTACATGTACATGGATGAATGCAAGTATGTATGCATATACGTACCGGATTGCCTTGTCCCAGGTCATGAGTGCGTCTCTTGGGGCATCCGCGAGCTTCCATGTCCGAGTAGAACGCATCCACATCCCGCATCATGGCCTCTTGTGATGGGAGCTCGAGTCTTCCCGACAGAACACCGGCCACCCACTTGCTTTGGAGCTGAAACACTAGAAAAGGGATCGTCTGCCCAGATAGACGATGCATCAGTCCGGACATATCAACATATATATGCATTAATTAATTTCATACATCAAATTTCTAAACAAGCGTGGTTGAGGGGCTGTCTATCCATCACATGACCAAATTCCATTATTAACTAATAAAGGTGTTGATTGACTGACCCTGAAGGGCAATCCGATGAAGGAGATGTGAGGAGCCAACATTGGCGGGAATACGTGCTTGTACAGCGGGCCAACGCGGTTGTCGTCCACAGAGATTGCACCGGCCAGTTCGTCGTCGCTGTCACCTAGGAACGGGAAGTTATACTTGTATCTGCAAGCAAGCCACCAATTCGTCAACGCAATTAGCTTAAACCATCCGTCAATCATCTCAGACATAATTTGACAATCGGTTGTAACATACCCAGTGCAGTGCAGGACGACATCAGCTTTGATCTTGCTCCCGTCTTGGAACACCAAGCTACCGTCTTCCTCCGCCCGCTCAATCTGCAAAATGTTTGCATCTGAACATTGTGCAAACCAAATCCTAAATAACTACTGGCTAGGTGATCCTCGTTAACATATACTCCTATTTCTTACAGATATTCAAATAAGTCACCTCAGCATGTAACCATGCAGGGGGAAAGCCTCAACATATGCAATCATACATGAGAAAAGGTTTATCATCCTATTTATATTTAACAAATATTTTGAAACTATACAATAATCAAAGATCCAATAAATTACATGTATTTATTAGCCTCATAATAATAATTCAATTATTCATGTTCTATACAACGAAATCTTACTGAAATATATATATATATATATATATATATATTATATTATGGCCAAACTGTAGCAATACGTGAGGTATCATCTAGGTATATTAAAAAAAATCAAAAAACAAGTGTGTAGAATAGTATACGGCAGGTACCGTGCAGGAATGGAGCCACAGGTTGGCATGGCCAGTGGCAGTAGTAGTGTGCATTTGATAAGGAGGTTCTGATCGCATGGCGACGTGGACCGCTTTGGCCACACCAGCGATGTCTCTCGAGATGTCCATCCCACTCGGGTGGTACCCTATCACCATCACAACCTAGACACCGATAATACAATAGTAACTAATTAGTAAGTTAGCATGTTAATCACGATCGAGTAATAACAATGAACAGTAGTACACATTGTGGACGACGCACCTGACCGCGAAATGGATCAGGCACGCGGTAGCTGTGGCTGTGCATCTGTTTCCCGGGCCAGCAATGGATGCCTGCACTACGAAATTGTACGTCAGCAAATCATATCGACCGGTGAGATGCAATGGTGAATTGTTGGAGGCTTTTACCCCCTCGAGGGGCTTAAGACAAGGTGACTGTAACGGGCCCGATCTACCGAAGGGATTGGAAGAGAGGATTGAAGAGGGATCGGGAGGAAGAACACCAGATAGGAGGAGAAAGGGGATAAGTTTTCCTCGAGGGAGATCAGCTCCGCCCGTGCCTTTGCCTTACAATACTATTCGATGCCCCTCTGTAATCTCCACCCACACACATAACACCTCCACGCCACAGCTGGCTGCAGCCACACACGCGCTATGGGTTCAGCCACACCCTGAAACACCTAGTCACTCTTCGCTGAGGACCCTGCCGTCTGGGCCCGCTCGTAGGACGACGTCCCCTTTGGTGGAGCCACCTTGTCAGTCGTGACATTCTCCCCTCCTTGGAAAATGGCTTGCCCCCAAGCCGGAGTAGTCGGGAAGCGGGCTTGAAGTAGTTGGGGATCTTCCCAGGTTGCCAGCGATCGCGGCAGATCGCGCCAACGTACGAGGAGACGCGACACCGATGCTTGTTGGGCACTGACCATTCGAGCCGCCAAAACCTGCATTGGAACATGATCAGCTTGCAGCACTGAGTTACCTGGGGGAAGCTGCTCCTCTGCTGTGATTTCTGGACCGATTGCTTTCTTGAGCTGAGAGATATGCACGACTGGGTGTATCTTGCTGGAGTCAGGAAGTTTTAGTTTGTAGGCAACTGCCCCCACGGTCCATAATACCGGAATGCTAGCTTCTGGTATGGTTGTTGAGCTACTGATGTTTGGATGAAGGGCTGTAGTCGGAGGTACACCATGTCCCCCACTGCAAACTCACGGTCTGTCCGGTGCTTGTCGGCTTGCCTCTTCATTCTGTCTTGTGCTTGTTTCAGTTGTTGTTGTAGCAGTTCGTGCATGATCTTCCTTTCATTAAGCCATGCTGCCAGATCTGGAACTGACGAGCTCTCCACTTGTGCAACACCAAATTCCCTTGGCAGAGTCCCGTAGATCACTTCATAGGGAGTCCGTCCCAAAGCAAAGTGAAAGGTTGTGTTGTACCAGTACTCGGCCAAGAAAAGCCACTTGATCCAATTAGCGGGACATGCATGAACAGAGCAACGAAGATAAGTCTCCAAGCACTGATTTACCCGTTCCGTCTGTCCATCGGTCTGAGGATGGTATGAGGAGCTCATTCGGAGCTGAGTCTTGGATAATTGGAAGAGTTCTTGCCATAGTGCACTTGTGAAGATGCGGTCTCTATCTGAGATCAGCGCCAGAGGCAACCCATGAAGCCGGAAGATGTTTTGCATGTACACTGTCGCCACTGTCAGTGCTGTGAAGGGGTGCTTCATCGGCACAAAGTGGGCGTACTTAGAAAATTTATCCACCACAACCAGGATCACATCATGGCCCCCAGATTTCGGCAGCCCCTCGATGAAATCAAGCGACACCACCGCCCACGGCTTGTTTGGTATTTCCAAGGGTTGGAGGAGACCCGCAGGAGACCTTGCGCGCACAAAATTCTTAATCATGGTCTTCATCCCTTTCCAGGCAAACAGCCGCTTCACTCTATTGTATGTGGCATGGAACCCAGAGTGCCCCCCAACCGCGCTGTCATGCAAAGCTATGATCAATGATGTTTGGATTTCCTCATCAGCGCCAATCCAAATACGATCATGATACCGGATCACCCCATCTTTGAGAGTATATCCACTGTCATCAGATCCTTTTACTGCCAACTGCGCCATCCTTTGTTGTTCTGTCGCATCTTGGGCATAGCTATGGACAATCGCTTCCAGCCATGTGGGACGACAAACAGAGAGGGCTGCAACCTCTGCATGGTCAGCCGGAGCCTTGCGAGAGAGAGCATCAGCAGCTCGATTTGTGATGCCAGCCTTGTATTGAATCTTGAATTGAAGCCCTATCAGTTTTGTGAAAGCCCGTTGTTGTATCGGGGTATTGAGCCTTTGATCTGTCAGATTCAGCAAGCTGCGTTGATCAGTCCTAATCAAGAATTCCGAGTGCTGCAGGTAGGGACGCCAGTGGTCAACTGCCATTAACAAGGCCAGGCACTCTTTCTCATATGCTGACAAACCCAAGTTCTTTGGTGCCAATGCACGGCTCAAATAAGCCATTGGGTGTGAGTTTTGTATAAGGACAGCTCCGATTCCTGTGGCATTAGCATCCGTCTCGACCACGAAAGGCATGGTGAAGTCTGGTAAGGCCAACACTGGGGCTTCCATGAGTGCTTTCTTGAGTGCGGAAAAGGCCTGTTCAGCTGTGGGGGTCCACACAAAGATGGTGTTCTTCTTCAGCATGTCATTCAATGGTCGACTCAGGATTCCAAAGTTTCGCACAAACTTTCTGTAATATCCAGCCAAGCCTAGGAACCCACGGAGTTGCTTCACTGTTGTTGGCTGCTCCCAGGTTTGTATCGCTTGAATGTGCTCATCCAATGTGGCCACGCCTGCCCCGCTGATTGAGTGCCCCAAATACTGGATGCGCTGCTGTGCAAAGGAGCATTTCGAGCGTTTGGCATGCAAATCATTGTCTCTCAGAATTGTCAGCACTTGGTGTAGCAATCTGATATGCTCCAAAAATGTTTTGGTGTGGACAAGAATGTCGTCCATGAAGACAAGAACTCCGTGACGTAGCAATGGTGAAAACAACACATTCATTGTGTTCTGGAAAGTACCCGGTGCATAAGCGAGCCCTTGATGGGTCTTGAATGCTGTCTTCATCTCGTCTTCTTCCACCAGCCTGATCTGATGGTAACCAGACCGGAGATCTAGCTTGGAAAACCACTTTGATCCACATAGCTCATCTAGGAGCTCGTCAATTACTGGCATGGGGTAGGTGCTTTTGAGTGTAATGGCATTTAGATGTCGAAAGTCCACAGAACCGCCATGTTTGGTCTTTCTTCTTCACCAAAAGAACCGGCGAGGAAAATGGACTTGTGCTTGGTACAATCACTCCAGACTTCAGCATCTCGGCGACTTGCTGTTCGATCTCGTTCTTCTGCTCCGGAGTGTATCGATATGGTCGGATGTTGACAGGCTTGGCCCCAGGCAACAGGGGAATGGCGTGGTCCCATTCACGGTGTTTGGGCAATTCTGTAGGTTCAGAGAACACTAAGTGGAACTCATCAAGCAGCGTACTGATCTCCGGTGGCATATGTGTGTCTCTGTGTCTATTGTTGTCGATAGCACACAACTGTACCACATGCGCCACTGCATTTTCCTGCTCCATGCGGAATAACTGGGATAGTGAGATGGGCTCAACTTGTGTGATGTTGCCTTTGATCCCCTGCAGCAGAATGTCTTTGCCTTGGTGTTGAAACTGTAGCAGTTTTGCCTCCCAGTCGATCCACATTGGACCGCATTGCACTAGCCAGTCCATACCGACCACCATGTCGTAACATCCCAGTGACAGGACTCTCAAATCCGTCTCAAACCGATGCCCCTGAGTGACCCATGCACAACCAGGTATCACACCCGTACATTTCAGCACACCTCCATCCGCTATCTTCACAGAAACTGGGGCAATATTCTGAACTTGAGGACCAATTGCTGCTGCCACAGCTTCACTGACGAAACTGTGGGAACTCCCCGAGTCCACAAGCACTAACACTTCTTTGCCTGCAACCTTACCGAGCAAACGAACCGTGTGCGGCGTAGTCTGCCCCGTTGTTGCGAGCTTGGATATTGACATGAGGACCTCCTCTTCGAGCTCTTGGTCCTGCACTGGTCCTGGTTGGTGCTCAGCTTGCAACAGCTCCAGGAGCTCCTCCACAATATGGAGTTGCACCGTCGGTGCGCATTGATGCCCTTGGCCCCATCGTTCCCCGCACTTGAAGCATAGGCCACGGGCTCGTCGGTAGTTGCGGAGAGCAGCCACCCGATCGTCGCCACGGCCACCTCGGTCTTGCGCATTCGCCGCGTCCACCGCACGACGATCTTCAGCGGCCGCAGGTGGCCCCTGCAGCATTTGACGTGCTGGTGGATCTGCCAGCGCCAGCAGTGGGCGTGCCCCTTGCCGGCTTGGTGCTTCCTGTCGTCTATACTCGCGCCGGGGCATCGCCTCCAACAGCTCCTCCTGCATCGACGCCAAAGAGAAGGCAGAATCTAGATCTTTTGGTTGGTGGAGCATGACTCCAGCACGAATGTCGTGGCGAAGCCCCTCCAAAAATTGTGTGGTAAAATAGACAGAATCAAAGCCTGAATTATGCGCAAGAATATGATGCATCAGCTCCTCAAATTGGGCCATATACTCGCTAACAGTGCCTCTCTGACGCAGCGTGTTAAATTGACGGATGTGTGCTTGGTATTGCTCTTTCCCAAATTTCTCACACAACCCCGAACACAAACCCTCCCAAGACAGCGAGCCATGCTTAGCCTCTTGCAACTGGAGCCATCTCGCTGCATTTCCAGTGAAATGCAAAGTTGCCAAGCGCACCCACAACTCCTGTTGTACCCCATAAACTTCAAAATACTTCTCACATCTCGTCCTCCAAAATTGTGGGTTGTTCCCGTCAAAAGGAGGAAAATCCACTTTTGGGAGAGCCCAATTGGCGTGATTTGCCGATGCCCACCCTCTATTCTCCACTTCCTTTCTCTGCTCTACCAGATCAAGCCTAGAGAAGACGCGAGGAGGAAAGGGGTTTGAGCCCGACGCACCGTTGGTCGGGGGCGGCTGCAGGGTGGTGACCACCCCGTGTGCCTGACCCCCGTAGTCGCGGACGTCGTTGTGGCCACTTGGCCCGTGGTGCCCCGGGACGACGGACGGTGGCGTCGGAGCCGGACGACCCAGTTGCTCCTCCGTGGCGGGCGTCGGATCCGCGAGCGCGGGGTGGAGCGCGATCCTGCCCACTTGGGTACGGAGCTCGTCGAGTTGGCCTTGGAGATTCTGCACCGCCGGGCGCCAGAGCTCCAGCGATTGCTGGATCGCCTCCAGACGAGTCTCGTTGGCCGCTTGCCCGTTAGCGATGGCCTTGGCGAGCGCCGCCAACTGCTCCTCCAACGCCATAGTTTGCCTGGCTTGCTTGGTGAGATATCTTGGCTTGAGATAGGGATTCTCCAGGACTGCTGACCTCTGATACCAGATGTAACGGGCCCGATCTACTGAAGGGATTGGAAGAGAGGATTGGAGAGGGATCGGGAGGAAGAACACCAGATAGGAGGAGAAAGGGGATAAGTTTTCCTCGAGGGAGATCAGCTCCGCCCGTGCCTTTGCCTTACAATACTATTCGATGCCCCTCTGTAATCTCCACCCACACACATAACACCTCCACGCCACAGCTGGCTGCAGCCACACACGCGCTATGGGTTCAGCCACACCCTGAAACACCTAGTCACTCTTCGCTGAGGACCCTGCCGTCTGGGCCCGCTCGTAGGACGCCGTCCCCTTTGGTGGAGCCACCTTGTCAGTCGTGACAGTGACCCATCGAGTCTTTACCTTTTCTTGTCCGTGGCTGATGGGCTGGCTAGCTTGCTTGACAAGGAGGTTACAACGGATCTCTTCTCCCCTTAAAGATTGCTCGAGGGAGCCCAGGAATATCAAATCTCGTCTTTGCGGATGGTAGCATACTCTTCTTCAAGGCCTCAGTTGTGCATACCAAGAGAATCAATGATGTACTGGAGTTATTCCAAAGATGTACCTGGCAGCTCCTCAGTCAAAGTAAATGCTCTCTTTTGTTTACAGAAGCTTGCCCGTAACGAGTCAGAGAAGAGATTAGGATAATCTTGGGCATGGAATCCTCCTCATTTGAAAGTAAATATTTGGGCATGCCCACGTCTGAAGGAAGAATGAAGAATGACAAGTTCCAACCAATCATGGACAGATTTGGGATCAAGGTGCAATGATTGGAATGAGAGGTTCATGTCCCTGGAGGCAAAAAAAGTCAGCATTAAAGCTGTCGTCCAGGCATTGCCAAGATATGTCATGGGAGTGTTCAAGTTGGACATAGGCTTTTGTGAAAAGTATGAGAAAACCATAAGAGATTTCTGGTGGGGATCGATAAAGATGATCAGCGCAAGGTTCGTTGCATGTCCTAGGATGCATGACAAAACCTAAGAGGGACGGTGGTATAGGTTTCCATTAGATGCATTTATTCAACCAAGCCTTGTTGGCTAAGCAAGGTTGGAGACTTATCCAGAATCCAGATAGCCTCTGTGCTAAAGTGCTGAAGTCCAAATACTACCCACATGGAAATCTTCTGGATACAGTCTTCTCCTCGGACGCGTCTCCAGCCTGGAGGGGCATCGAATTTGGCCTTGAGCTCTTAAAAAGAGGTCTGATTTGGTGAGTGGGAAACGGAAGAAGCATTCAGATTCAGAGGGACCAATGGATAGCTAGAAAAGAGGGACTCAGAACTACGGAATTTATAAGGAGACCGAGGCTTTGGTAAGTTAATCAACGTGCATCTAGATACAAGTGAGTGGAACACAGAGTTGATCAACCAAAATTTACAGCCTTTTGACACGGAAGAGATCTGCAAAATGAGAAGTCTCTCAAATATGGTAGAGGACTGTGTAGCATGGCACTATGAAAAGTCCGGAGTCTTCACTGTCAAAAGTGCATATAATTGGCATGAGATCAAAAAACAATGGTACATCTGCTGCCTCTAGCTCTTCTAGGGATGCGGGTGATAGAAACATTTGGGAGCTGATTTGGAAAGCTAGAATCCATGAGAAAATCTAAATATTTGGCTGGCCTGTTGCCACACAATCCCTTGTCACAAAACAGTATGCTTTCAGGAGAATAATTGTCAAGGAGAACATGTGTGAGTTTTGTGGCAATGAAATGGAGGACGAGTTCCTCGCTGTGATTGCTTGCACAAGGAGCAGAGCTTTGAGAGCAGCCATGAGGACTGTTTCAGGTTCACCGGAGAGGATTGGCTTCAGATGTCGCTGGATCCGTAATCTGAAACTGTCAGAAATAGAACTCTGTTCCTGCTCTGGCAAGCTTGGCACCTAAGAAACAACGTGGTGGATGGTGATGGAAAAGACATTGTCTCAGGATGGGCGGCGTTTTTAACCAGGTTTGATTGAGGAGCTAAAGGAAGCCCGGAATCAGGGGCGGTGAAGCTGAATTCTGACAATGCCTCCTCCTTCTCTGAATCTGGCGACAGCTGAATTGGTGCGGTAGCCAGGGATCAGCGAGGCCAAAGCATTGATCGTTGCTCGACAATGGATGGTAAGAAAGAATTAGCCAAAATTTAACAATGATGTGGTGATCCTGGAAGTTGACAGTGCTGTCGTCGGATCGGACTGAAGTTGACAGTGCCTAGAGCCTCGAATCAGTCGATCTGTTTCCCTCTGGTGTCCGACATCAGACAAATCCTGAATAATTTCTCATCACACTTCACACCGCATCAGTGTTGTTGAATCAGATGGACAAATATCTCAACGAGTAACTACGAAGAATGCTGGCTGAAGTAACTATTCCATTGAGAAACTGCTACTCATGGTTCTCAAAAAAGATCGGATCGATCGGAAGTACTAGCTGCATACTGCCTACTGCTAGTGCTAGCCATCAGTGGGGGATAGAATAGATCGGGCGGAGCTAATTACCGGCGATGGCGGCGACGCGCGGCTCGGTGAAGTGGCCGTTGCAGACGACCACGGCGTCGAACACCTCCTCCTCCGGCTCGCCGTCGGGCCTCCTCGAGCGGTACGCGACCCTCCAGCCCGCCGCGCCCGCGCCGTCGTCCCTGCTGCGGCGGACGCTGACGACCTCCGTCTCGAACCGGACCAGCGCGAGGAGGTCGAACCGCCGCGCGAACTCCTCGAGGTACCGGAGCACCTCCGGGTGCCCGGGGAACCTGCGCGGGTCGGCGGAGGAGCGGCCCGCGACGAAGGGGAAGTCGAGGAAGCCCATGCTCTCGCGGGGCAGGTTGGTGCGGAGCGACGCGTAGAGGCTCGAGTGCGCGCCGCCGGCGCCGAGCGGGTCGGCCGGGTCCGCGGCGTCCTCGTGGTCGTAGCGCCAGGTGCCGCCCACGGCCGCGGCGCGCTCGAAGACCACGGGCGCGTGGCCCTCGCGCCGCAGCTCGCGCGCCGCCGCCAGGCCCGCCGCGCCCGCGCCGATGACGGCGACGAGCGAGCGGGACGGCATCGGAGCAGGACCGGGAAAGTCTGCGGCGTGCTCTGCTCGCGAATCTTGAGCTTCTTCCGGCGTTGACTTTGATCTTCGTTTCTCATTGGTCAATTCGGCCTTCCCATGGATTTGCCCCATCAAATCGATCTCAGCCGCCCATCTTTTCTAGATCCGACGGCAGAGGCTCCACGGCACGTGGATCATGCCTAGTAAATGAAATCCACCAATGCTCCCCACGAGTCGTGTTCCGTACGGTATGGTATGGTATGGATTCGTGATGCACGTACGAGGTTGGGTGGGTGGTCGTGGCCGCAGTAGAGGGAGTGGCTACGAGGTCCCGTTCGCATCATGCCGGGTGGGAGTTGAAGGGGTGAGTCGAGGGTCGTGTGGTACTGACAGGATTCGGAGGAGATAGGGAAGATGGGTGCGTGGTCATGGGCGGCGAGTTGCGCGGCCCCGACAAAGGGCGTAGCAGAGGATAGAAGACTCGGGCCGGGCGGCAGGATCGTTTTCTCAAGGGAGTAGAAGAAAAGATGTGATCTTTATTGTCCGTACGATACTGCAACTGCAATTGTAAGGTGGGCGGCGCACGGACCGGCCGGAGATGACAGAGACGAGAGGTCGTCAGCGACGAGAGCCGGCTCCTAGTACGCACGCACGCATGCTTGCAGTAGATGGTCCTGGTATAAAAAAATGTTTCTTTTTTGTTTTTTGCTTTGCGAGTCATACGTACGTACTAGCTAGGTGCAAATGATCAAATGATCAAACCCGCACGCAGCCATTGAGACAACCCTGGGGCAAATGATCAAACCCCGTGTAAAGTGTGGCAAATGATTCAAATCCCGCACGATATAGGGTTATGAATGATCCCGTTTGCTTTGATGTTTGATCCTTCTGCTTGCCAGCACCTTACAAGGTTAATACCTGGTCACAGCATTTCGAGTTGCTGAAACAACTAGCCAGCCAATATGATTAAAAAAATTCATATAAAGATTAACAATATTTAATATTTTTCTATGAACATCGAAAAACAATTCAAATGCTTGATTAAAAATTTCAAATACAAGATTTTTTTTTTTTTTGACATGGTCACATTTATCAAATAATTCTTTCACATTTTTTCAAATGCTTTGATTGACCTTTTTAAATACATCATCAACTTTTTTCACACGCATTATATATTTCTTCTATAAATTTTTCGTATGTATGAGAAACTTTTTATCTATACACATTTAACAATTTTCAAATGCTTGGTTAACGCTTTTTAAATGTTTATTGTGAAGTGCTATTTTATAATATATTTATTTAGAGCATCTAGAACCATAAACAGATGTAAAAAAATTGAAAAAAAAGTGTTAAAAAACGAGGCTGTGGCCTCCCCTTGACGCGAGGCTCCCCAACGTATCGTTTAGAAATCGCCTAGCGGCGAAGTAACCGGGCCAGCACATTAGCTGCAGTCGTTTAGAAATCATCATTGTAGTCGCAAACTGTGCTTCGGCCTTTTTCTTATTATTTTCTTTTTTCACCGTATTTCCTTGGTATTTCTTCTTCTTTATATTTTTATTTTTTTCCACTGGTTTTCTTTGGTTTCCTTTCTTTTCTTCTATATACCGTGGTGTCCTTTGTTACCTTTTGGTTATCTACGGTTTTGTTTTTGCTTCTTTGTTTCTGTGTGGTTTTATCATTTTTTATGTTTTTTCGTACCTTGTTTTTATCGGGTTCTCCTTTCAACATATGTATACTTTTTTCGTGAAAGAACATATGTATACTTTTTAAGAAACGCTCTACATTTTTTGCGTTTGGTAGGAACATTTTTGTTCTACTCATTAAACATGTTTTATAACGTACATGGCTAACATTTTTTATTCACCTACAACATTTTCTATATACATTTAACACTAATAAATATGTAATTTTACAAATTTCTATTGAATATTTAATTTCAAATAGGTCTTAAACATTTTTCCCAAATAAAAATTTACATATCTTTTACGATTAAAATATTCTTTTCATGTGCAAACATTTCATTATATTTGTGCAAACATTTTTTTTCAAAATCTGACGAACACATATGTGATCGTTTCTTGAGCGATCGTTGAATAATTGAACATTTTAAAAAAAATAATAAACAAGAATTTTTTTGATATATATATATTCGAAATAAAAAAATAAAAAAGAATTCAACAAGAAACGGGGAAAATGTGAAGAAAAAACTGGAGGACAAAAGGAAAAAACCCAGCCCAGTAGCACATCCCTGAGGTGACTCCAGCTACTGGCCTGCAACGATTGGGACATAGCTGCGCCCCTCAACCAATTATGAATCCCCAAAAATTACATCTTGTAGTTTGGACCCGAGAAGAGACTATAATATTTTAAGCGGGCTTAAAGTAGATCAATATTCGTTCATTCGACCGGCACCGACAAGCTCAGGGGGAGCTCCAGTTTCACAATCGGTACTACGTACAAAAAAAGGTTGACACTCGCTGCGTCAAACAGTCTTTTTTTTAGATCCGCTGCTTCAAACACCCGAGTGATCGCACAGGCACACTCCTTATTGGGCTGTTCCATATAGCGAATTTCGCCCTATGGCGATTTGTTGTACTGTAGCAGCTTTGTCTCCGTAGAGACCGGCTTGTTCTCCTTTCTGAAAGAATAGAAGAATTCTTGAAAAAAGAATATTTTTAATAAAAGCAAATAAATTTGGAAAGTGTGGAATAAATTCTTCAAAAATGCTAAAATCTTTTAAAAATTCCAGACATATTTTGAAGTTGAGATTTTTTTAGGCCGCAAATATTGTTGGTTAATTCCGCTTTTTGAAAATTCCTGAACTAATTTTGAAAACAGAATCATTTTTTGAAATACCAAATATTTGTTTAAAACACGAACATTTCAAAAGTAAGAAAAACATTTTGAAACATGACATTTTTTTAACACCCCAATCAAGTTTTTTTTAGTTATGATTTTTTTTTTTTTGCTACACCTTCTCTATATGGCAGGGCGCGACAGTTTGCCGCACAGAGCGGCAAATAGGATTTGCCAGCGCAGGTACATCATGACCGAGCTGATGGACAGTCCATCGGCATTGACTAATGATAGTGCTACCTCAAAAAAAAGTAATGATAGTGCTGTCTCCTCCTTCAGCTGCACATGAGCACATGCATGCACGCACGCAGGCATAGATCCTCGATCAATCATCGCCTGGAGATTCGCAGGCCAGCTGACATAGGAAACGTAGTATTCCTTTTTTTAAAATCCTATTCAAATCAATGTACCAACTCTAGTACAAAGTTATAATAAAAGCAAGTATAATAGAGCTGAGTCAGCTGGCTATAAGAAATAAACTAGTATATTTCTGCTTAGTTGGAGGAAAGAGAAGAAGAGAGAGAAGGTAAGCGGGTTCTTTGTGAAGAGCCAGCTCTAGCACGTGCTCCTAGGCACTTTGTGAGAATGAAAGATGGGCCACATAATAAAAAAAATAGTACACTCTTTTGATCTATTATTGTACATGTTGGCTATAAGATGGGCTATAAATGACATGACACTGCCTTACAGCCAGCAGCTGGCTATACTATTAATCATGCTCTAAGCTTACGACACTTATTTTGGGACGGAAAGAGTTCATGCTTCCCGTAGTAGACAATAACCATTTGCCAGTTTAGTTAGTACTAGTAGTACTAGGAGTAGTAGTATTAATTCTCGGTTGTGTCTGGGTGGACCAGACGTACGGCCACTTGTCCCTTTACTAGATCTACTCGCCTTAAACCCAAGCGGTACCATGCTACTGCAACCACAAATGAAACCAACTAATCTACAAATGGAGATTGATTCTCAGCGTGGCGTGGCGTGCTTATGCACGTCAACTTGCATGATTATATTTATTATTGTAAGCCCGGGAGGGCGTACGACTTCGTTTTAAATCAAATCTACTTTAGCAGTAGTATATATATATTACAGCAAGATAACATACGTAGGATACAACTATAGATAATAGTACTCGTGTGGAAAAGTAGCTAGCTCTGTGCTGGCAATGACATCTCTGATCTACCGTTACCCTCTAAAGAGTACGATGGGCTATGCTTCACGGGAGCTTTCGTTAATCAGTTGTTTGTCAAGGCGGATTGATTGGTCAACAGCAGCTAGTACTGCTACAGTCTACAGTTGCTTGCATGTGCTGCTACAGTTGCATGCACGTCGTACTATAGCTAGACTTTTGTTTGTCGCAAGTGTACGTAGTCGTACTACTACGTCCTGGCCCCTCGACGTAGGACACGTAGGGAAAAAGGTAAAATCGCCATCTGACACGCAAAATATTTAAGATCAATGGGGCTGCCTGGCCAGGCTAACACATTTCAAGGGAATTCTCAGCGAATAGCAGATGATTAAGTAATGTTAGGCAGATCGACGATCGATCCATGCATAACAAGTTATCATTCAGATGCTAAAAAAACAGTCGGGAAATAGTAATTGAGTAAAGTTAGCCAAATGAACTCGCTCATCTACCTTTCTCTGAGAATCCTGCTGGCCATCCATTCCCCCCTTGAAAAATGATGTACACTATTAACCAGCTGGATCTATGTACATTCACCGTAGATCTTTCTTGGGTTCATGGTTCATGCTTAATTTGCCTGGGAGCACAGTGATAATTTTCTGGTTAGCTGTCCCCCCATCTGTTAGGATTTTTGAACACTGCTTGTAGCAGTATGGTATGAGTACATACTATTAGGCCACTTCCAATGCATTGTTGCTTACATGAGGTGCTAAGTGCATTAAAAACCTTAGCAACTAGTGTCCTTAATGCATGGGTGCTTACCTTTTGTAGCTAAGTTTCTCACATTGAATTGTTTAACAATTAAACTTCTTCTTCATTGGTTGGTAGTCATTTTGCATAGGTCCACGCGCTTAGTACCATTTCCTCCTAGGGTCACCATAATTTTATCTCTCCACTTTAATTGCTTTGCCACATCCCTTTTTTTTTGCTTATGTGGCATCCTTAGCACCCATACACCATGGAGCACTGGGAGGGTTACTAGCACCAGTGGAGTACTTACTAATTCTCCACTAATGGAGTTAACTTATCCGAGGGAGATAATTTTTACAGATCAAAACCATTCCTGCCTATACAGTTAGGGCTCATTTGGTAAACAAGGAAAACGCAAGGAACCCAGCCCGATCCCTGGGACAAAAGAGCATGAGGTAAACTCACCCATGGAATTCCTATGGTTCATTTGGTTGGTCCCTAGAGGCGGGAAATCTCGGCCCATCCCTGTTGAATCCCCGAGACAGAAAAAATCTATACCCTAGGGTCGTGGGAGGAAATCTCAGTCTCTCTTGTGTGGGCGCTTTCGCCTACTAAATGGTCATGCGAATCTTCCACGGGGTATTAATCTTGTCAAGAATATTTCACCCAGGGCTTCTCTTTCACGGGAGTATCTCCCTCAGCAGCCAAACACTGCCTTAAGGAATTCTGGCAGAAGAACCTCTTGTCTTTTAAACCAAAACAAACATGGTTATGGTATTTCAACAGCATGGGCAAGCAAAGGGTCCACAAAAACCCAGTAAAGTGCAATGAATTGGCCGTTGTTGTGGCAACCCCAACACAACATGGCGGAACCATGACATCAGGTGTGTTGGGGTCATGCATGAATTGAAGGTTGGAGCTAGGTAAGGTGAGAAAGGAAGGGACTTTTTGGGCTAGACATCAACTTTGATGTAGTTTTAGTATTCTCTCATGAAAGCTTTGACATGCCCTTTTCCCTATCATCGCCCATTACATTTCCCAATTCGTTCCTCTTTCATCGCATCTTCTCTCCCGCTTGTTTTTTTATTTTTGTTATTTCTGGTCATGAGTCATGAGGATGGATACTCCTTGTTCCAACACGGCAGGTGGTCATCTCTTACAAAGTGGCCAACCAAAAGCACGTGAAAAGGACACTCACTTGCCATGGACTTCAACCATAGAATCCCACATGTATACAACATTAGTACATGAATTCTAGTACATTTTTTTGTAGTAATACTAACAATCTGGGACCTTCTTCCTCTTTCATTAGCATTCACCTACAGCTGCAAGGATGGAGGCGACTCGAGACCCGCCCGCGGCGGCCGTCGCTAGCCGGCGGCCGGACCTTGTGGCTCTGCCTGCGAGCCGTGTTGGAGGGCGGTTTTGGGTGCTTGCAGACTCGGATGACGAGGACAACAACGACGAGGATCCGGCGGGTGGATCGACGACGGACTACTCGCCAACGCCATCTGATGTGATCTACGAAGCCTTCACACCTGGATACTCGGAGGAAGAAGTTGCCGCGTTGGTCGACGAATTTGTGCCAGGCGATGATCCGACGCGGATCGGGCTGCAGGCTGAGGATCGGGTCGAGGTGGTTCGCCGGATAATCCACCGGAGGACGGCGGCGTCGGCGATCCGGCCTTGGAAGGGGCCTCTACCTAAGGTATGTATCCAACCGATTACTCTGTCAGATTTCTTCCCACAAGATGATTGGAGTCTAGTGCGTAAGAAGAAGAAGAAGAGAGGGAGGCCGGAGCCAGCGCCGCCGACGCCGGCGATCCGGGCGGCGGCCGAGATCCGGGCGGCCAGGGAGGCTCGTTTGAATTTCCTTCTGGGCCGAGAAGGTGTCGTGGAGAAGTGGGCCGATGGTGAGACCCTGCATGGGCATGAGGCCCATCATGGGGGTGTTCACGAAGGCCGGGTTGGGCAGGCTGCGACTGGGTATGTGGCCCAGGAGCGCCGCGTTACGCTCGCTGATCCCGACGTGCCTGGTACGGCCGAGGCCTCTACTCGACCCGGTAACACCGCATGCACGTACGAGGGAGATCGTCTCCTTCTGGTTCATGCGCCGCCGTGTCCTAGGGTTCGCAAGGCTGGAACGAGGGGTTTCCCTTCCTGTGGATCACGCCGGGCGCGGAGAGTCAGGCCGCTGCCGGGCATGGCTGGCCGTGGGGATGTGCCGCCGCCAGCCAAGAGGCCCTCCTCGGGCGCAACGGGGCGGGGTGGTCCAGCTCCTCCACCCGCGGCGGCTGCCGGACGCGGCGCCCAGGTGCAGCACGGCCAAAGGACGCCGGCGGTGGGGGCTGTCGCGACCGCTGCCTCTGGCCGAGGCGCTCCAGCCTCGGGTGCGCGGCCTCCGGGACAGGCTTCTTTGCACCAGGCTGCCGGGAGAGGTGGCCTAAGGCCGCCGGCGCCGGGCGCGGTGCCCTTAGCCCATGCAGCCGGACGGGGTGGTTTGAGACCACCGGCGCCAGCTGCTGCGGTTCCCCAGGCTACGGGACGTGGAGGCCCTCGGCCTCCCGCGCCGGGCGCAAATGCTGAGAACTCGGCTGGCCGCGACGGAGGACCTAGGCCTGTTGGAGGCGCGCCGGTGACCACAGGCAAACCATCGCCCCACTACGTTGCAAGGCCGGCGCAAAACCGGTCCGGTCGGAATCAGACGAACAACAATGAGCCCAATGATCCACCCCGACGACAGTGGGGGGATGATTGGTATGATGCGTATGGTGAAGGACATCACCGAGGATCCTCTTCTACGGGAGGAGGGCGTGGTTACGCTTGGCAGAGCGACGGGTCGGCTGAGAGACCGTTTCTTGGCCCGGCAGGCGGTTTTCTTGAGGGGGCATCCGGCCCGGATCACCGTCTGAGAGGAGGCTTTCGTGGCCATCGTGGTGGTCGGGGTGGCGGCCGTGGGAGATTTCGCCGCCCGCCACCGCCTGGGGTTGCTGTTCCTACAGATGCTACAGAGGAGGCTCAGCATACGTCCTCAGAGCTTCCTTCACAGGCGATGGAGGTGGTGAATGCTTTGGCAAGTGTTGAGGTTCCTGGGGCTGGGACGGTGGATGAGGCTACTGACAGGTCTGATGCCGAGAGGGCATCCAAATATGCTCGTAAGAAGGAGAGGATGATTTGCTATCGTTGTGGTGAGAAGGGCCACTCCATTGCTGAGTGTGTGGCCCAGCTGTGCGAGTCATGTGGCAAGCTTGCACATGAATCGGGGGAGTGCCCGTTATTGCGTGACCTACCTCCGACTCTGAATATCTATGGAGTCTACTGTGCTGAGCTTATGTTTTTTGAGTCCCCGGCGGCGAGAGAGGTCCCGGAGGATAACCCGAGTTTGACTACTGGGATTGTGAGAGCGACCCAGGGCGAGGTGACTGAGGCACAGATTGTGAGGAGGCTTCAGGAGCTAGCTCCCGGTGATTTTGTTTGGGATTTGGTGCTCATCGAGGACAGGGTTTTTAAGGTTGATTTCCCGTCTGTTGATGACTTGCAGAGATTGTTGAGTTTTGGCTTGTGTAAAGTTCCCGGTACTAAGTGTATCCTGGAGTTTAACGAGTGGAAACAGGTTGAGCCTAAGGGAAAGCCGCTTACACAGGTCTGGTTGCGGTTTTTAGGGGCTCCTTCTAAGCCTCTGCAAGATGCTCGCGTGGTGGCCAGTTTGGGCATTCTGGTTGGAAAGACAGAAAAAGTGGATATGGCTTTCACACGTGCCAATGGGGTAGCCCGGCTTTTATTAAGCGTTCTGGATATTGAGTTTGTGCCTGATAAGGTCAACTGGACCTATAAGGAAGAGGTGTTCCCGTTAGATATTGAGTTTGAGGACACCGATTTATTTGATGATGCAGTTAATGGTAACGATGTTGACATGCACGACATGGATGGTAATGCGGGGGCTAAGGGGGCACCGTCAGATGAGCCCATGCGAGAGGGATCTAACGGTTCTCACACAGCCTCTCAGTCGCCTGGGAATGGATCCGAGGCTGAGCCCACAGTTTCACCGGCGGTACCCATGACAACTCTGCGGTTTGGGTCTTTTGAGCCAGCCTCGGCACCTCCCAGACTATGGAGTGACCGGGTGGAGTCTGGTGATTATCTTGAGCACACGCTCCCTCCATTGGAGTTCGAGGGGGAAACTGGTTTGTCTGTTGATCGTCAGGCGAGTTCTTTGGGAGGCGCTACGGAGAGGAGGCCGGTGGATGGTTCTCTTGGTCTGCCGCCTCCCGCGGACGCGACTTTGGTGTCGGCGATTGCGGCCACGATGGGGTGTGGGGGAGGGGCTTCGGGACAGAGAGTCCTGTCTTCCCCCGACCCCATACCGATGCCGGTGTCGCCGGTGGCGACGGCCCCGAGGGGGTCGGCTACTGCTGGGAGAGGGAGCCCGAGGCAGGCGGCCTCGACTCCTACTCCGTTGGTGGTCACAACCACTGTGGCAGCTGCTGCGTTTGGGGGGATGCCGGGGCAGGAGGCCCTGTCTCCTCCCTCTACACCGATGGTCAGGAGGACCACCTCGCCGATGGCTACGCCGTCTGAGCTGGCGGCTGTGGCGGGAGGAGAGCGCGGGCAGGAGGCCCCTGTCATCCACTCTTCCCCACTACCTGGTGTGGGGCACCCGTCTAAGGGGATCGGGAGCCCGCGGACGCCTTCTCTGGTAACTTCGGCACCACCTTTCAGGGTTTCGGTGCCAGGTTATACTAGGGAGGAGGTGATCGCGTTTGGTGGGATCCCGGACCCTATCTCTGAGGGGAGACGGATGAGTGCTCGCATCCTCGACATCCCTGAGGTGGACGATATGCAGCAGCGGTGCGCTATGAGGGCGGCCAAGCTTCAGGAGGCTGCTTTATCTTCTGGTATGTCTGTCAACTTGTCTAATTCCCTATTGCATTTTTCTAATGAGGACATTATAAATAATGCAAACCAATTAGGAGTTTCACTAGGTGCTACAGATAGTGAGATTACCAATTCGGTGAATGATATTTTAGATTTGGAGGCGGACCGTGCTTTAGAGACTATTCGCAATCTTGCAGCAGTTAAACCAATGAATGATGATGAGACCGATGCGTTAGGGGTTAGAGTGCTTGATAGCCTGTGTGCAGATCTAGCACCCCCCAATCATGACGCTGAGGAAGATGATGTACCCCTAGAGAATGATGCTAGTAATATTTGTGAACCCGGTCATGAGGACCGGGTGACTGAGATTAGTAAACTTAAGCGTAAGTGGAAACGGAAGATCTATCCCTATTCCGCAGTTCGTAGGAGTGCTAGGATTCGAACCACCAAAAATTCCATGATGAACTATGAGAGGAATTTTTTGGAATAGCAGAGGTCTGAAGGACTTGGCTAAAAGAAGATTCCTGGCTGAGATAGCTTTAGAGCAGAAGCTAGATTTTGTTGCTCTATCTGAGACGGGTAGAGATAACTTTGCACCACAGTTTCTCTCCTCTCTGGTCGGTGGTATTGATTTCGATTGGCATTGCCTCCCTCCGCGAGGAAGATCGGGTGGTATCTTACTAGGTGTGAGATGTGATTCGCTTCAAGTCCGTAGTGTAGTGATGGGTGACTTCGCGGTAAAGTTTCGAGTTAGGTCTAGGATTGATGGCTTTAACTGGGCTTTGGTGGCGGTATATGGTGCCGCGCAGCCAGAGTTTAAAGCGGAGTTTATCGCGGACCTTGTTCGAATCTGTGGGTCAGAGCAACTGCCAATTTTAGTTGGAGGTGATTTCAATATCATCAGGAGGAGAGAGGAGAAGAACAATGATAACTTTGATGGCAGATGGTCCTTCATGTTCAACACCATTATTGAAAGCTTGGATCTGAGAGAGATAGAGCTCTCTGGTCGAAAGTTTACATGGGCTAACGCTCTGCCAAACCCAACCTACGAAAAACTTGATCGAGTTCTTGCGACCGTGGAGTGGGAACAAAAATTCCGCTGGTTACGGTGCAAGCTCTTTCGAGGGGAATATCTGATCATACCCCATTGTTCGTGGAGCCGAACCACGGGGTTAACAAGAACACCTTCTCCTTCGAGACGTCTTGGTTTGAACGTGAGGGGTTCTTAGATTTGATTGCCAGGGAATGGGTTAAAGATGTACGAGGCAAAACTGCTATTGAGCGATGGCAGAATAAGATTAGGAACTTGAGAAGCTTCTTACGGGGTTGGGCTATGCACCTTAGCGGTGTGTATAAGATTGAAAAGGATAGACTCCTGACTCTTATACAGGACCTGGACATTCAGGCCGAATCCAATATTTTGTCACCAGCAGAGCTTCAGGTTAAAAATGAGGCGGAGAAGAGGTTAAAAGAACTACTCCACAAAGAAGAACTGAAGTGGGCTTTGCGTGCTAAAGTACGCAAAGTGGTCCAGGGGGACGCGAATACTCAGTTCTTCCATTTGATAGCTAATGGCAAACACAGAAAGAAGCGAATCTTTCAGCTTGAGCAGGACGAGGGTACTATTTTAGGTCAGGATAACCTAAAAACATACATTACCGACTATTATAAGCAGTTATTTGGACCTCCGGAGGATAATACTGTGTCCCTTGATGAGTCCAGAACTGAGGATGTACCTCAGCTATCGGCTGCTGATAATGAGATTCTGGTTGCCCCGTTCTCGGAGAAGGAGGTTTTTGATGCTATTGCACAGATGAAGAATAATAAGGCTCCCGGACCGGATGGTTTCCCGGTTGAGTTCTATAAGAAGTGTTGGCACATTATTAAGGGGGATTTACTACCTATGTTCCATGATCTGTTCTCTGGACAGCTTCAATTATTCCACTTGAATTTTGGGACTATCACACTACTTCCTAAGAAGACGGATGCGGTGAGAATTGAGCAATTCAGGCCGATCTATCTCCTTAATGTTAGTTTCAAAATTTTCACCAAGGCCGGGACTAACAGACTCACTCAGATTGCACATTCTGTAGTGCAACAGTCCCAAACCGCTTTCATGCCGGACAGAAATATCCTTGAAGGGGTGGTAGTCCTGCATGAAACGCTCCATGAAATCCAGTCCAAAAAATTAGATGGAGTGATTTTTAAGGTGGATTTCGAGAAAGCGTATGATAAGGTCAAATGGCCATCTCTCCAACAGTCTTTGCGTATGAAAGGTTTTGATGAAGCCTGGCGCCGACAGGTTGAATCATTTACGCAAAAAGGTAGTGTGGGAATTAGAGTTAATGATGACATAGGCCACTACTTCCAGACACATAAAGGCCTAAGACAAGGAGACCCGATGTCCCCTATCTTGTTTAACATTGTGGTGGATATGTTGGCAGTTTTGATAGGAAGGGCTAAGGAAAATGGTCAAGTAGGTGGATTGGTGCCTCATCTTATTGATGGAGGTGTTTCTATCCTACAGTACGCTGATGATACAATCATCTTTATGGAGCATGATTTGGCTAAGGCGAGAAATATGAAGCTGGTGTTATGCCTATTCGAACAATTGACCGGGCTAAAGATCAACTTTCATAAGAGCGAGTTGTTCTGTTTTGGTAGGGCCAAAGATGAACAGGATGCTTATAGGCAATTGTTTGGATGTGAGTTGGGAGAGCTACCATTCTCATACTTGGGGATTCCTATCCACCATCGTAGGCTGACAAACAGAGAATGGAAGTGCATCGAGGACCGATTTGAGAAGAAAATGAGCTGCTGGAAGGGCAAGCTCATGTCATATGGAGGCCGATTAATCCTAATTAATTCGGTGCTCACGAGTATGCCAATGTTTCTTCTATCGTTCTTTGAGGTACCAGTTGGTGTTAGGAAGAGACTGGACTTCTATAGATCGTGGTTCTTTTGGCAGGGTGATGAGCTTAAAAGAAAATATCGGCTTGCTAAGTGGGATATCATCTGTAGACCGAAAGACCAAGGGGGTCTAGGTATTGAGAATCTCGAAATTAAGAATAAATGCCTTCTTAGCAAGTGGCTGTGGAAGCTCTCTTCGGAGAATGATGCTAAGTGGGCTCAAATCCTTCGCGATAAGTACCTTCAGTCAAAAACTTTGTCATAGGTCACAGTACGGCCGACCGACTCGCCCTTCTGGAAGGGTCTCATGAAGGTCAAGAAGGCATTGTTTAATAGGACAAAGTTTGTTATTGGAAACGGCACGAGTACACGTTTCTGGGAGGATACTTGGCTCGGTGACACACCCTTAGCCATCCAATACCCTTCTTTGTACCGCATTGTTCAACGCTGTGAGGTGGTCGTTGCATCGGTCTTTCAATCTACCCCCCTTAATATCCAGTTCAGACGAGTGCTAGCGGGCAATCGTTGGGAAGAATGGCTCCGTCTAGTTAGGAGACTGATGGAAGTCCAGCTTTCTCAACAACCCGATGAATTACGCTGGAAGTTGACTAAGTCTGGAGCATTCACGGTTAAATCAATGTATATTGATGTTATTAATTCGAACTCCATTCCTACGTCCAAACATGTTTGGGATGTCAAAGTTCCTTTGAAAATAAAAGTGTTTATGTGGTTCGTCCATAAACAAGTAATTTTAACTAAGGATAATTTGATAAAGCGTAATTGGACAGGACCTACTAGGTGTAGTTTCTGCGATCGGGATGATACTATTAAACACCTCTTTTTTTATTGCCCGCTGGCCAAGGTACTTTAGCAGACGGTCCACATTGCTTTTAATATCAAACCCCCGAATTCTGTTAATGCGTTATTTGGGACATGGCTTAATGGGATTAAGCCTAACTTAGCGAGACATATTCGGGTTGGAGTTTGTGCTTTGCTGTGGACTATCTGGAACTGCAGAAACGATTTGGTCTTTAACAGAATATCATGTATATATTTTTTGCAGGTCTTATTCCGGACTACAGCACTGATCCGTTCGTGGTCGCTACTCACCCAGACGGAGGCCAGGGGGCATTTGGTTACTGGGTCTTTCCGCTGGGAGATGGTAGCTCGGGATATCTTCAACCGGTTTGGATGGCGGTCATGTAATAGGATAGGCATTTAGTATCCCTATCTAGTGTAGCCAGCCGGTTGTGGCATCTTGATTTGGCTAGTTGATGTTTCTAGCCTTTTTTGGCTCTGTGTGAGCTTTTTGTGCTGTTTTATGACTTGTGGAGACCTTTGGAACTATGTTGGCACTACTTTCTTTTGATAATAAGATGGCCGTACGCATCGTTCTGATGCAGAGGCCGGGGAACCCCCCTTTTCAAAAAAAAAAAACACATACATATGATCAGTTAGTCATTGCTTAAATTGGTGTGCTTAGCAAATACTAACTCCATCTAGATTTATTAGCCTGACATGTATCCACCACATCCTGCTATCCCAACCCATTCTACAGTTGACATGCAAACCAACAAATGCAGATCATCCTTGCACTCACAATGGGTATTTTATTCATCCAACAATAGACCGTAGACATATGCTCCCTACATTTTTATTTAATCTGCGTTTGGTCAAGTTCATCCAAACAATCTAAACTTTCACAATAAAAAATATATAAGGTATTAAAATATATTGAATGATGAATCTAATGGCATTGACCTGGTATTGTGGATGTTATTTTTTTGTATATAAACCTGGTCATGGACACCCGAACCCTATCTGTGGAGGAACGGTGGTTACGTGCAGATTTGAAGAAGAAACTTCTGGGGGTGTATTCCCTCCAACGCACTATCACACGACAAAAGTCTCGCATATTATGACTAAACGAGGGAGACACAAACACAACATTTTTTCATAGGCAGGCCACGGGGACAAAGAAGAGGAACACGATGTTCAGGCTGTGTAGAGGAGACACAACATTCTTGGACCAGGGCACCATGCAGAACGCGGTGGATGATCACTTCACACTAGTTCTCAGCTCTCCTGTTTCCCAAGATGCATCCATAAATCTGCACATGCTTGGGCTGCCAGTCGTGGACTTGCAAGATATCGAGGAACTCCCTACGGAGGACAACACTTGGGATGCAATCAAAACCTTGCAACGGGACAAGGCCCCCGGCCCGGACGGGTTTATCACACAGTTTTACCAGTGATGTTGGCGATAGATTAAGGACAATTTTATGTAAGAGGTGACGCAATTATGCTCGGGAGACCACCAAAGCCTCCATCTTCTAAATAGGGCATTCATCACCCTTCTGGTGAAGCATGAGGATGCCATTGATATGACGGACTACAGACCGATCAACCGTATCCACAATTTTGTGAAGATTATAGAGAAGGCCCTGGCCAACAAACTTGCTCGAAGGCTTGCTGAACTAGTTGCAAGGAATCAAAGTGCCTTCATCGCAGGGAGGAGTATTCAGGACAACTTCGCCATGGTACAGTTTGCCGTCACGTCTCTCCATCGTTCACGGACTCAGGCGCTCTTTGTCAAGTTGGACGTGGCCAAGTCATTCGACTCCGTCGCATGGCAGTTTCTGCTCGAGGTTCTAGCAAGGCAAGGCTTCGGTCCATGCTGGCGCAACTGGATAACATCAATACTCGCCTCCTTGTCGACACAGGCTTTGATCGATGGCCTACCAGGCAGCATAGTATGGCATGCTAGCGGGCTACGACAAGGGGATCCAATCTCGCACATGCTATTTATATTGGTCATCGACGTCCTGAGTGCACTTATGAAGATGGCGGAAAGCGTACGGTGGCTGGAATCCTTCTCCAACGCACGGATAAAGCACCGGCTGTTGCTTTTTGTGGATGATATGGTGATGTTCATCAGGCCAAGGAGCACTGAGCTCAAGGTGGTAGCGTCCATGTTGCAGCTCTTCAGCGAGGCGTTGGACCTCCATGTGAACTTGGGCAAGAGCCAAATAATTCCAATCTGGCGTGGCACTAAAATTTATCAAGCGTTGGTGGAGGATTTGCCATGCCTATTGGGAACATTTCCATGCTCATACCTTGGCCTTCCCCTCGGTGTGGCAGTGTTTGACAAGAAGACATGCAGAAGATGGTTGACAGTGTGGCAAATCATCAGTCGGGATGGAAGGGTTGGTTGTTATACGAAGGGGGCCGGATCATTTGGATACAATCAGTACTCACGACCACCTCCGTCTACCAAATGCTCTCTTTTGATCTTACGCCATGGGTAATCCACAAAATTGAGCAGATATGTCGGGTCTTCCTTTGGAAAGGCATGTAACATGCAATGACTGGGGACTGAGCTGGCCTGGGAGCTTGTTTCTCGGCCCACCAAGTATGGAGGGCTTAGAATCATAATCCACGGCTACTGAATGTGGCTTATGTGGACTGCAAGTTGGTTGTGGCTTATGTGGACGGACAGATTAAGACCCTGGCAAGGGTTGGACTTCATATTTTCAAAATGTCCGAAGGGGTATATCACACGACAACCACATGTGAGATAGCAGATGGCAGATTGGCGGTGTTCTGGACTGATAAATGGGTCGGTGGTAGAGGGGCCTCACACCGGCTCTATACGATGCCACATCTCCAGCCTGGTGCATGTTCTCAGTTCTGGAGGGCCTCGAGAACAGGCGATGGATAAACGACATACGGGGACAATTCACAGCTACCATGATCTACCAGTTTTGCATACTATGGCCTGCTCTGGAAAACATGCGCAGAAACCTGAGGCAAATGACGGATGAGCAGGAAGCCTTCCACTGGATATGGAATCAAGCAAGGACATACTCTATGAGAACTGCCTACCTGGCCTTCTTCTAGGGGATGATGATTATGCCAGGCGCTGAGCAATTGTGGAGTTCGAAGGCTCCTCTATGCTTGAAATCCGTTGGTTGGCTGGCCCTGTTCAAGCAGGTGTTGGACAAGCGATCAGCTAGAGGCTTGTGGGTCACAACATCCTTCAATATCTGTATTATGTTCCCAGGAACCAGAAACACTCAACCACATCCTCATGCACTTCCCACCTCGTCATGCAGCAGCTCCACATGCAGGTCACCCAACACCGAACAACATGAGCCTTGCGGAATGGTGGGAGCAAGCTACGATCAACACACCTAGGGCCCGATGGAAGGAGCACAACGCCTTGATCAACTTGGTTATGTTCACAAATATGGAAGGAGAGAAACGAGCGCATCTTGGACAACGTGCAATTGTCGGAGGCCAAAGTGGTGGACAAGATATTAGCGGAATGGAGGCTATGGCTATTAGCATGGCGCACCAAACAGGTGATGTAACTGTGGATATGGTGGGCACAGAAGAGACATCAGATTTGTAGCCCGATAGGCAGTGGCGGAGCTACGGTAGCAAATCAAGGCGGGCCGATACAAAGGAAGATCCATAATTTTCAATCTCGTGACTGAGTTTACTCTTAATCTCCACTATAATTGCTATGAACTGGGCGGGCCACGGCTGATTTTACCAACACGTAGCTCCGCCAGTGCCGGTAGGTGCACCCCTTCTAATTGATCCTAATATGTTTTTTATACTCTCCAATCTTAACGAATCAACATGTAAAGCTCTTGTGTGTTCCGGAAAAAAATCTGGTCAAAGTTTACAACAAAATAAAAATGGAGGGAGTGCATAGACAGAGTGTCACTATGTTGGGCCAAGATATTACTATCGCTCTTTGATTCTACCAAGGAATTTTACAACAAAATAAAACAAGCTCCATAGTCAATACTGCTACCTAATTTCTGTAGAAAATGATATGAGAAGAAGGAAGTGAATAGTGACAAAGATGAGGTGCTTCTATTCATTTCACTGATTTTCTTTGATAGACGGTGGTGACAATACCCACGTTTGGTCAACATTAATTCGGGAGTTGTCTCCACATGTTTAGTACTTACTAGAACAATGCCCCGTGGGTTGCAACAAGATATAAATATTATAGTATGTTAGCTTGTGATTTACCTGTCAATAATAATGCGACAGTGTAAATAAATGTTCTCCGAATTCTGCCCGTGAATTTTCTTGTATTTTGATTAGAAGTTTGGTAAGTAAATTAAAGTGGAATTGGTTTAAAAGGTAAGTAAATTAAGATAATTGATTATCTACATGGAAGGTTGGACGAATGGGTGGTGGTAAGAAATGTGAAATGGGAACCTTACGTCCTTTTTAAGCAGTAGAGATTACGTTTGATATCCAATGATTTTCTTCATGGAAATAAAAAAATGTTGGAACATTAAATAAATATTACTCCCTCCGTTCAGAAATAGATGGCTCAACTTTGTACTAACTTTAAAATTGAGTCATCTATTAAGTTAGTACAAAGTTGAGTCATCTATTTTGGAACGGAGGAAGTATTAACTCACTTGTCATTTTTAGCGCAACATATCTCTGAAAGTTTTCAGAAAATTCCGCGGCAACGGCGGGACATCTTCCCCTCCTATATACTATGGTCTTAAGCTTTGAACTACTATCTTTTTCCTTGATTAGCTCCTGGTTAATCATGTACTTGAGACTAACTTATTTTCCAATTTTTTTATAAAAAATACTGTAGTAAGAAATTCCTTCATTTTTCTTCCTACAGTTTCACCTCAAAAAGGTGTGAACTATTAGGTGAAGATTGCATTCGTTCACTGGGCACTGTTGTGTGTCCCCACCGACAGACGCGAGCTCTCCGTGTGGACAAGTAGCAGCGGATGAATGCTGCCGCTCAGGACGAACGTCACCTGACTGACGAGCGGGACCCAGCACAGCACAAGTATTCGGACCAGATCATGAATGTGTGTCACTGCAGCTGTGAGCCCCAGTGCCATGGCATTTCTGATTCTCTGTTGCTTTCCGTTAATTACGTAGTTGTCGGTTGCGAAGGTCCAGTAGTAGTAGTAGTACAGTACATTGCTCCTACCAGCACTAAACACATGTGGGGTATGCATGCACGTGAGTTGCCGTTTTCCTTGCTAGATTCTGGATTTTTGTTGGTCCCAAGTGCTACGTCCATGTGTTACTGTCCACAATCAATTCCATGCTCAATTATTGTTCTACCCTCCGCCTTTCCCTTGCATTATCGATGGCAGTGCAGAACTTCAATTTTGTGAGACAATTTGAGGCTTCTTTGGTTTATAGAATAGCATATCACAAGAATAGAAAAGTCATACGAAGTGAGATGGCATGTATCTCATTTTCTATAGAAAAAGACGTGTCATCTGATTCATTTGATAAGATATTTTTTTATTAAATTTAAGCTAATGTTTTTTTTTCTTTGAACTGTGAGGTTTGATTCCTACCCTGTTTAGGAATAGGAACTCATTCCTACAATACAAAGGGCTTCAAAGAATAGTTTTTCTACAAAATTTCTTTAGAATTCCTACAAAATTCCTCTAAACCAAAGGAAACATTAAGTGTGTAGTAGTCAAATATATTGATTTTTACATATTTTGCACACACACAAAATATATCTATGTGTTGAATGCTTGACTATTTTTGAAATCATATACTAACGCAAAGAATCGGAAATTATCGGATAGCCAGAATAGAAGATAATGTGGACGGAATTCATGCTCAATGTATATCCGGCGATTGATTTTAACATGGTAGTTGCAAGATGTAGCAAGCATGGATGCCTTGTTTAAGTAAACCATGGCTTCCTATGTTTAATGTTTTTAATGTTACTGCAAAGCATAACTGGTCTAGGCTCAAGTGGGGGTATGAATTATTTGTGACTGGGATGAGAATCCTATCACGCATTTCTTTTATCCCCATGGTGCGTAGGAGATTTTAAAGTTGCGTATCCAATTGTCTGGGAGGGTGATTTTATTGCATGGCACTATGAGAAAAAGGGTCTATTTTGTGTTTAAAGTTCCTACAATCTGGCGTTAAATCTCAAGGATCTAAAAGAGAATTGTGGGCAGGCCAGTAGCGTTATTAATGAAGATAGGAGGCATGGAATGTCATTTCGAAGGCGAACGTCCCCTGAACATTCAGAGTTTTTGCTTGGCGTGCGGCTTGGAACAGTATGTGGTCCAGGTTAATATAGTGATGCACCATGAATCTACTTCTGCAATGTGCTCTATTTGTGGCATGGGAGATGAAAGTGACTTTCATGCCCTCGTGGCTTGCCCTAAGTCTAGGGCGTTGTGTATGGCCATGAGGGACTATTGGTACTTTCTTGAGGAAGATGTTTTCTGTCATTCTGGCCCGGACTTGTTTACTATTTTGTTGGACAGGTTGAGTACGCCAGTGCGGGAGAAAATCTTATTCATTTCCTTGAGAGCTTATTATTTAAGGAATTATTTGGTGTTCGGCACGGTTAAGGAATACGTCCTTGGCTCTGCTAATTTTGTGAATAGCTATTGGGAGTCTCTTTCTGGTTATCATAGCTCTGCGTTGGTGGACCCAAAGAAGAGAAGTAATGTTGTGGTGGCTGAGTTCAAAACGGTTGATACTCCCTTGAGGACTAATGTGGTGTAGTAGCCTCCTCTTGATGGATCTATTAAGATCAATGTTGATGCCAGCTATGTGGAGAGTTGTGCCTCCACGAGTGTCGGCGTAGTTGCTAGAGACTATTTTGGCAACGTCACCATTTCGTTCAGGGATTTCATTGGTTATTGTTCCGATGTTGAAGAATCAGAGATTCATGTGTGCTTCACCGGTCTTTATATCGGTATTGCCCATAATAAGCCGATTATTCTAGAAACCGTCTGTTCCTTTGTATGCGTCTTCCTTGCAAATGAGCTCCTTGACAGGTCCCCGCTTGTTGATCTGAAGAGAGAAGCATTTGGCATCACAAAACTTCTTCCAAGTTTTAAAAATGGCGAAGATACAAGGCGAATGCAATGGCGCATGAATAAGTTTAATTTACTTTGTTTACCGTTCCAATGGGGATCGTGCTAGCATTGTTCCACTTTGCTTGACGTATGATGTAACGAACAATTGTATCAACATTTAATCCTATACACCTAAATAGTCCATCCCCACTACCTCTATTTTCATAACATGCACACATGCCACCTCATCAAAGTCCCACCATGACATGCATGATAAGGTTTTTCATCATTAGTTGATTCCATGCACACATCCCACCTTACCACACTTGCCACCTCATCAAATTTGGTGCACTCAACATGTCTGGAAAAATATTTTCAATTATATTGTGTCACTTATATTCTAAATATTTTTTGACCACAAGATAACCAAATACAATATATAATATTCATTCTTGATTTTAGTAAATATAATATTAAGTCAACTATGCATGTTTCATACAATCAAATCACTAAAATATATTACAATCGATTCTCGCAGCAACGCGCGGAGTATTGTCTAGTTTAATTAATACATCGATAGTGTTAGAAAAAAAATAGTTGAGCTACGTGGTGGTGATCGAGGCTCTCTCTCTCTCTCTGCTATATATGTAAGGGATTGAAACACACTCCCACATGCTTTTCCTCTACAGTGAAAGCTACACTGACGGATGTGAAGTTTTTGCACCCGAGCTCAAATGAGCTTGGGTGAACAGTAAAATCAAAAAATATTTAAAAATGTTCAAATAAATCTGAATTTTTATGGGAAACTTTGAAAAGTGTTCTAAGAGCTTGCAAAGTTCCATAATGAAATCACATTTGTAGAAGTCGTGGCAAAAAAAATCGATAATCTAAAAATGCTACTTTCAAAATTATTTTGGAGCACTTATTTTTTTGCCACGACTTTCACAAATATGATGTCGTGATGAAATTTTACAAGCTCTTAGAACATTTATCAAAGTTTTCCATAAAAAATCAGATGTTTTTTGAACATTTTTTAAATGTTTCTTGAGTTGTTGTTCATCCCGAGCTCATTTGAGCTCGGGTGTAGAAAGGGGTTTTTTGTACACTCACTCCTTTTCTTTCTTTGTTTCACGCGTTAGAGAAAGAAAAAAAAAGGAGTTTTCCCTGCTTCTCTGCAAGAACGGACAATGGAGTACGTAGAACCCCACTATTCAATTTGTTGACGGGATAAAAACAAATATTGTGTTTTTCGATTATGGAATCATATAAAACGTGGAGGTGGCCTGCCTAGCAGAGAAGGAAAAGAGGTATCTTGCTCATATCGACATATTTTAATGTGTTTGTTCACTTATTTCAGTCTGTATGTAGTCTATAAATATAGTACCTGTATATATTTAGGAACAAAGTGTGTAATTTAGTACTATATATAGGTATATTGAAATGTCTTATACAATTTTACAGTTTACATTGAGAAACAGAGTACTAGTACATATGAAGGGGCTTTTCAGGGAATAATATAGCAAGAAAACAATGGAGTAAAGTTAGCTAGCCAGATGCACCGCATAACAAAATATCAATCGGCACGAACCACAAAGCAGATCTACCTTTTTGTGAGAAACCTGCCGGCCATCTACAATCATACTCCCAAATTGACTGCTCGGTCTATGTATCATTGTTAATTGGCCTGAGAAACAAGGTGATAAATTCAGGTTATGGATTATGGTGCTAATTCTACGGGTATAGTTACAAGGGTAAAAGAAAGAAGAGGGGCACGGCCACTAGTCCCCTAATTATTTCACATGCTAGTAGTTAGGGCATTCCAAGGCTATCTTTTAAAACAAAGACAATGTCCATCCGTGGATTGCGTCTTGGAAGGCAGCCATCCAACTCTATACCTCGAATGTCTATATATATGCGAACCAACCTGTGGTTCGATGATTAGAGAGACAGCGGTATCTTTAGCCCACCAGGGTTCAAGTCCTGATGCTCGCATTATTTCTAGATTTTACTTCAGGATTTCCGGCGATCCGCTTTTAGTGGGAGGAGACGCTTCCTTCAACGATGAGGCGCCTATGATGACTTCGTAAATCTCAAGATAATATGCCGGATCAGTCTCTCGGAGGTGCTCATAAGAATAGGGTGTATGTGCGTTCATCGGAGTGAGTGTATGCGCGTATGTATGAGCGCTTGCGTCTGTACTGTGTTAAAAAAGAAAAAGAAAAAGAATGTCCAGATATATTAATTTAGAAAAATAACTTGTGAGCTGCAACCCTTCCAAGAAAAACAGATCAATTGTGTGTTAACTTTCTTTAAATATTACCTATTTGCACCTTCCTCCAAATCACACGCATCTAGCTTAGCACCTTCCGTCAAATCAGTTGTGTTAATCACACTCCTTCCGCAAATACCAAGTAACCCTTCCGCCAAAGAGCTTGTTAGTCCCACCCCCCTGCCAAACAGTAATCCAAATAGCAATCATCTTCCGCCATTGTGCGCGGACGGAGAGAGAGGTTGTAGCGTGGGGTGTGTGTGGGGTAGCTTTTGATCGTCTAGGCGGGTGTCTGGATTTCTGCATACTTTTCCCAGGATTGCTTCTGGTTTGTGAGAATTCGGACAAGCGGGTGTGTCTATGGACAAATGGTAGTCCGTATTGGATGGAAAATTACGTTCAGACAAATTGATCTGAACGTACAGTGGCGGAGCCAGGAAAAATGAGTGAGCAGGGCCATAGTGTTCTTAATCTTTGTTGGGTAGGGCCAGCCCACTAGATTACACTATTTTAACAGCAAAAAAGCATATGTTTACATGCATATTAGGCCTAAACCAGTGTTGTTAGGGGGGGGGGGGGGCAGGGCCCCTGCTGGTCCCCCTGTCTCCGCCACTGTGGACGTATGTGAGCGTTTTGAGGGAGGGCGTTCAAGATGCCCTTAGAGCATTACTAGTAGAACCCTCAAACCCTCAAACCCTCACTAGCGTTTTAAGGGTCTAAAAATGATCTTTTTGTGCACTTTTACGGGTTAAAAAACAAGGGCAAAGATTAGAACCCTCAAACCCAACCCTTATAACGGAATATTCCCCATGAACGACGTTGTCGTTGCGCGCGGGAGGTAGACGGGGTGGCCGCCGGCGACGGGGGCGACTAGCAGCGGCGGTCGCGGGTGTGGGCGCGGGAGTTGGGAGGATTTTTCCCTCCCGCGCGAGGATAACCGCCAAATGAGGGTTGGGGTAGGTTTTGCTCCCCAACCCTTACTTTTGAGGATTGGAAGAGGGTTCGAGGGTTGGACCTTTAAAAAAAATTGAGGGTTAAGGGGTTCTAGTCTACAGCTTTTTTTCGATGAAAACTGTAAAAAAGCAGTTATTTTTAGGGGGGTATATATATCGACCGCCCCTCATGTCGAAGTTATCTCGAGGGGATTATAGCGACAACGACGCGACATACATATACATGGGAAAATAATGTTATCGG
>LR880969.1:791930076-791958834 GCA_904067115.1 Aegilops sharonensis | reverse complement strand
TTTTCTGCCGCCGTTGCCGGGGAGGTGAGTGCTTGAAGGTATATCTTTAGATCTTGCAATCGAATCTTTTTGTTTCTTGTTTTATCACTAGTTTAGTCTATAAAAGAAAACTACAAAAAATGGAATTGAGTTTGCCTCATACACTTCATCTTTTTAATATATTTCGTGAGTATGATGGAAAGGAAAAATGTGCTCAATTGCTAGAGGAAGAATGCATTAAAATATTTGGCACTAAATATGTGAATGATGAGCATGATTGCAATGTTGTTAGTTTGAATTCTTTCAATACCCATGATGCTAATGATATGCAAAGCCACAAGCTTGGGGAAGCTATGTTTGACGAAGATGATATTTTTTTGTCTCCCAAGCTTTGATGAGCAAATTTACTATGATGAAAGCATGCCTCCTATCTATGATGATTATTGTGATGACACGTATGCTATAAAGAATAATGATTACCATGAAACTTATCATCTTGATTTCAATTTTCAATCACATGATAGTTATTTTGTTGAGTTTGCTCCCACCACTATTCAAGAATAAATTTGCTTATGTAGAGAGTAATAAAATTTCTATGCAAGTAGATCATGAAAAGAATGCTTTAGGTGTTGGTTATATTGTTGAATTCATTCATGATGCTACTGAAAATTATTATGAGGGAGGAATATATGCGTGTAAGAATTGCAATAGTAACAAGTTTCCTCTCTATGTGCTTAAAGTTTTAAAGTTATGCTTGTTTTGCCTTCCTATGCTAGTTGATTATTGTTCCCATAAGTTGTTTGCTCACAAAATCCCTATGCATCGGAAGTGGGTTAGACTTAAATGTGCTAGTTATATTCTTCATGATGCTCTCTTTGTGTTTCAATTCTTATCTTTTATGCGAGCATCATTGAAATCATCATGCCTAGCTAGGGGCGTTAAACGTTAGCGCTTGTTGGGAGGCAACCCAATTTTATTTTTGTTCCTTGATTTTTGTTCCTACTTAGTAATACATAAATCATCTAGCCTCTGGTTAGATGTGGTTTTATGTTTTAATTAGTGTTTGTGCCAAGTAAGACCTATAGGATCTTCTTGGATGATAATTATTTGATCTTGCTGAAAAAGACAGAAACTTTCTGCTCACGAAAACAATTGTTAAACATCACCAGAAAGTGATAAAATACTGATTCAAATTGCAGTAGATCAATAATAAAATGATCTAGGTCTTCCTATTTTGGAAGATTTTTCTGAGTTCCAGAAGTTTGCGTTTGATGCAGATTACTACAGACTGTTCTGTTTTTGACAGATTCTGTTTTCTATGTGTTGTTTGCTTATTTTGATGAATCTATGGCTAGTAAAATAGTTTATAAACCATAGATAAGTTGGAATGCAGCAGGTTTAACACCAATATTTATTTTAGAATGAGTTCACAATAGTACCTAAGTGGTGATTTATTTTCTTATACTAACAGAGCTTACGAGTTTTCTGTTAAGTTTTGTGTTGTGAAGTTTTCAAGTTTTGGGTAAAGATTCGATGGACTATGGAATAAGGAGTGGCAAGAGCCTAAGCTTGGGGATGCCCAAGGCACCCCAAGGTAATATTCAAGGATAACCAAGCGTCTAAGCTTGGGGATGCCCCGGAAGGCATCCCCTCTTTCGTCTTCATTCATCGGTAACTTTACTTGGAGCTATATTTTTATTCACCACATGATATGTGTTTTGTTTGGAGCGTCATTTTATTTTCTTTAGCTTTGCTTGCTGTTTGAATAATATCCCAAGATCTGAAATTCTTAAATGAGAGAGAGTCTTCACATAGCTATATAATTATTTAACTACTCATTGATCTTCACTTATATCTTTTCGGAGTAGTTTGTTGTTTGCTCTAGTGCTTCACTTATATATTTTAAAGCACGGCGGTGGCTTTATTTTGAAGAAATAGATGAACTATCATGCTTCAATTATATTATTTTGAGAGTCCTAAACATCATGGTAATTTGCTTTGGTTATGAATTTAGTCTTAATATGATGAGCATCCGAGAGGGATATAATAAAAACTTTCATATAAATGCATTGAATACTAAGAGAAGTTTGATGCTTGATGATTGTTTTGAGATATGGAGGTAGTAATATTAAAGTTGTGCTAGTTGAGTAGTTGGAAATTTGAGAAATACTTGTGTTGAAGTTTGCAAGTCCCGTAGCATGCACGTATGGTAAACGTCGGGTAAGAAATTTGAAACATGAGGTGTTCTTTGATTGTCCTCCTTATGAGTGGCGGTCGGGGACGAGCGATGGTCTTTTCCTACCAATCTATCCCCCTAGGAGCATGCGCGTAATGCTTGGTTTTTGATGACTTGTAGATTTTTGCAATAAGTGTGTGAATTCTTTATGACTAATGTTGAGTCCATGGATTATACGCACTCTCACCCTTCCATCATTGCTAGCCTCTCCGGTACCATGCATTGCCCTTTCTCACCTTGAGAGTTGGTGCAAACTTCGCCGGTGCATCCAAACCCCGTGATATGATACGCTCTATCACACATAAACCTCCTTATATCTTCCTCAAAACAGCCACCATACCTACCTATTATGGCATTTCCATAGCCATTCCGAGATATATTGCCATCCAACTTTCCACCGTTTTGTTTATTATGACACGCATCATCATTGTCATATTGCCTTGCATGATCATGTAGTTGACATCATCATTTCACTATCAACGGCTGTGACTACAACATGGGACTATCTTGCTGATGACATCTATCCTCAGTGGGCCAGGTTTGTGGAGACCATATCAAAACCACAAGGAAAAAAGAAAAACCACTTTGCGACAACACAAGAAGCACCTACAGGAAGGATGTGGAGAGCACATTCGGATTGCTTCAATCTCGCTGGGGAATGTTCGTGAAGCTGCAATGATGTGGGAATTAGGAACTTTGTGGCAGCTGAAGACGTGTTGTGTTATTTTGCATAATATGATTATCGAGGATGAGAGTGATGGGGAAGTCCAAACCAATGATTTTGAAGCGCGTGGAGAACAAGTCCAAATTCCGGAAGATCAAGATGCAAATCAGCCTACAACTTTCGGCAGATGCATCCGAATCTCCGAGACCATGAGGTGCACGCGCAACTACTCAGTGTTCTTGTGAAGCACATGTGGACCCATAGTGGAAATCAACGAGCTAATGCTTGAGTTGTGCAACTAAGGGCATCTCCAATGTTGACCCTCAAACCGTCTGCAAGCGTCCGGACCGCCCGGTCCGGACGTGTTGTGTCATCCAACGCGGGCCGCTCAACGGTATTAACGCACTTTCTTCCGCAAACAGGAGACAAACTATAGGGGGGCTTTGCGGGCGTCCGAACAGCAGCCACGCCCGCTTCTAACCACCCCGGCCCACCCAAAACCCTCCTCACTAGCCTGCGCATTCATGCTGCAGTAGAGCGGACGCGGCCTCTGGCTTCGCCATTGAAGCAGAGCGCCGGCCGAGGGCACCGCCCGCTGCACGCCCGGCTGAACACGCCCCCTCGCCGCATTCAAACCCGCACGTTTGCTGAGAAACCTACTCCGGCCACACGTCAATTCACGAACTGGTAAGCTCCACCTGTCAGCCCGCTATCTAAACGAGGCCAGACGTCGGGCAAGAATCGCACCACAACTCCGCTCCCCATCTCCTAGTTGCACCATTCTTTCTACACTGTCCATGGCATCCGGTGAGCAGGAAGATCAGTTCTCTGGCATAAAGCCGGCTAGGTGGCCCACCGAGCCCGCCGGACACGAGCCAGGCAACTCGCTACTCCACCTCCCCCACCTAGCCCGACGGAGCAAGTTGCCGCTCCAAGCCAGCACATGGTTCAGTAACCCGCCGCTCCAAACCATCTCGCGTAGGAGTGGCGAGTTGCTCCAGGCAGGCACACAGAGGAGAATGGTGGAACAAGCATCGTGGGTCTATGGACGAGGCCAGACGTTGTGCCATCTGCCATCAATGTTTGCGGAACCGCGCCCAGTCTGTGGAGAAAGTAGCTGGCTACACTGAGATGACGAGTCAGTGGTCACCGCGTCCGCCGCCAACTTCGAGGAAAGGTAGAACATGGGAGGCCGCTGCCGCCTGGGTCCCAGGAAGTCCATCGCCGGTGCGTCGCCAGCGTGCACGACCGGTGACTTGCCCGGTTCAGCGCAGGCCATCGTCAACCCCCGCCTCGACTTCACGGAAGCGGAGTAGGCACCCTTCCCGTATGGCTGAAGCACCCCCTTTGCCACTCTGATTAGAGGAGTGCCGGACATAAGGAAGATAAAGGGATCCACGGCAGTCGGCCATAGACTAGTGTAGTGTATCTTATCGTGGGAATGGAGCACCACGCAGCCGGACGTGCACATAGTTTTATCTTTTTAGTTAAAGTATGTTCAAAATGTAAATGTATTCGTTCGGTTTGTATGAAATCCGTCATGTTTGCATGAATTTCGTCTGCTCAGTTCATATAGTTGTTGAAATGTATACGGACACCGTTGAATGGCCGGCTCCAGCATCCATGTCCGCGAACTGGTCTCCCCGTGTCCGCGGATGGATGGTGAAGCTAATTTGCAATTCAGCATTCGAGATGCCCTAATACAACTCATTTGGACATCTGAGCAGCTCTCGGCAAAAAAGACAAATTCAGGGTCTGTAAAAAGGTTTACTGTTCACGCACTGCTCTGACCCGATTTGTATTTTTCGCCGAGAGCTGCTCATATGCCCAAATGAGTTGAAATTTGAAGTGAACCTCACGCATCAAATTATCTACCACACACAAAAAATTGGATTTTTTTTGATTTGTCTAGTATTTGTTTTGTTTTTTTTTCTGAGTGGGAGCAAATGAGCCTGGGCACCGAGTTGGATTTCCGCATCTTCGTCCTCAAACTTAGTATTCCATCCATATATATAGGGTCTAATGCGTTTTTCAAGATTACATTTGACTTAAAATAAGAGGAGTGGGCTCTCAATTAAAAGTTTAGTTATATATGCATTTCTAGATAATTAAATGTGAAGAAGGAGATAAAGAGAAAATGAAAAAAATGTAATAGTCAATATTATAGCATATATTATTTATGAGTGCATATATATAACGGCTATAGATGACATGACGGTTCCTTATAGCCATCCGTTCATTTAAAAAAAGATGTACCGCAATTAACCAGCTCGATCTACATACTCCGCTGTACATCCATCCTTATTGGGTTCAGGCCTTAATTCACCTCAGTGACATTTGTGTTTCAGTTTTGAAGATTTATAAACACTGGTATTAGTAGTCGTACTAGTTGCTATATGTTTTGTCTAGCCATAGGGGACCACACGATCACTTGTCCCCTCTGTTGATAATTTATCATGGTACTATAGTACTCTTCCTTACTTTATTGGCACCACCAGCCCACCACTAAAGCTAAGAGCAATCCACATCGGACGCCCTCATATTACACCATATCTCAAATCCATACGAATTCATGCAACTATGTCGACGCAGACACATCGTCCAGCTACTCCATCACACTATACTAAACATGCCATCGGACAACCAAAATTTGGCATGTTTGGCTATGATGGAGTTCATCCACGGATGCCCTTACCCTTCCCAGCGCCCTTGTCATCCTTTTCACAGAAGTACCGATTGAAGACGCATTACGGATCGAGCCGGATCTGCTCGTTGCCGGAGCTGTCCTCGCCGTCGCTGTCCTCCTTTAGTGGCAGTACGGCCATGGTACGGGTCGCTCGATTCTGCTCACGGGCCAGGGCGCGCGTGTTCCTCCGCCGTCGTTTCTTCACAATGCAGGCGCAGATGGCTTCCTCCTCTGCGACCGCCCGCGCCGCCGCATCAGCCGCCTTCGCCGTCGCCATTTCCGCCGCGATACAGGCCTCGACGGCCCTTATCCTCTCCTCCCCACGGCGGGCCGCTTGTTCCCGGTGGGACTCATACTCTGCCCGACTGGTGATGGGGAAGGAGAGGTTTCCGGCCGGGACCGCGAGAATCCAGCACCAGAGGACCCGAGCGCCCGGTGAGCCGACGCTATGGCGTCGCGGCAGACGGATCCGTCCGTTGGCCGGGCGCTGTCCTCCCGGGAGCGGCGGAGTGCAATGCGGACTACCATTGCCTCCTCCAACCCACACGGGACGACACCCCAGTCGACGAATCAAGATTGGTCGGAGTCCGATCCCCTGCCTGCCATGACGGAGAAGGCCGCAAACCGCCGGAGGTGAGCTCGGGTGGCGGAGGGGAGTGGAGCGAAGTGGCTAGGGTTTGCTCCGGCGAGAGGATGGGAACGAATATAAGTGGGGTCAGGTGAGGAGCCAGCAGGGACCGGGTCCGACATGACGGGCGTGCCCGGATGCCCCCGTATCCGCCCCATATTTGGGTTGGGTATGGAGGATGCCGGTCAGCCCTGGCGTTTGAGGGCCGTTTGAGAGGCCCGTCTGGGTCAAAAACCGTGACCGGACAGTGACCGATCGGTCCGCCCGTGCGTATAAGGCGGGTTTGAGAGGTCCGGTTATAGGTGCTCTAACCTTGCCAAAATAGATTGCTAGGTATAGTTGACAGCGCAGAAACGTTGTTGCAAATATATGGTGATTAATTTCGTATGGTTAAGTAATTTTGACGGAAAATGATGCTTCTCGCTAGGCCAAATTTCCATCTCAACAACATGGGCAAGAGAACCTAGCAGTCGAAGTAAAGTGCAATGGAGAGTAGGGCCCGTCACGTCACACCACATGAGACGGGGACGGGCCATCCATGGGGAGCCTGGAGCTAGTAGCCGAGGCGACAAAGGCAGGACAACAACTTTGACGTAGTACAACGAGTAGCACGATGTAGTTTGTAGTTATTCTCCCATGACAGACAGCTTTCCTCTGTCCCTTTCCCTATCAGCACCCATTGTATCTCCTCTCCACTTTGTTTTGTTGATTTTTGTCTTTGCTTATTGATGATCATGAATCATGAGGATGACATTCGTCGTTCCACAACACGGTTCTTTATTGTAGTAACTAGTACGCAACACGGTGGTGGTAGTGATTTACAAAGTGGCCAGCCTAAAACGCATGAAAACGATACTTCATTGCCATGGTTTTCAAATAAAACCTTGGGATTTCACACGTGGTATAAGTTTAGTACTCCCTCCGATCTGAATTACTACCTCCGTCGTTATTTACAAGTCCGCTCGCAATTTGGGCCATATTTTGACCATGATTTTAACTAATAAAACATAAGTTATTTGCAGCAAAAGTGATATCATTGGAAATTTCATTCAAATATGAATCCAATGATATAATTTTTCAGGACATGCATTATTATTTTGCTAGTTAAATAAGTGATCAAACTTTGACCTTGAGAATTAAACCAGGCAGGAGGTATCATATGACATTGTTTAGAGGTTGCGTCAATTAATTCGGATTTGAGAGAGTGCTATATTTTTAGCGGGCAGTGGCAATTCCGATGGTGTCGTTACCAATTACGTGCAAGCAAACAATTGACGATTTTCTTTCCAAGAACCGACACGCAAACAAGTAGAGGGCATCGTATCACTTACCCATATTGGATATTTTTATTGTTCACTCATCCATCCGCGGACACACAGTTGACACTCGAACAAACAAAGATTGTAATGCCGACCAAGGTATTGTTTTGTTACTACTTCCTCCGTTCTGAATTACTCCCTCCGTCCGGAAATACTTGTCGGAGAAATGAATGTATCTAGATGTATTTTGATTCTAGATACATCCATTTTCATCCATTTATGCGACAAGTAATTCCGGACAGAGGAAGTACTTGTCACACGTATGAATGTATTTAGATGTATTTTAGTTTTAGATACATCCATTTCAGAAACGAGTAATTTAAAACGAAGAAAGTACTACTTAATTTCACGCAGAATCAGTTTATTAGTCAGCACTACCTAATTTCTGTAGAATAATTCATTACTCGTTCAGGTCCCATCTTTTAAATTTCAAAGCTCATGAGTCATGACTGACTGGTCTGTGCTAAGTCTCGTACGGACAACACCTGACAGACGCGCGGGCCCGGCACGAGTACCCGGACCAGATCATCGGCATCCTCATCAATGCGTCTCGCTGCAGCTAGCAGTGGCCCTAGCGTCAGCTTGCACCCCGACCAAGTCGTTCGTCAAGATGATTGATTGCCAAATGGAATACCCCTGCGTTTCGTTTTAGTTTGCATATAAAATTTGGTCAGAGTCAAAGTTTGTAAAGTTTGACTAATTTATGAAATCAATATTTTCAAATGCAGCATGAATTGTTTTTTCATACTATATAGTATTAGTATTGTAGATATTTGCATTTTTGGTATAATTGGGTCAAACTTTGCGTAGTTTAATTTTAATCAAATTTTATACCTGAAGTAAAAAGAAACGGAGAGAGTACTTGTCCAAACTGGGTACGCGTATGCATGCACGTGAGCTGCCGTTTCCCCAGCCAGTGGTAAGTGGTGGATGGTGCCAGGTTAAGTTGATTAAGAGCTGTCTTAACTTAATTAATCTATCACCTGGACTGTATGGAGAATCACACGCCAAACGACCGACGGGGCCCACCAAGAATCTCATTCAAAGTACCGCTCAGCATCTTCATATATAATAATAATATTGTCATTGATTGCAAGCATATGCGTGCCTAGCTTTTTCACAGAAACCAAGACTTGGGTCTCAATTACAAGACTTATTTCACATTACAAGTAGTACTCCCTCTGATCACCATTACAAGACTTATTTCACATTCTGACATAGACAGAGTAGATACGAAATGGAAAACATAAACAAACACACTATAATACGTCTACATATACAATGTAGAAAAATATTGACACATTTAAAATAGTGAACTGGGAGAGTAGATAATATGCTGCTGCTAGCTGGGAAGACACTCGTTCTCTCTCCTTCGGACACGTGATTTGCACACGCACATGCCTTTGGTTTTCTCCGATGATTGAAATCACTTTCTTTAGTTATTTCTTTGTTCTATCACGCGTACGGAAGAAAAAACAGTACTGTATGTACCTGATTATGTAGACCGGCTCGTCTCACATTATTGCTTTCGTTTCGTTGGCCTGGTCAAAGCAAAGAAGATTACACTTCCGCATCAAAAAAGATTACACGTTTTCCATAATGAAAGAATTTATAATTTTCTCGCGAGAATGGAAGAGTTATACGTTTTCCATAACGTATACTACTGTAACGTGGCTAGCTATGGCTATAGATGCCAGTAGCTTTCAAGTAGCAAATACAGTAAATGTGAAGAAAGAGATAAAGATACAGTAAATAACGTCGCTCCAAGAAGCAGGAGGGTGGGCCCCTATGAACTAACTATAGCTACTAGGAGTACATTTGAAGGGGCTTTTCAGGGAATAATAGGAAAATAATTGAGTGAAGTTAGGCAGATTGATCCTTGCATAAACAAAAATATCGGCATTACGAATGATTAATCCTCGATCTACCTTTCTGAGAGAATCTTGCCGGCCAACTACAATCAAAATATCTATAATATGACTTTTGAGAGAGGCCGCCCAGGAGTATCCTTCTTTTTCTGAGAAAAAGAAGAAAGTTGTACTGTACTTAACCAGCTCGACCCATAAGTCCACCGTCGATCTTTCTTTGGGTTTATCCTTGTCATCTTATTAACAAATCACCATGGTCATTTGACATTATCCTTTTCTTCATATTGTTGAACACTCCTACTAGTAGTAATTGGTTGCGTTGTTAAGAGGGTGTGATCCGTGGTCCACCCTACGGATTTTCCAGTAGCTTTATATCACAGAAAAAACAAACAGTTTTACTATTCGCCTACCCTAATCCATTAGAGCATGGTTAATAGTATAGCCAACTATTGGCTATTTGATGTTGCCATGTCTCATATAGTCACCACTTACAGTCACTCATACAATAAGGTTAGCTATAAGCTTGGCTAAAAGACTACAACTTTTTTTTACCCTATCTTTATCTCTTTCTTCACATTTACTGTATTTGCCTACGAGTAAGCATATAGCTAGGCCCTTGCATGAGTGTCCACTCCCACCATTTTCTCACGTCTACAAGCCCATTATCGGGGACATGGAGTATTTGATCCCGAGGTCATATGCTCCTGCATGAATAAAAAAAATAAAAAAAAGAATTTTTTTTTGAAAAATCTGATTTTTTTTGTGATGAACATTGATAAATTTTCTAACTACGTGCAAAATTTTAGGTTGAAATGATATTTGTGGAGGTCTGGGCAAAAAAACCGATGGTCCAAAAAGACTATTGTTTCAAGCATTTTGGAGCATCGATTTTTTTTCCCAGACCTCCATGAATGTCAATTAATTTTGCATGCAGTTAGAACATTCGTCAGAGAAAAATAGATCTTTTTTTTAAAATTTTACTGTTAATGCAGAAGCATATGAGCTCTGGATCAAAAGAGCACCTTCGCATACGGACATACCCACAACAAACGGACACACTAGATACAACTCCCTCCGTTCGGCGTGAGGGGACCACACAACCACTTGTCCTTTGCTGGCCCTTTTTACTTTCTTCGATGTGCACTTGACCTGCTACTACTCCTATTTACTACCACCTCCAACGGGATTATTCTCAACTTAGCAATGGCAAACCAATTTATAAAAAAAAGGTAGTAGGAGTGCATCTTTTAAGGCGAAAAGACAAACCATTTCAGCTAAACGGGCAACAAATGCTAGTAGCTCACCAGTAAAGTGCAGTGCAGTGGAGTGCTGTGCTGTGGGTTCTGGCACCCCAGAAAGAGAGAGCATGCAGATGCAGGACCCCCATCACATCAGATCAGAGGAGGAGACTGGAGCTAGTCCGTAGCTGAGGTGACAAAGGCAGGGGCTTTTTGGGCAGGAGCATCAACTTTGGTTTGTTCGATGCAGGAGTACCGCTACTAGTAGTACCAGGTGCATGTGCTTATTCTCCCATGACAGCTTTCCTTGTCTCTTTCCTATCATCACTATCTCTTTTATTTTCCATGTTCTCTCACCTGTCGATTTTTTTTCTCCTGCTTATTTCTAGTCATGCATGAAAAGGATATTCCCTGCTCCACAACATGGTGCTTTCTTCTAGGAACACAGCACAAAGACGGTGGTGGTCGTGAGTTACAAAGTGGCCAACCTAAAAGGCACTTGAAAATTAACACACTTGCCATGAGCTCAGATTAAAACCTCGAGAATTTCACACAGCAAATACATCATTAGAATTTCACACGTACAAAGAAATTTATTTTTAAAGGTGCAAACGTACTATACTTTTAATATTAGCATTAGTTAATCAACTGGGAGTGGGACCATGCATAGCAGAGTTACTCTTTGGCTTAAAGTGGTGTCATTAGTGAATAGCGCAGAAGCCGACATGGATCTATCCCATCCACTCTCTCCCAACCCCTTTCGACGGTTGACACGCAAACGAACAAACAGCAGAAAGATCATCAGCATCACATACGGACATACCCACAACAAACGGACACACTAGATACAACTCCCTCCGTTCGTCAATATATCATTTTTTGAATATTCAATATAGACTACATATGGAATGAACGAATGAGTGAACAAATACACTAAAACATTGTATATGCAACCGATTTAGAAAAAGGTTACTCCCTCTCTAGCATAAGAAAAGGTATGAAAATTTCACCAACCATGGAAGATGGTGAGTGATGAAATAATTTTGTGGTTTACAAAAGTACTCAAATAATGCAATTGTTTACCTAAGACTACTCACAATGGGAGTAACACAGGTAGTAACATCACACAAATCTAGGTTAAATAGATGATGTGTCATGCAATAAATGAAGAAAGAGATGAAAGTGGTAACATAGCACATATCAAGGCAAGACGTGTCTATAGCCTAATAAATAAAGTTTTGCATGTTACCACATATATGTTACTCCCCACTATAGAGGTAGTAACATATGCTACTAGTAACATTGGCATGTTACTAGTCTATGTTAGAGCATCTCCAACAGCCGCCCAACGCGCGGCGCGCTAAAAACCAGTTTGCAGTGCGCCGATTGCCTGGTTTGGCGCGACGCGCACGCTGGCTCCAGCGGCCGCAGTAAAATGCAGCGCGCGCGTAGCTCCAGCAGGTGCGCAAAAATGCAGCGCGCGCGCTCTCACGCAAAAAAATATGCGCTCCACACACAAGCAAGAAGATCAAACACAAACAAAATAAATCAACAATAAATAGTTCAATTTATTATTACAACTCAAACAAATAGTATCTTTCATCAATACAACATCAAATGCACAAATCATGATGCTCTTTGGCGGTCATTCCAAGCTTGCCACTCCTCAATAAGATCCTTTTGAAGATCATCATGCGCTGCCGGACGTCGAATGGCATGATTTGAGGCAACAAAACGGGCCACCCTTTCAGCCCTCCGCCGCACTCGCACGGGATGTCACAAGAGCTCATAGTGAGAATAGTCTACATCTTGGCCACGCTCATTCTTGATGATCATGTTGTGCATGATCACACAAGTATGCATTATGTACCAAAGCATCTTTTGATCCCAAAATCTAGCCGGTCCTCTCACAATAGCAAATTGGGCTTGCAAAATCCCAAAAGCTCTCTCCACATCTTTTCTAGCCGCCGCCTGAGCATTGTGGAAAACAAGATATTTCTTACCTTCCGTTTTTTTCAACGGCTTCACAAATGTTTGCCACTTTGGTAGATGCCATCCGCAAGATAGTAGCCATAGTTGTATGTACGGACATTAGCTACAAACTGCAACGGTGGCAGTTCACCATTTGCAATCTTATTCATCAGTGGTGAACAGTTGACAACGTTGATGTCATTCAAAGATCCAGGCATTCCAAAAAAGCATGCCAAATCCAAGTCTCTTGATCGGCCACCGCTTCAAGGATTATAGTGGAACCCTTTTTTTGGCTGTGGAATTGCCCATGCCATGCCTGCAATCTATTGAGCCAAGCATACCTGGGAACCCGCGAGCTTTGTTCATCTCCAATAGCCTTGCGGCGTCTTCAACATTGAGAGATCTCAAGTACTCCGGGCCAAACACTTGCACAATTCCGACTGAGAAGCGCTTGACACACATGATGGCTTGGGTCTCACCCACGGCCACGTGATCATCAACTAGATCAGCGGGGATACCGTATGCCAACATACGCAAAGTGGCTGTCACCTTCTGAAAGGTGCTATGCCCGAGCTCTTCGGCGCCATTCCTCCTCTGCTGAAAAAACTGGTCATGGCTCGCTAGTTTCTCTGTAATGCGCCTGAACAACTCGGTGCTCATCTTAAACCGGCGACGAAAGTACGACTCGGGGTATGTGGGGTTCTCCACAAAATAGTGCCTCATCAATCTGTTGTGGGCATCGATCCTATCCCTCCAAATTTTCTGCCGACCCAAAACCGAACAACCGTGCTTCGGTTTTTTATTGATGTGTATAGCTAGGATCATTGCAAGATCCTCCTCCTCTTCCATTTCTTCGCAAGAATCATATGACGAACTCATCTACAATGTTCAAAACTAGGCTATGAAAAACTACAAACAACATGCACCAAATTCATGTAAATATGTGAAGTTGGAAGAGTTACATACCTTGCGGGCGTTTTGTCGAACACCTTGCGGGCGCCGAGAGGTAGTGGGCGGCCGAGCGCTGTTCGTCGGAGGACAGCCGCACGTGATGGGAGGCACTGACTAGAGGGAGACGGAGGAAGCCGCGGCCGCGCGGGGAGAGACCGGGGAAGCGCCAGAATGGTCGCCAAAAGAATTGGGATGGCGCGGGCGGCGGCGGCGCCAGCGGCTGGATGGGTAAGCGGAGTTGCGAGCGAACGTTCGAGATTCCAGCGCGCGGGAGCAGGCGCAACAAATAAGCGGCGCGTGATGGCGTTTCGGCCCGCGCACTGAACTAGATATGCCTCGCGCGCGGCTTTTGCGCGTCCGCTGGAGCGCCCAGAGCGGTAACGCATGCGCTAAAAGCATTAATTTTTCAGCGCAGCGCTTATATAGCGCGGCCTTTGGAAATGCTCTTACTACCCATTGTGGCAGTCTAAAGAAATATGTTTTCAGTGCATTAATTACAATGCATGCAGCATGCCCACAAAACAAAGTACTCCCTCCATTTTTTTAAAGGGCGCAGCTCAAAAAACTCTGGGACCAAGGTGCCTAGTAATTGGACGAAAATCGTGGACGTGGGACGTGATATTAGCATCGGGAGTTAAGGTTCTGCGCCTAACTAATCGCGTTAAAAACGCTTAGTAACCCCCACGGCCAATCAGCGAGCCATCTCCTCGCATGCACTGGTGGAGCCAATTCCAGCCGCGATTTCCTCTCTTTCTTCTTCTTCCCGCACTCGTTCCTTTCTCCCCGCTCTGTTTCCCTCAAAAACACGAGTGAAAATTTCATCTCCGATCGAAAACTCGCGCCGATCTTCCCCGCTGCCAAATTGTAAACGAAATTTTCACCGATCAATAGTTCCCGCCGATCTTCCCGCCGGTGCTCTCTTTATATATGTATGCAGATGGAGGCACACGAACAGACATCGGTCTGCATCTCTCCTCCATCTCATTCCAATGGCGCCGCCACAGCCAGGGGGATCAGATCGCCGGCCTCCTCCTCTTGGCCTCCGTGGGCTTTCGCGGGTGGCTTTCCAACCTAGATCGCCGCCACCAGGAGCAGTTCCTCCTCCTCTTCCTCTTGGTCTCACTGGACGTGTGTTGATGCCAGCTTTCTCCATTGGCACCGCTCGCTCGGAGCCGCATCCTCCTCCAACGACATTGCCTCGACGGCGTGTCGGCCTCGCACGCCCATCTCGTCCTCCGGCACCTAACGAGGCCGGTTCCTCGAACTGGAGTGTCTCCATTGGCGGAGCCGTGGCAGGTAGTGGAGAGATGGTAAGATCTTCGTTCGTGGGGTTTAGCCTCGTCAATGGTGGCGGCGAGATCTCGTTCGGCAGTGGCGGCAGTGAGTCCATGGGCTTCACTTTCAGTTCCGGCGCCGGTGGCATACGGATCAGAGATGGATCCTCCCGTGCTGCCACCATAGAAGGTAAACCCTAAACCCTAGTTGTAGATCATGCACTCATAGTTTTTTGTAGTTTTAGATGATCATGTACCCTAAACTCTTGTCTGCTGTCACGTGTGCATGATTAAAGGAACTGGGTTCGGCCTTGCTGGACAGAATGGGCAGGAGATGACCAACGGAGACACTCCAACAATTGGCTACCGAGGGGTTGGATACAACCCAAATTTTGACCATGCCGACGAATACCCTCCTAGTCAAGAGCATGTTCAAATCCAAAAAGAACCTATCGATTTGAGTAAGCACCTTTTGATCATATTTGTGTGTTTCAGTAATATTCAATATTTTTCATGTCAAATTATTCTGTCCAATGCATTTAGATGTTATGTCGAACAAGGAGACAAGAACGCACTACCGTACAGATGATAAGCGACACATATATTCTGAGATCCTTGCCCGTAATGGTGGGGGTAATAGGTTGAAGCATGGAGTTTCTAAAGCTATTGCACTAGCTTGTGAATGTCCAAGGAGAGTAGTGCAAAGGGTATGGCAGCAGGCTAAAAATGGTGGAGGCATAACAGGGGTAAAAAACAATCGGAAGCTCAAATCAGGAAGGAAACAGATAAATTTAAACATAGATGCATTGGAGGCCATCCCACCTGGAGAGAGAACAACATTAGAACAAGTTGCTGGACATCTAAACTTGTCAACTAGCACTGTTTGGAGGAGGTGAGAGTTCTACTACTGAATTGTTGTCAAATTTCTACATGTCAACATTCCTTTATTTTATGGATTTCTAAATGATAGGTTGAAGATGAAGGAAATTCGACAGTAACAAGTGAATTGAAGCCCGCCTTGACTGATGCAAACCAAAGGGCTCGTCTGGAGTATGCTCTTAGGCATCTTGAACCATGTAGCATAACATCCCTAGGTGGTATTAATCCCACATTTAGGGCTGATATGGATGTGGTTCATATAGATGAGAAATGGTTTTATCGCACGCGGAAGACCCAGAACATGTATTTGAGTCATAGAGAGGAGGCACCACACCGGGAATGTAAAAATAAAAGCCACATTCAGAAAATTATGTTCTTGTCCGCAATGGCCAGACCAAGGTATGATGCTCAAGGCAATTGTGTGTTTGATGGCAAGATAGGGGTTTGGGCTTACACAGATTGGGTGCAAGCTAAAAAGAGAAGTTAGAATAGGTTGGTACTTGTTCTTGTTACTACTTTGTGCTAAAAAAAATTGTGCATATTATTCACTACTTTGTGCTATGTTTGAGTATATTTGTTTCTATATCCATAGTTTGAGGGGGGCATGGGAGCTGAAGCCTGCAGATACAGTGGACAGGGAGAAAAGTCGAGAGTACTTAGTGAAATACGTACTGCCGGCTATAAAGGAGAAGTGGCCTTAGAGCGATAGATGGAATACCATCTACGTAGAGCAGGACAATGCTAAGACTCATATAAAACCAGATGATCCACTTTTTTTGCAGGAAGCTGCTAGGGGTGGTTGGGATATTAGGATGATATACCAACCACCTAATTCTCCTGACACAAACATATTAGATCTTGGTTGGTTTGCCTCAATTCAAGCAATGTTCCATAGAAAGATGCCCAAGACCCTAGCCGAGATTGTCCAAAAGGTATTGCACTGATTAGATCTTGGTTGGTATTCTTTTTATGTTCTATGTGATATATACCTATTTGTGTATGAACTGTTTTGAGTTTTTCATGTCATGTGTCAAGGTTAATCAATCCCTAGCTGAGTACCCCCATCAGAGGCTCAATAGGATCTGGTTGAGTCATCAAGCGTGCATGGGAGAGATCATCAAGCACAAGGGGTCTATCCACTATGATGTTCCTCACTTGAAGAAAAAAGCACTAGAGAGACAAGGTCTTCTCCCGGTTCGTTTGACGATTGACAGAGAATATGTCGAGCAGGCAATTCAGTACTTGAACTCAACATGAGTTGTAATATTAGCATTGTCCTGAAAGTTTGTTTACTAGCTGATATTGGGACTATCTTTGAAAGTTTGTTGCACTTTGAGAAAAAACTCGGAGTACAATTTCGACATTTGCCTTACAAGTTTCAGTGATAGCTAACAGACTAGTTCATCTCGGTGTAACAAGTTTCAGTGATAGCTAACAGTTTCAGTGATAACTTTGAGGAGGAGGAGGAGGAGGAGGAGGAGGAGGCCATATATGAAGAAGGGGAGGAGGAGGATGAGAGCAACGGGGAGGAGGAGTACGATGAAGATTATGGACCTCCAGCAACTCAAACGTCTCAAGCATCTCAGCTGCCGAAGAAGAGGAATCCGAAGAAGAAGGATTTGCTGAGTCCGGACCCTTTCCAGAGACCGGTTCCTCGACGGCCCAAGAAGAAGACCGAAGAGACTCGTTCAAAGAGTAACGAGGACCGTACCTCCAAAAGGGGAAGGAGCAACTGATTATGCTCTTCGATAGTTGGCTCTTTTAGTTTCGTTGAACTTCGTTTGATTGAACTATTCGGGTGGTTATGAAGCTACGTGGAACTATGTGTTTGCTATTTGTGGATCTATGTGTTTGCTATTTGTGAAACTATGTGGAACTCCGTTTACTAATTAGTTGAAGTTCGTTTGAAATGTTCTATGCACTTCAAATTTGTTAATGTGTATGTGATGCCCAAGTTTAATTGTTTGAGATCTGTGATATTGTTGTCATATTTGTGAAAATTGCTATAATATTATTGTCATACTGAATTTGAAAATAAGCAAGCAAATGAACTTAAATTCATAAAACATAGGACCCTACCGCCAGGGAAACTCAATTCTTCATTACAGATTCGTTACACTGAAAAAACAAGACCCTACCGCCAAGGCCCCTGGCGGTAGGGTCAGACAGCCTACCGCCAGGGCAACTCAATTCTTCGTTACAGAATCGTTACACTGAGACAGGACCCTACCGCCAGGTGCTCTGGTGGTAGGTTTGGACAGCCTACCGCCAGGCCTCCTGGCGGTCGGTACTTATCCACGTCAGCGCAGTCAAACGGCCGCCGTCCCCCTCCGTCGCACCCCTACCGCCATGGGCCGTGGCGGTAGGCTATCTAACCCTACCGCCGTAGGCCCTGGCGGTAGCAAAAGGGTCAAATCTCGAAAAAATTTCAAACAGGGGTCAGATCCTGAAATCCTTTCCAAAAAGGGTCAAAACACGAAATTCGGCCAGGCCATGCATGTTGAAGCATGGGCCAGAGATAGCCGAGGTGACAACCGTGTAGGGGCTTTTCAGGTACGGCATCAGCTTTGCTTTGATGTACTCCCTCAATTCCAATAAATAAGAGGCACATGCATCTTAAAATTATACTTTTATCCTAAATTATATCAATCAAATATGGTTTATAGTTAATAATAGAATTTATATTCAAAAGAACTTTTAATGGTATATTTTTATGTCATAACTACATTATTACTCTAATTTATGGTCAAAGTTTGATTTAAGGTTGCGTGTATGTCTTAATCATTGAAATTGACGGAGTAGTACCACTATCATGCTCTCAAATAGTCCAGTCACGTTCGTTTAGGGGTAAACATACACAAAATGCGGCCTAGCACATGGAGCAAACAGACAAACGTGATGCGCGCGGAGGGGCAGGACGCTTGCTCTTGTCCTCCCCTGGTCCGCTCGTCGGTGGCACGGACGCCCTTTTCTCTTCCCTTGCCCCTCCCTCCACCCCCGCCATCGCCGCCGCCACCCGTCGGCACCCATATAGCCGACCGCCTTCTAACGACTCATCCCAGGACGAATCCATCATCATTCTGACGTCCACCGGTATCGTTAGGGTTCCGTGCTTCGACGAGGAACAGTACGACATGGGAGACAGTAGCGCCTTGAATCTCGTAAGCCGGCTCGTGTCCGATGTCCTACTCTACCTCGTCGGCGACTGGACCAACACTCTAGGGGCGCAGCCGACCGTCGTACATGGGCACAGCGGAGCCGGACGAGCTCCACTTAAGATTAGGTTCAATATTGCATGTAATAGTGTGAATTTTGAGGTGTCTAAATTAAGGTATCCGGTTGTGCTACCTCTTGAGCATGTGTTGGATTCACTTGAAGAGGAAAGGGTGATGCAGCTAAGTAGCGTAAGTATTTCCCTCAGTTTTGAGAACCAAGGTATCAATCCAGTAGGAGACGACACACAAGTCACCTAGTACCTGTACAAACAGTCAAGAACCTTGCAACCAACGCGATAAAGGGGTTGTCAATCCCTTCACGGTCACTCGCAAAAGTGAGATCTAATAAACATAGTAAAGTAAATACTTTTTGTATTTTTGTTGTATAGATTGGAAAGTAAAGATTGTAAAATAGTAAACGAGATGCGATGTAAATAAAAGAGATGTAATATAATAAGAAAGAGACCCGAGGGCCATAGGTTTCACTAGTGGCTTCTCTCAAGATAGCATGTATTACGGTGGGTGAACAAATTACTGCTGAGCAATTGATAGAAGAGCGCATAATTATGAAGACATCTAAGGCAATGATCATGAATATAGGCATCACGTCCCTGCCAAGTAGACCAAAACGATTCTGCATCTACTACTATTACTCCACACATCTACCGCTATCCAGCACGCATCTAGAGTATTATGTTCATAAGAACGGAGTAACGCATTAAGCAAGATGACATGATGTAGAGGGATAAACTCAAGCAATATGAAATAAACCCCATCTTTTTATCCTCGATGGAAACAATACAATACGTGCCTTGCTGCCCCAACTGTGACTGGGAAAGGACACCGCAAGATTGAACCCAAAGCTAAGCACTTGTCCCATTGCAAGAAAGATCAATCTAGTGGGGCAAACAAAACCGATAATTCGAAGAGACTTGCAAAGATATCAAATCATGCATATAAGAATTCCATGAAGAACCAAATAATATTCATAGATAATCTTGTTCATAAATCCACAATTCATCGGATCTCGGCAAACACACCGCAAAAAGAATATTACATCGAATAGATCTCCAAGAACATCGAGGAGCACTACAAGAAATATGTCAACTTTTGACCACCACTATTGGTCACTGTTTTCAATTTGTGACCTTTTTGTGACCAAAAACATAAGGTCAAAACATGGCCGTCGTTAACTGACTATAGCGACCTTTCTTCTGGAATGGTCGTAGACGTTTATGACCAAAATATGTCTACTGTGGCGTTTTGGTCACTAGCAACCTCCCCAGGCCACGTAGGCATCCAACATGGCAAGCTGATGTGGCACAAGATTCAGCCCGGTCCAATTCGTTTTTCTACATGGGCTTAGCCCAACAATTCGGCCTTTTTACTGTATATTTTTTTTCTGAATTTTGTCTAGCTACATGGGCCTAGCCCAACAATTTGGCCTTTTTTATATTTTGGGCCATGGTCTTTTTAGTTTTTCAGTATATATTTTTCAATCTGGTCCCACAAGTCAGATGGGTCCCACTTTTCATAATCTCCTATATTGGTCCCACATGTCAAAAATGTGAGCATTGTTTAGATTATTTTCACGGGCCCACTAATCAGGTTTCCATTTCACACGTGTTCAAATCACACAAATAATCAATATTTTATATAGAACAGAAAAAATGTAGAATTTCTTAGGCCTGGAGCTCCTGTACATAGTCTATTACAATCTATGCATAGTCTATTACAACCCAGATATGCCTACTATTACAGTACTATAATATTTACAGTTTATTACAGTCAAACAGAACAAATCTTTGCTGATAGGGCTGCACGCCGCTTCGAACTTGAAATTTCCTAGGCCTGGAGCTCCTGTAAAAGGGTGAACACAAAGGCATTAGAGTACCATCTTCATTCCTGGAGTAGATATTCAAACCTCCAGGTTTAGTGTATAGACAATTTATAAAATATATATTTAACAAAATTTCACAGAAATGCAGATGTCTATAATGTGATGAAGATGTAATCACAACAACTGATGTATACATGAGAAGCAGCAACTAAAAGAATTCTACAATCTTTCATAGCAAGATATTGTATATTATTGTACTATGATGTATTGTATATTACTGTACTTCAGATGTATTGCCACACCAAATTCTACAAGACGTCTGAAGTACAGTAATATACAATACATCATAGCAAGCTGACAGGACGAGTTTAGTTTGAACAACCCACTAAACAATTAGCAATAAGAGCATACAACTACAGCAAATCAGAGCATAATTAAGTTCTAATATGCACAACTGAAACAACTCCAATTTTGGTTTTAATATGTATACAGCACGCATCATTGACCACGGAGCATACGGCCACAGCAAAACAAGGGAGCAATTCAGGGAAAGGAATACTACAGTTGCTTGAGACATGTGCTACTCGCTCGAAAGTAATCAGCAACCAACGAGTCAATAAAAGTGTGCAAGTAGGCCACTCTACCCAGTGAGATTAATACACTACAAAATCTATCTAAGACAAGACCGCCACCGACATTAAATTGTACTATATTTCTGGACAGCAAACTAAATAGACGGCTGCTCTCAAACCATACATCCAAACCAAGCAAACGAGTACTCTACGGAAACCTTAGAGGATGCTTTACAACTCATATGTAGAGGCCAACTTGAAATTATGAGCATAACAAACTCTTTTTTCAGTTAGAAGCTCGCAGCCCAAAGCTGTCAGGTAGTGCAGTTTTTTAACTGAACCAAATTCAGTTTACGGAATGGCCAGAGAAATCCAATTCTACAGGAGACATGATCATATTCCTAATCATCATGCATTTGCCATGCAGATCAACCATTGCTTTTTGAAAAATGAAAATTACAGCAGTGATTCTGAAATGGCATTTACCTTCCATATCATCAGATTAATATCAAACTGCCTCCCGTTGTACATCGATTGTGGCGTGATAGCCGCTCCGATGGCTATCTTGTTGGTCGTCTGGACAAACCCACGGCAGTTGTGGTTGTAGCACCCTGTCTCTTGGTACGCATCAGTCTGCGAAATGCACGTTTAGTTAAACTGAATCCGGGGCAATGAGACCAGGCAAAAGGCGAACATTTTGTTTGTGCAAACAATACTTACTGTCCAGTAAGTGAAGAACCTAGCATTACTATCTCCATACAGCTCCGGTCTTACCTGAAAATGAAGTGACAAGGATTTCATTCATGTTCTTTCTGCACATAGTACAATGATGTTGTTTCAAGATCAAGAATCTTCTCTATCATTCATGTACCTGCCATCCAGCCTCAATGGTGTTGAGATCGTGGCCGAAGGAGCCGGAGATGACCCAGATCTGTGACAGGCTGAACTTAGATGGGTCGCCTATCCTAGGCGACCACACGTTAACACTCGCTCTGGCCCCATAGTATTTCTCTGAATTCACATACCCAACCGCGTGCTGTCTCCAAAACAGAGCTATGTTAAGAGCAGTAGACTCCAATGAAAATTGGAGAGGCTGACTTTCAGATCTACTTGGAGCCTAAAGGTGAAAACAGAGCTATGTCAAGAGCAGTAGACTCCAAGGTTAAAAGCAATAGACAACATAATACTACAGTAGTAATCCACCACCGAGAACATGAATGATATGGGGGGAGGGGATCTGAGACCCGACGACTATGACGGGCAACAAATGTATCCCTTTTGCAAGATAACAACAAGAGCAAATAGATTGGGGATTAGGATAAGTAAGCACGTACATAGGCATACTAGTCGGTCTGCTTGTTCCTTGGTGTGGAGGAATGAGACCTCCTCCCTCACCGGTTGCGGCTGCCTGACGCGGAACCGCATGACCAGCAGCAAGAAGAAGGCGGAGGATGTGGTGACTTCCCCACCCTCCTTCCCTGTGCGAGGGTGAAGAAGGCCGCGCGAGTGCAGATCCGGCAACCCTTGGTCGCGACCATGTCGAAGGCGTGCCTCCTTGATGACCACCTGGCCGTCAGCCCCGACGACGAGCCAGGAGTGGTGCGCCGCGTATCTTGGAGCGCCAGCGCCTCTCTTGCTCGCTCGATCAGGAAGCGCGACAGTAGAGTGAGATGGTGGGGGCGGTGGCTGAGCGGGGGACGGCGGCGCGATGGGAGATTGGGGTGGAGGAGAGGGAGGCGGCGGCGAGGGGAGAGGGGGTGGCAGAGGTGGGCAGCGGCTGGTGGATCTGAATCACGCGCGTGGGGGTGCGGGGAGGGGAGGGGAGGGGAATTGGCTCACGAGATATGGTCACGAGGGGGCGACTCGGACATGAGGGGTGGAGGAAGGGAGGATGGCCGTAGCTGGGGGCGATGAGGAGGTCATCGGCGGTGGGGATGGGGGAGGCTGACGACGGGGTTGGGATGGCAGAGAGAGGGAGGTCGGGGAGAGGGGAGAGGGGGATCTGGGAGGAGGTGGCGGCGGCGAGGAGCTGAGGGAGGAGAGGTGGACGGGTGCGGGTTAGGGTTTGGGCTGCGGATGGATGGCTGGATGGAGAGGTGGAGAGTTGGACGGATGGATGGGCGGCCATGTCATCGATCCGTGTGACAACTAAAACAACCAATGAGAATAGAGCACATATAATTGTGTTTTTTCTTTTGTTTTTGTTCTACTTTTACACACGAAAAAATCATAAAATGGTCTCACATTGTGCACAAGTTTGTATCTTGAATGACAAACAATGTTGACAAAGGAATCTTTCATGTTCTTTGCATGGAAAATTCATTTTTCATTTTTCGAGTGCCCGAAATGAGTTTTTTTGAAGGATCTACCATATATTTGTTGCAAAATTGGACCAAATCAATTTTCTAAAATACTAGGTCATATTTAATGCACAATTAACCAAATGGTTGGGTGTCAAAAGCCGATTTAGCTGGAAGAGGGTCAAATTAGAACTGCAGCTGCCTCATAGTTTGCTATATTTTTTTTACAAAAATCATTTCGAGGTACAAAATTATCTATTTAATCATAGAAACACCAAAAAAATTCCAAGATTCAACCACTAGCTAGGAACGGTCATTTCCGGTGTTTTGACCGCATTTTGAAACAGGCATAAAAAATTAAAAAAAATCAAAAAATTGGAAAACCTTCACATTGTGTCATCATATGTAACCAAGTTACCAATAAAAAAATAATAAACTTGTAATACGGCAATTCTTTTAAAATAGTGTTGTCAGAAATGAGCTATCACGCGTGAAGATTCAGGGTTTTCAAGCCAAACGATCAATCTTATGGCCATGTTCATGGCATAGTTTGTTCAAATGATCTCATATTGTGCACAAGGGTGCATATTGGAATGGCAAGCAATATTGCTTAAGGGAGTTTTTATTTTCTTTGCACGGAAAATTCATTTTCCATTTTTCGAGTGCCCGAAATGAGGTTTTTTTATGAAGAACCTCCAAAATATTTGTTGCAAAATTGGTCCAAATCATTTTTCTAAAATACTAGGACATATTTTATTCACAATTGACCAAATGGTTGGGTGTCAAAAGTTTTGATCCACCTCTGGTGAAAAATACAAATTCGTGCCGATTCAGTAGGAAGCGGGTCAATTTGAACTGCAGGTGCCTCGTAGTTTGCTATTTATTTTTTCCAAAAATCATTTCTAGGTACATAAGTATCTATTTAATCATAGAAACACCAAAAAAATTCCAAGATTCAACCACTAGCCGGAACGGTCATTCCCGCCGTTTTGACCGCATTTTGAAACGGGCATAAAAAATTCAAAAAAATTCAAAAAATCGGGAAACCTTCGCATTGTGTCATTATATGTGGCCAAGTTCTTAGGAAAAATAACAAACTTGTAATACGGCAATTCTTTTTAAAAAAGTGTTCTCAGAAACGAGCTATCATCTGTGGAGATCAATGGCTTTCAAGCTAGATGATCAATATTATGGCCACATTCATTGCCTAGTTTGTTCAGGTGATCTCATATTGTGCACAAGGGTGCATATTGGAATGGAAAACAATGTTTCCTAAGGAAGTTTTCATTTTCTTTGGACGAAAAAACCATTTTCCATTTTTCGAGTACCCAAAAGGAGGTTTTTTTGTGAAGGACCTCCAAAATAATTGTTGCAAAATTGGACCAAATCATTTTTATAAAATACTTGGACATATTTAATGCACAATTGACAAAATGGTTGGGTGTAAAAAGTTTTGATCCACCTCTCGTGAAAAAGACAAATTTCCGCCGATTCAGTTGGAAGCGGGTCAAATTTGAACTGCAGCTGCCTCATAGTTTGCTATTTATTTTTTCCAAAAATCATTTCTAGTTACATAAGTACCTATTTAATCAGAAATACATGGTTTGGTTGCGATACGTCGAGGTTTGGGCAGTGGCCGAGGGGCCCAACTCTAGAGCGTGTAAACTCGCATGCCCGCCGCGTGGTCAGCGCGTGACCGTGGCGTTGACATGTGTTCTGGGAAGCCTAGGCATGTCTAGTGGGTCGGGAACTCCCCAGGTAGGTGCTAGGAAGAAAATTACAACATAAGATTCTCACGAGAAGACCGATCGATTCTCAAACATGAATTAGCAGCCAAGTGTTTGATTAGCGGTATAGGAAATGTACATGGCTAATGGATGGGTGTTTTGGCTGAGGATGATCAGTTACTAAGAAGACCGTCTTCACAAATTTTCAGCTCAAAAGGAGGAGCGTAGGTGGTACTTGCTTTGCAAAGTACCACACTAGAATGTTGAAGCTGGGCTCAAAATAATGAATGGATTGAGCTGGCATTTGGTGGAGAATGGTTATTTGGGCATATGAAAGCACTGTAGAAAATGGATACTATTTGGACATGCCAAAGTGGTACTTCCTTCACAAATTGTTCTTCTGAACAGAATAGGAAAATGAATATTGTTGAATTATTTTTGAACTAGGCAAGGAAGGTTTTTTACATATTTGATGAAGATATGACCCAAAGAATTTAGGAGATTTTTTTGGGAATTTTGGGAATGACAGAAATATAGGTTGCTTCACAACCTAGGGCAAAAACTACCACATGGACATGACACATAGGCAAAACTGATGAGGTGGCGCCTAGTCATAGCAACCCACCACAATTTACAAGGTTATGACCATCTATATTGGTCATGATCAGCTAGAAATAAGGCAACAAACCAGTGCTATCTGCTTTATGACCATTTCGTGTAAGGAAATTACGACCTTTCTGACCAAAATGGTCGTTATAGTTTAGGGTTTGGAGCCCCCCGAACAGCTTTTGACCAATTGGTCTAAAATGTTCATAGATCTATGACCAATTCTTCCAGGGTGACTGACAGAAGGTCACTAGTTGACATATTTCTTGTAGTGGAGAAGAAGAGAGAGAAGAAGTCATCTAGCTAATAATTGGACCCGAAGGTCTGTGGTAAACTACTCACGCTTCATCAGAGATGCAATGATGTTGTTGTACAAGCCTCCGTGATCGATTCCCCCTCCGGCAGATTGCCGGAAAAGGCCCCAAGATGGGATCTCATGGGTATAGAAGGTTGCGGCGGTGGATAAGTGTTTTCGTGGCCTCCCTGGTGTTTCTAGGGTATAAGAGTACATATAGGCGAAAGAAGTACGTCGGTGGAGCTACGAGGGGCCCATGAGGGTGGGGGCACGCCTACCCCCTGGGCGCGCCCTCCTGCCTCGTGGCCTCCTCGTAGAGTCCCAGACTTCAACTCCAAGTCTTCTGGATTGCTTTTGGTCCAAGAAAGATCCTCGCGAAGGTTTCATTCCGTTTGGACTCCGTTTGATATTCCTTTTCTGTAAAACACTAAAATAGGCACACAAAAAAACTGGCACTAGGCCTCCAGTTAATAAGTTAGTCCCAAAAATAATATAAAAGAGCATATTAAAGCCCATTAAACATACAAAACAGATAATATAATAGCATGGAACAATCAAAAATTATAGATACGTTGGAGACGTATCAAGCATCCCCAAGCTTAATTCCTGCTCGTCCTCGAGTAGGTAAATGATAAAAACAGAATTTTTGATGTGGAATGCTACCAAGCATATTTATCAATGTAATTTTCTTTATTGTGGCATGAATGTTCAGATCCAAAAGATTCGAGACAAAAATTTATTATTGACATAAAAATAACAATACTTCAAGCATACAAAATGTCTTCTCAAAATAACATGGCCAAAGAAAGCTATCCCTACAAAATCATATAGTCTGGTTATGCTATATCTTCATCACACAAAGAATTTAATCATGCAAAACCCTGATGACAAGCCAAGCAATTGTTTCATACTTTTGATGTTCTCAATTGTTTTCAATCTTCACGCAATACATGTGCGTGAGCCATGGACATAGCACTATATGTGGAATAGAATGGTGGTTGTAGAGCAAAAAGGAGAAGATAGTCTCACATCAACTAGGCATATCAATGGGCTATGGAGATGCCCATCAATGGATATTAATGTGAGTGAGTAGGGATTTCCATGCAACGGATGCACTAGAGCTATAAGTGTATGAAAGCTCAACAAAGGAAACTAAGTGGGTCTACATCCAACTTGCTTGCTCACGAAGATCAAGGGCACTTTGAGGAAGCTCGTCATTAGAATATACAAGCCAAGTTCTATAATGAAAAATTTCCACTAGTATATGAAAGTGACAACTTAGGAGACTCTCTATCATATAGATCATGGTGCTACTATGAAGCACAAGTGTGGTAAAAGGATAGTAGCATTGTCCCTTCTCTCTTTTTCTCTCATTTTTTTATTTGGGCCTTTCTCTTTTTTATGGCCTTTTTTAGTCCGGAGTCTCATCCTAACTTGTGGGGGAATCATAGTCTCCATCATCCTTTCCTCACTGGGACAATGCTCTAATAATGAAGATCATCACACTTTTATTTACTTACAACTCAAGAATTACAACTCGATTCTTAGAAAAAAATATGACTCTATGTGAATGCCTCCAGCGATGTATCGGGATGTGCAATGATTCAAGAGTGACATGTATGAAAAATTATGAATGGTGACTTTGCCACAAATACGATGTCAACTACATGATCATGCTAGGCAATATGACAATGATGGAGCGTGTCACAATAAACGGAACGAAGAAAAGTTGCATGGCAATATATCTCAGAATGGCTATGGAAATGCCATAATAGGTAGGAGGTAGGCATGGTGGCTGTTTTGAGGAAGGTATATGTTGGGTGTATGGTACCGACGAAAGTTGCGCGGTACTAGAAAGGCTAGCAATGGTGGAAGGGTGAGAGTGCGTATAATCCATGGACTCAACATTAGTCATAAACAACTCACATTCTTATTGCAAAAATTTATTAGTTATCGAAACGAAGTACTACGCGCATGCTCCTAGGGGGATAGATTGGTAGGAAAAGACCATCGCTCGTCCCCGACCGCCACTCATAAGGACGACAATCAATAAATAAATCATGCTCCAACTTCATCACATAACGGTTCACCATACGTGCATGCTACGGGAATCACAAACTTTAACACAAGTATCTCTCAAATTCACAACTACTCCACTAGCATGACTCTAATATCACAATCTCCATATCTCAAACCAATCATAAAGAATCAAACTTCTCATAGTATTCAATGCACTTTATATGAAAGTTTTTGTTATACCCATCTTGGATGCCTATCATATTAGGACTGATTTTATAACCAAAGCAAATTACCATGTTGTTCTAAAAGACTCTCAAAATAATATAAGTGAAGCATTAGAGATCAATAATTTCTATAAAATAAAACCACCACCGTGCTCTAAAAAGATATAAGTGAAGTACTCGAGCAATATTGTCTAGCTGAAAAGATATAACTGAAGCACATAGAGTATTCTAATAAATTCCGATTCATGCGTGTCTCTCCCAAAAGTT
>LR880969.1:791877574-791896079 GCA_904067115.1 Aegilops sharonensis | reverse complement strand
GCAAGTGCACTGATCAGTGGATTTTCCCAACAGCAAATGCCACTGATCAGTGTCACTTGCTGTTGGGAAAATGCCACTGATCAGTGCACTTGCCCAAGAACAAGTGCCACTGGTATGAGCAAATGCCACTGATCAGTGGCACTTGCTGTTGGGGAAGTCCACCGATCAGTGCCACTGATCAGTGGCATTTGCTTGCTTGCTTACTTTGTTTGATACTAATGCTTGTTATGTTTCCTGACAAGATACTGAAGACTGACTGGGATGTGGCGGGTGGAGGAGCTCAGGTGGTGGCCGGAGCTGAGCACGCCGAGGATTTCATCCCCATGAACAGGTGGCTTGGGATGGTGGACCTGCCTGGCAGGATCGCCTTCATGAGCCTGCCTCATTCAAGGAGATGATCTCCGAGGCAGGGCCACGAGGAGGGGGCCCGGGAGCCACTGCGCTTCTACCAGCAGATCAAGGACAACGAAGACCTCGCCATGCTCGTCGTCCCTCACAAGTTTGTGGAGGTGATGAACACCTGGCTAGTCATCAAGCGGCTCCCACGCGTGGTCAGGCTGTCGGCGAACAAGCGTTGCATGTTCTGGGTGTAGGTCCAGAACTTCGAGGGGCACATGGTGCTTGGCCGGTGCTGGAACTACTTCTGCCGCCGCCACCGGATCGTCCCCGGCGACCTCGTCGTTGTGCGCATCTGAGGACTCGTACTAAAGGTTCAGATCTACAACCACGACTCCTCGGTCATGTGCATGTTTCGTTGCAGCAGGCACAACTGCATTGGTGACATCGAGCATGCCATGTAGTTAACTTAAGTTGTTAGTGTTAAACTTTTGTGGTGTGTGGCTAGACTTATGCTGGGAACTTGTGCTGGGAGCATGTTAATGTTTTGGCCAGATGCAGCACCCTGGTGTGTAGCAGGGAAGGAGGATGCCTGATGTTAATCTTAAGTAGTTTACCATCATTTCTTTGCTTGCTTGGTTGCTTTTATTGATCTTACTTTGTTTGATCTTGCTTTGCTTGTTCTTGCTTTGTTTGTGTTGTTGTGTTGATCATGTGGTGGTAAGGCCGTCACGTTTGAATGGGGTGAGCAGAACACAAACGATGTTTATAACCAAACAACTGAAGTTTGCATCTGCTCACACCCTAATCACAAAAACGGCAACCAAACAGCTAGGGGGAAAGTGGCCCTCCATGCGATGCAGGCAACCAACCAGGTTGCATCTATTGCATATGAGGCTGCATTTCAAGAACCAGGCTGGATTGAGATGGACATGCGATGCAGGAACTGTTGCAAACTGGAACCGAACACGCCCTTAGTACTCCTAGACGTTTGTGAAGGTGATTGATTTTTCATTTTGCGTGTATGCTGCCGTTTACGTCTCTTGAATTTTCTGTGCAGTTTAAGGGAAAAAGTGTTGCGTCGTGACCCCGTTGCGTTAATGTTTCCAATGCAAGGCATCTTTTAAAATCGTACGCTCGGATAAATGAATATCTTCAACAAAAATATATGCTGCTGCTGCTATCCTTGACGTCATGTACATCGGGCTTTAACCCGACACGTCTGGCACGGCAAGCAGCAGCAGTAATAATTTCTAGACATATGTGTAATTGGTAATGATACCGTCGGACCTTAAGTAATTTGCTTATTACCTTGAGGGAGGAGCTTCGCACGTCAGGTGGCTAAATGTTGTGTTTTGACTCTTTTCGAAACTTGATCGAGGAGATCTGATCCTGTTTTGCACAAATTTCAGGATCTGACCTTTTTCTTGCTGCCAGGGTCTATGATGGGTATAACAGCCTATCGTCAAGGTCCCTGGCGGTAGAGTTACACACCGTATCAAAAAAAAAATCTAAGTATGAAACATAGTGCATGCTCACTTACCGTCAGACACCTTGACGATACGGTTGTACACGCTACCGCCAGCTTATTTGATGATACAGGTGTTTCATACAGGTGTTTCATATCGCCAAGGTCTTTGACGGTAGGTTATTATACCATACTGCCATAGACCCATAGACCCTGGCGGTAGTAAAAAGGGTTAGATCCTGATTTTTTTTTTTTTACAAGCTAAGATTATATCTCAGTTATCTTTTAAAAAAGGGTCAAAACATGAAATTTGCTAGCTAGGTTACCAACGGGGCCACCAAGAATCTCATTTAAAGTGCTCATCGTCATCATATGCAGGGTTATGTCATACGTGCTGAGGTATGCACGCACGCCCCGAAAGTGCTAGCTAGCTCAAACACAACGAGCTGCATTCAAAGGGCGAACAATTTTTCCATAAGATAATTTTGATTGTTTATACATACATAAATCAAATCAAATGCTACCCCCTCCATCTCAAAATAAATGTCTCAATCTTAGTATAATTTTATACAACTTTAGCACGAAGTTAAGACACATATTTTAAGACGGAGGGAATAGAGTTGGCCAGTGCCCGCCCTGAAACATGAAAATGCGAGCTAGCTGCCTGCTGGTAATTGACACACACACACTCTCTCTCTCTCCATCTGACACGTGATTCTCTCGCATACGCACATGCCTTTTCTGTTCCCCATGAATGAAAGCTACGCTCACTTGCTTTCTTTATTTATTTCGTCCTTTCACGCGTTCGGAGGAAAATAAAAGGAAGAAAGGTTTTGCATGATTCTTTTTAGGTTTTGCACGATTCTGTAGAGCGATTCTAACCATGATTTTCCATTTTGTTGATCTGGTCGAAAAGAAAGACTTTCCACATTACAAATATTATACTGTTTTTTAGTGGGCCGGACGCAGGACATGCAAAAGAAAGACTTTCCACAATAGAAATATTATGCTGTTGATGCAGACCAATTTTTTATTCATTTCTGGTTAATATTTACATAGCGAAAGAACCCTAAAAACTAAAGAAAAACAAAATGGTACTCTACTACCTATCGGAGCTCGGAGGTGAAGTCTATGGGCCCCAGGCGGGATAGTCGGTGGCCAACACAACAACGAAACCGTTGTCGTACTACTCCAGCGCGTTTTGTCATCCTCCACCTTCAGCCCCTCAAAGAGCAGGTTGTGCTCGCTCATTGATGCGGAGCTGCCAACACTTGTGGCAGATGGTGTGGGGTCTGTTCAACGTTGCAAGCACCGCATTGTTCAAGTCGTGGATGTCCGGGTCCGCCACAACCATGGCCGCAATGACATCTTCGGCCGCGCGCTCCACGGGGAGTTGACCCTTCACTGACCGGTGCTCGTCCACAAGCGAGAGGTTATACCGTTGTTCTCCCTGCAGCAGTTGGTACGTGGACACCCACACCTATCCCTTCTCCCCCATCACAGCCACCAACATCCAGTTCTAGTGCTGCTCCACCTACAGCGGGCCGAACCAAGGCACCGGTGGCTCATCCACCTGCACGGTCGCCTACTCATCCTCCTCATGTGCCTCCTCCATCACGATCTCTACCTGGCCATGTGGTTGCCCTATTGTCGGTGTACTAGAGTATGGGTACCCTAGTATCCCGAACTCGTGCACGGGCAGTTGCAGCACCCCGCGACAGGGCTGCCTAGTGACCGCCAAGATCCTCCGTGGTTCCTTTGAAGCCATTCAAGAACAAAGTGTTTAAGCCAAGAAGACAAGACCCCGGCAAGAGGAGCTTGCCGGGAAGGCCACTCAAGGCAAGCAGAAGACAAGACCCCGGCAAGAGGAGCTTGCCGGGAAGGCTTAGTGAGCGACAAGCTTCCGGGCGTGACAAGGATTCAGCCGCGGCAAGGTGCTTGCCACGGCAGGCAACCTGTCTTCATTTCCACTCCAGCTCATCCACCAACGTGTCGCCATGGGGCCATTCCAGGCGTGCGTGTCAAGAGGCTGTGCAGCCAGCGGAGAGCAGCGGTAAGCGGCGCTGACAGGGGTGCCATCGTGGCGAGCGGTGGCGCCCCTGACGGCCCCTTTCTGCACTGTTTAGGCGACATGGACGGGCATTTAATGTTTTTGTCCCTTGCCGTCAGAGTTAGGTAGAATACACTGTACAAAGTAGCTGTACCAACCGCAACTCATTTTTCCCATTTTTGCCCTTGTTTACGTTGCCACCTGTGGTGACCCCTTGAGCCTATAAAAGGAGGCCCATGCGCAACGTAGAGGGGGTTCGGCTGGTTCGACTCATTCGAGACTAGAGACACTCAAGCTAGGTTTTGTAGCTCTCATTGCTCCCTAGCAAGAACACAAGATAATCAGACAAGCAGCAGTAGGAGTATTATCTCTCCGGAGAGCTCTGAAGCTGGGTAAACTGCTCGTGTGCATCGCCTCGATCTGCTCTTCGTGCAATCTCCGCCCCCCACCGAACCACAAGGGACTCGGTCCGCCAGGTCCCATAGGTGTTCGTGGGTTATGATCAGCCTCCCCGACATCTTTGGCGCGCCAGGTAGGGGGTGCGTCGAGGCTGTGTGAACCTGATCCGGCGTTCACACGAGCAACATCTTCATCATCTTCATCAACATGCCACCGAAGAAGAAGGCTTCGGCGGCAGCAGAGCCGTTCGCGTCAAACCCACCACCACCGGAGCTGACGAGTGGCGGGGAAGACGCTGGTGGAGGAACGGGCGTCGTCGAGGGAGCCCACGACGCTGCCAAGTCCAAGGACAAGGCGGCGCAGACCTCGGCGTCCGGATACGTACCGCGTCCATCTCAGGAGGCGCGAGACCGACAGCGTCATGGAGCTCGCAGCGCCATACGTTCGTTGGGCCAAGATCGAGCTGGTGGATCCAGAGACGCTCAAGAGCAGCTCGCGCGCCAACAGGCTGGTGCGAGCGGGGCACGGTCGCCTGGACGGGATACTGCTCCTTCTAATGTATTTAGAAGTCCGAGCACATCCCGCTCCTGGCACCGTTCGCCATTACCGCCCACCACTCAAGCGGAAGCTTTGGCGCGGGCTCAACTGCTCCTTTATTACCCTCCAACGGCTGACAAGGTCGACGAATGGGGGGCCACCATTCAAAGTCTCATCGGCTTTGCCAACGGCGACGTTCCGCGGCAACCAAGCACATTGCTGCCGCGGCGAGACGACAAGGCAAGAGCCGGTGGCGACGAGACCTGTGGGGGTGCAACCACCATGCACTCTCCACCCCGAAGGCCAAGATCGCCGACTCGTCGGATCCACCTCGACAGCGATTCCACCGCTTCATCGGATCCACGAGCTCGCCGTGATCAGCGCCAAGTTCTTCAAGAACGGCAACAAGAAGACGCTCGAACCCGCATCGAGCGCCGAAGAGAAGCACGGCGTCAATCCGACCAGCGCGCTGGGCCCTCTGTCGACGTGCATGCGCCAGGGGAACCAGGTGACTTGCCGTACGCGGTAGGTTACCTTGCGTTCACTCGTGAGCTGCGGTAAGTCCAGTGGCCCGACAAGAAAAATTTCAAGCCAGACGTGCCAGAGAAGTATGATGGCAGGATGCATCCGTCGGAGTTCCTCAGCATCTACACCAGCGCGGTGCAAGCTGCGGGGGGACGGGACGACAAGATCCTCGCCAACTACTTCCCGCTGGTACTCAAGCCAAATGTCAGATCTTGGCTCATGCACTTGCCAGACAGCTCCATATCCTCTTGGGCAGATCTATGCCATCAGTTTGTCGGCGCCTTCACAGGCGGCCACAAGCCTCATGGCCAAGAAAGTGACCTTCACCTGCTCGCCCAGAAGGAGGGAGAGTCCCTGCGCAAGTTCATTCAAAGATTCAACCGTGTGCACTACAACATCCCAGATGTCCACCCTGCCGCGGTGATCAACGCGTTTCATCAAAACGTGCGGAACCGTAGGATGAGGGAAGAGATGGCGATGTGCAAAGTCAAGGACGTCAGTGAGCTGTATGCCTTGGCCGACAAGTGTGCACGTGCTGAAGAAGGAAGAAGACTCCCAGGAGAGAATGTAGAAGCAGGATCTGATAGTGAGGAGACCGCCCCGGCAAAGAAGAGTCGGCGGCGGAACAACCGAAGGAAGAAGAGCAAAGAGGTACTAGTTGTCGAGCAGTCCGGCAACGGTGGCGCCACCAAGAAAGCCAAAGTTGGTGGCTCTGGCAAGGAGGTTGCCGCTGGCGCCGACTGCAAGCCTGTGGCGGCCGTCGACAAGCAGGACAGCTCCAACAAACAGTACTGCAAGATTCACCGCACCAAGGGCCACGACCTCCAGAGCTGCAAGAAGGTCGAGCAGCTTGTAGAACAGCAGAAGGCTGAGTACGAGCGGCGAGACAAGGAGAAGGCCCAGGAAGGTGCTGGAGCAGCTAGCAAGAAGCGACCCGGCCGGGGAGGACGCCGCGGCAAGGCCAAGCAGCGGCAAGGAGACAGACCACCCCGCGGCCGCGACAAGGATGAAGACGACGATGACGATGAAGATATGGAAGATGATGAAGCTGATGAGCAGGAGTTTCAGAAAGCCATGGAGGTCCTCTGCGTTGACGGTGGTGCTTCTCTGCATACCTCACACCGCCAGCTCAAGCAATGGACGCGGGAGGTTAATGCAGCAGAACCATCCGTAGAGTCATGCAGGCCTTTGAAATGGTCCAGCACGCCTATCATCTTTGATATTGAGGACCACCCTGATCGCATAACCGCGGTCGGGTGCTTGCCGATGTTGGTCTCACCAACTATCCGCAACCTCAAGGTCACCAAGATGCTAGTTGACGGCGGGGCCGGCTTAAACCTGATCTCCTCCGCAGTGCTCCAGAAGCTTCAGATCCCTGACAGCGAGCTCGAAGAGACTGGCACATTCCAAGGAATCAACCCAGGAAGGAGCAAGCCGAAAGGGAAGATCACGTTGCCGGTAACATTTGGCAGCGAGCTAAACTTCAGGACTGAGAGGGTCACGTTTGACGTCGCTGATTTTCCATTGCCTTACAATGGAATACTTGGCCGTCCAACACTCGCCAAGTTCATGGCAGCCTCTCATTATGCATACAACTTGCTCAAGATGCCTGGCCCGATAAGTGTCATATCTGTCCATGGCGACAAGAAGGATGCCCTTATCTGCGCCGACAAGATCTACCGGGAGGCAGCAGCTGCAACAGATAGCGAATCACTTGCCGCTGAAGCTCCCGGGGGGAAGAAGAAGACCAAGTCCGACAAGAGCTCTGATGCCCACTCCGGCAAGCGCACCTCTTCGGAGTGCTGCGCTACCGTCGAGGACGCACCATCGAGCTCCACCGGCAAGTGCAAGAATACGATGGCAGCTCCAGCGAAGACCAAGAAGGTGCCCGCCAAGGAGGACGGCACTGGTGGTGCCTTCAGCATCAGTGCCACTCTCGACCCTAAATAGGAAGGCGCACTCGTTGCTTTCCTGCGGGCGAATGTCGACGTGTTTGCATGGCAACCGTCTGACATCCCCGGTGTTCCCAGGAAAGTAATTGAGCATCACCTAGCTGTCTGTCATCATGCGCGGCCCGTCAAGCAAAAAGTCAGAAAACATGTAGTGGAGCGCCAAGAATTCATAGCAGAAGAGATCAAGAAGTTGGAAGCAGCAGGCCTTGTCAGAGGAGTGTTCCATCCCACGTGGTTGGCCAATCCGGTAGTTGTACGAAAGGCAAATGGGAAATGGAGACTCTGTATCGACTTCACAGATGTTAATAAAGCTTGTCCCAAAGACCCATTTCCCTTGCTGCGTATCGACCAGATTGTTGACTCCACGGTTGGATGTGATTTGCTTTCATTTCTTGATGCATATTCAGGATATCATCAGATCTTCATGGCAGAAGAGGATGAGGAGAAAACCGCATTCATCACCCCATGTGGCACATACTGCTTTATACGGATGCCTTTTGGGCTAAAGAATGCTGGTTCAACGTTTGCAAGAGTAGTCCATGACGCTTTTGAGCCGCAAATGCACAGAAATGTAGAAGCCTACATGGATGACATAGTGGTCAAAAGCAAGGACAAAGCAACTCTGGTTCAAGATTTAGATGAGACCTTTGCAAATCTGCGCAAGATCAACCTCAAGCTCACCCCGAGAAGTGTGTGTTCGGAGTCCCTTCCGGCAAGCTTCTCGGGTTCTTCGTGTCTCAACGGGGAATTGAAGCCAATCCCGACAAGATCAAGGCCATTGAACAAATTGAAGCACCAAAGCGCGTCAAGGATGTACGAAGACTTGCCGGTTGCGTGGCTGCTCTCAGCAGGTTTATCTCTAGGTCTGCTGAGCGCGCCCTGCCATTTTTCAAGATTTTGAAAAAGGCAGGTCCAATTAAATGGACTCCCGAAGCGGAGGCTGCGCTGCAGGACTTAAAGAGGTACCTGTCCTCTACTCCAATACTTGTCGCACCTAGGCCACAAGAGAAGTCGCTGCTATATATAGCGACAACCAATCAAGTGGTTAGTGTTGCGTTAGTAGCGGAAAGGGAGGCAGATGATGAGCCCGCAACCAAGACAGATACATCCAGCGACAAGCAGGGGGCTTCACCGACGAGCTCTGGTCCCGACAAGGACGGATCTGCGCAGGATTGCGAGAAGATGCAGAAAAGGATGGTGCAGCGCCCAGTCTACTTTGTCAGTTCCCTTCTGCAGGGGGCTAGGTCAAGGTACTCTGGTGTGCAGAAATTGCTTTTAGGCCTCCTCATGGCCTCGAGAAAGCTGCGCCATTACTTCCAAGCACATGAGATCACAGTTGTCACTCGCTTTCCGCTGAAGAGAATACTGCAAAATCCAGAAGCAACAGGCAGGATTGTCGAGTGGGCACTGGAACTGTCAAGCTTTGGCCTCAAGTTCGAAAGCACTTCAACTATCCAAAGAAGGGCACTGGCAGAGTTCATAGCAGAATGGACGCCGACGCAAGATGAAGAAATTCCAGAGACGAGCATCCCCGTCAAGGAGGCAAGTAAAGAGTGGCTGATGTACTTCGACGGTGCCTTTTCGCTGCAAGGCGCCGGTGCGGGCGTACTGCTTGTCGCGCCCACCGGAGAGCACCTCAAGTACATAGTCCAAATGCACTTTCCCAAGGAGCAAGCAACAAATAATACTGCAGAGTATGAAGGTTTGCTTGCCGGTCTCAGAATTGCAGTAGACCTTGGGATCAAGAAGCTCATTGTCAGGGGTGACTCGCAGCTTGTCATCCGCCAAGTAAACAAAGATTATCAGAGTCCGTTGATGGAAGCCTATGTTGATGAAGTGAGAAAGCTAGAAGAGCACTTTGACGGCCTACAAATGGAACATGTTCCAAGAGCTCAGAATGATATTGCTGATGGCCTGTCAAAGTGCACCGCACTCAAGTTACCTGTGGAACCAGGAATTTTTGTGCTCAAGCTGACTCAACCGACTGTAACGCCATCAACTGGACAGAACAAGAAGAGGAAGTTGATTTCTGGTGACTACTTCCCGGCCGAGCTTCCCGAAGCCGCCGCCGCGAAGGTCCCCAAGTTCAACACCAAAAGTGCTGAGGAGCAGTCTGCTCCGACAAACTCCAGGGTTTGTTTCGTTGAAGCAGACGCTCCCGACAAGTTTTTCTCCGACAAGCTTGTCGGGGAACATCAAGCTCCGGCCGAGCCGCAGGTTCTTGCCGTAGAAGCTGATGTTCCCGCAGCAGCAGATGTGCCTTTAGTCCTTGTTGTCGAGCCGCAAGCTCCAGCATGGGCGCAGCAGATCGTCCATTTCCTTCAGACAGGAGAACTTCCCGAAGAGCAAGAAGAAGCGGAAAGAGTAGCCCGACAGTCAAGTATGTACCAGTTTGTCGACAACATGCTGTACAGAAGAAGACTCAACGGTGTGAAATTGAAGTGTATTCACCGGGAAGATGGACAGAAGCTGTTGGCAGAGATACACGGAGGCATATGTGGTCACCACATTGGCGCAAGAGCACTTGCCGGCAAAGCTTTCCGGCAAGGTTTCTTCTGGCCGACAGCCCTCCAGGATGCAACTGCACAAGTAACCAAGTGTGAAGCGTGCCAGTTCCATTCCAAGCAGATACACCAGCCAGCTCAAGCTCTCCAGACGATCCCTTTATCCTGGCCATTTTCGGTCTGGGGGCTCGACATCCTCGGCCCCTTTCCCCGAGCTGTCGGGGGCTTTGATTACTTGTACGTCGCAATCGACAAGTTCACAAAGTGGCCGGAAGTGGATGCAGTGAGGAAGGTGACAGTTCAGTCAGCAGTCAAGTTCCTTAGGTCAATTGTTTGCCGTTTTGGGATTCCTAACCGGATCATCACCGACAACGGCACACAGTTCACGAGCCGCACCTTCATGCAGTATGTCCAAGATCTTGGCGCTAAGGTCTGCTTTGCTTCTGTTGCTCATCCAAGAAGCAACGGTCAAGCAGAGAGGGCAAATGCTGAAGTGTTGCGAGGGCTCAAGACCAGAACTTTTGACAGGCTGCACAAGTGCGGAAGAAACTGGATTGAGGAGCTGCCGGTGGTTCTTTGGTCGATCAGGACGACACTAAATCGAGCCACTGGCCAGACACCTTTCGCTCTAGTCTATGGAGCAGAGGCAGTTCTCCCCACGGAACTCGTATACGGGTCACCTCGAGTACTCGCTTATGATGAGCTTGAACAAGAGCAGCTGCGACAAGATGACGCACTGCTCCTTTAGGAGGACCGTCTTCAGGCTGCTGTACGAGCTGCTCGTTACCAGCAAGCTTTGCACCGCTACCATAGCCGCAAAGTTAGTGCCAGAAGTTTCGAGGAAGGCGACCTTGTTCTTCGGCGCGTTCAATCCGCCAAGAATTCCAACAAGTTGACGCCGAAGTGGGAAGGCCCTTTTCGGATGAAACGAGTCACTAGGCCTGGCGCTGTCCGCCTTGAGACCGAAGATGTCGTTCCGGTGAGCAACTCCTGTAACATAGAGCATCTTCGTAAGTTTTACCCATAGGGCGCGGTTGCCGGAACCCGTTCCGGCAACCACCTTTTGTACAAGTCTTGCCGATGTTGCATGTAATCCTTTGTACAAAGCCGGGCGCAGACCCCGTGCATCAGTAAAGCTCATGTGTTGCGCGCAACTTGTCAATTTCATGCTTTCATAATCAATTTGCACGTGTTATCTGACATTTTGTGCAGCATCCACACCCGGTAAGCAGTAACGAGCCATGAGGCTCCATAACTTTATTTTCTCTTCTTTCTTCTCAAAAAGAAAGGAAGGTTCCTTCGCCCACAAGTTAGCTGGGGGGAAGGAGAAGGTAATGGTGTGGACCGCCAAGCGTCGCTCGAGGAAGTTTCGCCTTACCGGGAAACAAACGACAGAAAAGCTAAGTTGCTAAAGTTTGAGCAATCAGTTTTTTAAATTTTTAAGTTATCTTCCTCGAACGATAGTACTTTGTATGGAAAACCTGTGCGCGGAGGAACCAACTCATAGCTAGTCGCACCCTTACTTTGTTTCGAGTCCGCTCAACAACTTAAGTGAGCTGGAACTAGTTGCGACAAGGTTGCTTGTCGGAGGCGGCACCGCCAGCAGGCTGCTGATGTTCCGCACTCAGCTCTCACGGCAAGGGTGCCCGCGCCGACAAGTTCCCTAAAAAGCGTAGGGCACAAACATACAAAGGAAGGAATCAAGTAAAGGAAATAACATTGCAATCGTTGCCTAAGATAGAGTATATTACAAAACTAACTTGTCGCAGATCTAATAAATTGTTCTCCTAAACATGATCAACAGCGACAAAGGAAAGATAAATTTGGCGGCCTAGTCCACGTGGTCGCCATCGACCCTCTTGACCCCGCTCACCCTGTCCACAATGGGTGCGACAAGGGCCTTGAGCGCTTCAACGTCAGCAGTCGGCGGCAAGGACTTGAGGACGTTGGCAAAGCTAACGCCTGGATTGCGGAAGGCCACCTTCATCAGCACCTTCTGAAGAGCCCCTGCGCAGATTTGGCGCGACTCGTCGGCCAGCTGCTCTGGGATCTCTTCCCGGAGCCGCCGGAGAGCCGCCACCACGCCCTTGAAGAACAGGCTAAGCTTGGCACTGAGTTGGAGATGCTCGTCGGTGGAGTACCCGAGATCCACCATCCCCAACTCCATCAGCTCCCTGTCGATGGCGGCGGCTGTATCCACAAGACCCTCGGTCCAGTGCATCACATTCTCTTTGAAGGTGTTATGGGCGGTCGTGGCATTCGCCAGCAGCTCCTCGTTGGCCTTGATCTTCTCCAACTGGCCCGCTTCCCGCTCCTTGGCTCCGTCCAGCGTCTCCATCAAGGTGGTCAGCTTCAGCTCAAGATCTGCCTTGGAGTCCTTGGCGGCGTCGAGCTCTTTGATCCTCTCAGCAAGACGGCCCTGCAACTCGCCAAGAGTGTAGGCGTCCTTCTCGCGCTCGTGCTTCAGCGCAGCGAGCTCCTCGCCGCTCTTCTGAAGGTTGGCCTCCAATTGCGTCACCTTCATCTCCAACTCCTTCTTGGCGGCCTCGGCAGCTGCGGCAGCGCCCTTTGCTTCCTTGAGAGCTCCGCCAAGTGATTGCTCGCGCGCGGCAAGCTCTTCCTCATAGCTGTCAAGGTTGATCTTCCGCTGCGCCAGCTCGCCTTCTTGCGCAGATAGCTTCTCGCCGGCAAGCCTTTGCTGCTCCTCGACCTCAGCCTTCTCAAGGATGAAGGCTGTGCGCTCTTCGAAGAGTTGCTCCCGCGCTTCTGCTACATTCCGGAGAGCTTCTTGATTGGCGCCCCGGAGCTCTTCTGCGCGCTTCTCCATGTCTGCTCCCGCCCTCGCGACAAGTGCTTCCCGGGACTCCAGCTTAGCTTGTCGGGCGCGGTAGAGCGACAGCAGCTTCTTCAGCAGCTGCTCCTCCTCAGACTCGCCGCTGCCGCTGCTTGGCGCGTCAACCAGCGACAGCCCAGCGGAGGCGAGCAGCTCTTCGTCGAAGTTCTCTCCCTCGACCGGCGCCCTGGAGCTCGACGCCCATGGGAGCTTGATTTAGACGTCGTCGCCGGCCTTCAGATAGGCGTCGGGCCGGGGCTCTTCGGAGCCTGATGCTGCATCGGTGGCGGATGGATCGGCGGTCGGTGTAGCGCCTGGCGCTCCTGCGGCCTCAGGGTCGTCAGTACGATCGCCAGACCCCTCGCCAGCCTTTGCTGCGGCAGCCTTGGCGGCCTCCACGCCGGCGGACCCATCGGCGCCGGCCTCTTCCTCCATGGTGGCGGCTTCGTCAGTGTTGCCGTGCGCGCCCTCCTCGCCGGCGACCTCAATCTCCATCGGATCTGCGGCAGATGGATCTGACGATCAGAAAAAGAAAGAACAGTCGAGCAAATGTTTGAAAAGAAGAACAGAAGAAAAAAAAGAATCCAAGGGAAAATTTTCAAGCAAGAGGATTACCTGCGATAGGATCTGTGGCCGCGGTCTCCACCACCGGAGGATCGCTGGCGCTGCCCCTTGTCGGAGAAACATCCCTTGTCGGAGAGGCCTCCCTTGCCGGAGAGCGCTCCCTTGCCGGAGAATTCTCCCTTGGCGGCGTAGTTGAAGCAGACGGAATTTCGGGAGCGGCTTCCGGGCCCTCCTGATGAGGCTGCTCTGCTCCTACACAAATCAACAAGTCAGATATCAGTGAAGAAGGAGCACCCATGCACACCTAACCGTAAGAAATAAACCAAATACTTACGCTGGGGGCTGTGCTGGGGGCTGCTCTGAGGAAGGGTTGCCGGGTCCGGCAAGGGGGTCTCAGACGCGCCTCCTGTCGCCACGGGGGGATCGTCTTCGATGACAACCACCGGGGTCTTGGCTCTCTTTGACGCTCTACCGCGGTCTTGCGGAGGCGCCTTCTTGGTGGAGCTGTGGGCTCCTCCCGCGGCAAGCTACCTGAAGGTGGGGGGGAGGCGCCCCCGGCAGGCTCGTTCGGCTCAGCTTCAGGCTCGGCCTGCTCCTCCGCGCCGGCAAGCTCCTCTCGATCGGCAAGGATTGCCGCTTCTGCTGCCTCCGCCTCCTCCACGGTGAACCCGAATTCACCAGCGGCAGCAGCTTCTGCCGCCTCCTCCATCCTGGTGGCGATGCGATGCAGCTCGGCGTTGGTGGTGTCGCGTGTGAGCCACTTCTGGTCGTCGGGGCGGATCAACACTTCTTCCAGGCTGTCGAAGAACTGCTGCACGACGTCATCGGCGGGCTCTTGCCAAGTTGGAACGATCCCATGGGAATCACACAACGGCATCATTGCACGGATGCGGTCGAGCGAAGAGTTGTTACACAAAGGAACGACCCCCCTCGGCAACATGAACCACTCGGGGTGATCTGGGTCGTGCTTGAACAGCTCCAGCAGCATCGCATCCAGCACCAAGACGGTGAAATTCCAGTTGAGGCCCGGGCGCAGCCGCATGATGTTCGCCGCATTTTGGAACTCCCAAGCAGGCCTCCTCCTCTCCTGCAAGGGAGCGATGCGGCGGCGAAGGAAATCTGCGCCAACGGTGCCTACAGTGAGTCCGGCATGCCTGAGGCATAAGATCCGCGTCACAGCAATCTTCAACCTAGCATCCTCTGGCGCCAAGTTGCTCCAATCGTTGCCGCGCACTATGGGAGTTTGGCGCTGGGCAGTGAAGGGCTGCGGGTTTTCCTCGATGATCCAACACCAATCGGCTCTCCACTCCTCCCACTTGCTGCGGAGCTCTCCTTCCAGATATGCTTCTTTCTTGCCAATCCTGGAGATCCAGGCAATCCCTCCGGCAAGTGGCTCTCCTCTCTCAACGCGGGGCATGAAGAAGTGGCGGAAGAGGGCTACGTTTGGGTGGACTCCGACAAATTTTTCGCAAAGGTGTGCGAAAACCCCATGGTCAGGACAACATTGGGGGTGAAATCAAGGAGGCGAAGCCCGTAGGTGTTCATGATATCGCAAAAGAACTCAGAGAAGGGCGGGCACAGCCCGCAGTAGAAGAAGAGCGCGAAGAAGGGGTACCCAACAGAAACCAACTCTGATGTGGCGGCAGAGATTACCCTCGTGCGCGGATGCGCCCGTGTCTCCGTCGACCAGAAGAGGTAGTACCCTTCCCTCAGCTCCTTTGCGTCGAGCTGGGGGTCGGAGGTGGCCCGCTCCTTTCGCAGCGCCGCGAGCCGCTGCGCCTCGGCCGACTTCACGCCCTTCCCCTTGTCGGCTTTCGGAGCCATGGTGGAGGTGGTGGAGGAGGCCGACGGCGTTGATGGCGTTGGTGGCGATGGGGGGCGGAGCGTCGCTCTCTTCAGACTCGAGAAGGAGGGAGGGAGCGATGGTGGTTTTTGAGATGTGACAGCAATGGCGAGGTGGGCGACCTGCCCCTGTTTCCCCTGCTTATAAGGAGGGAGAGGGGGCGGACGTTCCGCTTTTCCAATTAAAGAAAGCCCCCACGATCTCTCCCATGACGCCATGTTCGGCGCGTGCTGTTCGTGGGGGACGTGGTGGGTCCGGGGCGAGTAACGGCGTGATCTAGGCCGCGCGTGCCCGTGCACTGTTTTGGGCCTGGCCCAACAGCGCTCGGCACCGTGTGTGGCCCAGGCCCGGGGGCTCCTGTCAGTGTACTAGAGTAGGGGTACCCTAGTATCCCGAACCCGTGCACGGGCAGTTGCAGCACCCCGCGGCAGGGCTGCCTAGTGACCGCCAAGATCCTCCGTGGTTCCTTTGAAGCCATTCAAGAACAAAGTATTTAAGCCAAGAAGACAAGACCCCGGCAAGAGGAGCTTGCCGGGAAGGCCACTCAAGGCACCCAGAAGACAAGACCCCGGCAAGAGGAGCTTGCCGGGAAGGCTTGGTGAGCGACAAGCTTCCGGGCGCGACAAGGATTCAGCCGCGGCAAGGTGCTTGCTGCGACAAGCAACCTCTCTTCATTTCCACTCCAGCTCATCCACCAACGTGTCGCCATGGGGCCATTCCAGGCGTGCGTGTCAAGAGGCTGTGCAGCCAGCGGAGAGCAGCGGTAAGCGGCGCTGACAGGGGTGCCATCGTGGCGAGCGGTGGCGCCCCTGACGGTCCCTTTCTGCACTGTTTAGGCGACATGGACGGGCATTTAATGTTTTTGTCCCTTGCCGTCAGAGTTAGGTAGAATACACTGTACAAAGTAGTTGTACCAACCGCAACTCATTTTTCCCATTTTTGCCCTTGTTTACGTTGCCACCTGTGGTGTCCCCTTGAGCCTATAAAAGGAGGCCCATGCGCAACGTAGAGGGGGTTCGGCTGGTTCGACTCATTCGAGACTAGAGACACTCAAGCTAGGTTTTGTAGCTCTCATTGCTCCCTAGCAAGAACACAAGATAATCAGACAAGCAGCAGTAGGAGTATTATCTCTCCGGAGAGCTCCGAAGCTGGGTAAACTGCTCGTGTGCATCGCCTCGATCTGCTCTTCGTGCAATCTCCGCCCCCCACCGAACCACAAGGGACTCGGTCCGCCAGGTCCCATAGGTGTTCGTGGGTTACGATCAGCCTCCCTGACACCTATCCCCCCTTTTAGGCGTTAAGCTCTGGAGAGCTCGGAATTTGGCCCGCCTAGGTGGGCCTGGCACCAAGCGTTCATGGCGTGAAAATCCACAACAATTTTGACGCGGTGGCCCGGCAAAATCTCCTCCACCATGAATGAATGGATCTAGCCATTGTTACGGCTGATGACAAAAGACGCTGCTAAGAGGTGTTTGCACAACGGCTTAGTGCGAGAAGGGCTCGGAGGGGTGGGTTCTGGGGCATGGTCGGACGACTTAAATAGCCAATGCAACAGGAGTGTCGGGTTAAATGAGGATGATACGTCTCCAACATATCTACTTTTCCAAACACTTTTGCCTTGTTTTGGACCTTAATTTGCGTGCTTTGAATGAAACTAACCCGCATTGACGTTGTTTTCAGCAGAACTGCCATGGTGTTGTTTATTGTGCAAAAAACAAAAGTTCTTGGAATGACCTGAAAATCCACAGAGATAACTTTTGGAAAATATAAAAAATACTGGTGAAAGAATCGAGGCAAAGGGGCCCACACCCTGTCCACGAGGGTGGGGGCACGCCCAGGGCCGCCGCCAAGCCCTAATCTCTCTCGGGAGGGCTGATCTGGAGTCCGTTCGGGGCTCCGGAGAGGGGGATTCGTCGCCGTCGTCATCATCATCCATCCTCCATCACCAATTTCATGATACTCACCGCCGTACGTGAGTAATTCCATCGTAGGCTTGTTGGACGGTGATAGGTTGGATGAGATTTACCATGTAATCAAATTAGTTTTGTTAGGGTTTGATCCCTAGTATCCACTATGTTCTGAGATTGATGTTGCTATGACTTTGCTATGCTTAATGCTTGTCACTAGGGCCCGAGTGCCATGATTTCAGATCTGAACCTATTATATTTTCATGAATATATGTGAGTTCTTGATCCTATCTTGCAAGTCTATAGTCACCTATTATGTGTTATGATCCGACAACCCCGAAGTGACAATAATCGGGATACTTCTCGGTGATGACCATAGTTTGAGGAGTTCATGTATTCACTATGTGCTAATGCTTTGTTCCAGTTCTCTATTAAAAGGAGGCCTTAATATCCCTTAGTTTCCACTAGGACCCCGCTGCCACGGGAGGGTAGGACAAAAGATGGCATGCAAGTTCTTTTCCATAAGCATGTATGACTATATTCGGAATACATGCCTACATAACATTGACGAACTGGAGCTAGTTCTGTGTCACCCTATGTTATAGCTATTCGACATAATTATCTATCACTGATCCAATGACTTTGAGCTTTTCACATATTGTGCTTCACTTATTTACTTTTCCATTGCTACTGTTACAACTACTACAAAATTGATATCTTTACTTTTGCCACTATTACCATTACTATCATACTTCTTTGCTGCAGATACTAAGTTATCCAAGTGTGGTTGAATTGACAACTCAACTGCTAATACTTAAGAATATTCTTTCGCTCCCCTTGTGTCGAATCAATAAATTTGGTTTGAATACTCTATCCTCGAAATCTGTTGCGATCCCCTACACTTGTGGGTTATCAAGACTAATTTCTTGCGCCGTTGCCGTGGAGCATAGCTCTATTCTTTGAGTCACTTGGGATTTATATGTGTTGATCACTATGAGGAACTTGAAAGACGAAAGAACCAAGATTTTTCCCTCAACTACGAGGGGAGGTAAGGAACTGCCATCTAGCTCTGCACTAGATTCTCCTTCTGTTTTGAGTAAGCTTGCGACACCTAAACCTGCTACTACTATGAATTCTGATATGTCGCGTGTTATTGATGATGCCACTTCTGCTATGCATGGTACTTATGATGAAACTACTTCTGTGCGTGATACTACTGTGCCATTAGGGGAATTTCTTGATGAACAACTTGCTAGGGTTAGAGAGCATGAAATTATTAATGATGATGTTATTGATGATAGTGATGATGAAAGTTCTCCCCATGAATATGAATTACCTATTGTTCCTGAGGGTTATGTTATGGATGAAGAAGCTGCTAGAGCTATTTTTGCTTGCAAAGATAGATATGATCTTAAGAAGTTATTAGCTAAATGGAAGCAGCAATCTCTTAATGCTAAAATGAAACCTGACCCCGCTTTTGCTACTTCACCTATCTGTGTTACTGATAAGGATTATGAATTCTCTGTTGATCCTGAAATAATTACTTTGGTTGAATCTGATTCTTTTTATGGCTATGAATCTGAAACT
>LR880969.1:791849893-791866230 GCA_904067115.1 Aegilops sharonensis | reverse complement strand
AGTGCGGTTAACCGTTGGAGTACCAAACGAGCTCCAAATGACCCGAAACTTGACCGGTGGTCTACGGGTGGTATACCAAGGCCACTAGACAAACCTCGGTCCATTTCGAGAAGGTTTAATACCCGCACACGGAAAAACGTAAAAGGGACCGCCGGGGAAGATAGGAGTGCCGGATTGCAAAACGGACAACGGGAAAAATGCTCGGAATCATGAGACGAACACGTATGCAAATGCGATGCACATGATGACATAATATAAAATGCATGACACGGACAAAAATGCAAAAAGAAGGAAAAACCAACCACGGAGGGAATATCATATATCAATGCCGAAAATGGCAAGAGTCGGAGTTACAAATATGGAAAGTTACTTCCGGGGTGTTACAGCTATGGTCAAACATCGTTTTCTTTTGAGGAGTGAACAATTCCTCAAGTATCGACTAATCCTTGACAGACGTAGCTTTGTCCATGTTACTCTCCCTACTCCTTTCCTTTTTTATTACCAGGCAAAACGAAGATATGTTGTTTCCAGGGAGGAGGCAGCTGAACACGAGGGGAGAGCCGAGGCGGCTCACCAACATGCCGCAGCTCAGGATGCATTTGCTGCTGCATCTCACTATGACCCCAGTTATAATTTCGGATATCAGCCAGGCTATCCTTGGGGGAGTACGTATTTCTCACCGACTTTACATTCATGTTCACACACTATTCCAGTTGTCGGTGCTCATACTCTTTCATTGTATTATCCATGCTAGTTTATTTTCTTTTTCTAGCTTCCTTCTTGTGTGTTTGATAAACCTTAAGAAAAACCAAAATAAATAGTTAGTTTAATTTCCATGCTTGTAGTACAAATTAAAATGAAAACCCAAAAAGATTTCTCGTTCTTCTTCTTGCTTGTTGGGAGCTTTCCCGTGTAAATAGTTTTATTTTCTTTTCTTTCCTTTGGGGGTCGAGAGTAGAAGACCATATAGAAAATGTTTAGTGGCTCTCATGTGCATGATTGTTTATTTAACTTAGAGCCCATATTACTTTGTCTTCTCTCTTGAATTGAATGCTTGCAGATTCCAGCTTAGTCCAATGCATGTGGACTATTATTATTATAAACACCGTTCGGTCGTGCAAGTGAAAGGCAATAATGATGATATATGATGGACTGATTGAGATGAGAGAAGCTGGTATGAACTCGACTTCTTTTATGTTTGTCAATATGATAAGTTCATCGTTCCTGATTCAGCTTATTATGAAGTAAACATGTTTGCAATGACATTTAGAGATTATAGTTGCTTGTGCCATGCTTAATTAGCTATGAGTTATAACGGTTTACCTTGTGTGCCAACATGCTATTAAAATGATTGTGATGTGGTATGATGGGATGGTATCCTCCTTTGAATGAATTGAGTGACTCGACTTGGTACATGTTCACGAATGTAGTTGAAACAAATCAACATAGCCTTCACGATATTTATGTTCATGGTGGATTATATCCTACTCATGCTTGTACTCGGTGTAAATTAATTTTAATGCATGTTCATGACTGTTGTCGCTCTCTCAATTGGTCGCTTCCCAGTCTTTTGCTAGCCTTCACCTGTACTAAGCGGGAATAATGCTTGTGCATCCAAACTCCATAAACCCCAAAGATATTCCATATGAGTCCACCATACCTTCCTATATGCGGTATCTACCTGCCATTCCAACTAAATTTGTATGTGCCAAACTCCAAACCTTCAAATGAAATTCTGTTTTGTATGCTCGAGCAGCTCATGTTTCAACTAGGGTTGTCTGTATCTTCCATGCTAGGTGGGTTATTCTCAAGAGGAGTGGACTCCACTCCTCATCACGAGAAAATGGCCGGTAATCGGGATGCCCAGTCCCATGATCAAAAGATCAAAGCAAATCAAAATAATTAAACAAAACTCCCCCAGGGCTGTTGTTAGTTGGAGGCACTCGTTGTTTCGAGCAAGCTATGCATTGATGCTTGTTGGTGGTGGGGGAGTATAAACTTTTACCATTATGTTTGGGAAACGCATATAATGCATGTAGTATGGAAGATATCGCCATCTCTTAGTTGCTGCGTTGACAGTGAAAGTATGCCGCCCAAAATGTTATTCATCTCTATTTTAAAATCGAGCTCTGGCAGCTCTACAAATCCCTGCTTCCATCTGCGAAGGGCCTATCTATTTACTTTTATGTTGAGTCATCACCTTCTTATTAAAAAGCACCCGCTGGAGAGCACACTGTCATTTGCGTTCATTACTATTAGTTTATATTGGGTATGACGACTGGATCTCTTTTACCATGAATTACAATGTTTAGTCGGTCCTTGGTCTTTAAAGGTGCTCTGCATTTATGTTTTGCGGTCTCAGAAAGGGCTAGCGAGATACCATCTTGTTATATCATATTATGATTGTGTTGAGAAAGTGTTGTCATCCGAGTTTTATTATTATCGCTCGCTAGTTGATTATGCCATTGATATGAGTAAATGTGAGACCTAAGTGTTATTGTGAGTATGGTTAGTTCATAACCTTTTCTGAAAACTTGAATGTTGTTTTTACATATTTACAACAACAAGAGAAAATAGAGTTTGTAAAAGTTTTTCTTTATCACTTTCAGTTTATCAACTGAACTGCTTGAGGACAAGCAAAGGTTTAAGCTTGGGGAAGTTGATACGTCTCCAACGTATCTACTTTTCCAAACACTTTTGCCCTTGTTTTCGACCCTAATTTGCATGATTTGAATGAAACTAACCGGGACTGACGTAGTTTTCAGCAGAACTGCCATGATGTTGTTTATTGTGCAGAAAACAAAAGTTCTCGGAATGACCTAAAAATCCACGGAGATAACTTTTGGAAAATATAAAAAATACTGGCGAAAGAATCAAGGCCAGGGGGCACACCCTGTCCACGTGGGTGGGGGGCGCGCCCTCCCCCCTGGGCGCGCCCCCCTGTCTCGTAAGCCCCCTGATGCTCCACCGACCTCAACTCCAACTCTATATATTCCGTTTCACGGAGAAAAAAATTAGAGAGAAAGTTTCATCGCGTTTTACGATACGGAGCCGCCGCCAAGCCCTAATCTCTCTCGGGAGGGCTGATCTGTAGTTTGTTCGGGGCTCTGGAGAGGGGGATTCGTCGCCGTCGTCATCATCAACCATCCTCCATCACCAATTTCATGATGCTCACCGCCGTGCGTGAGTATTTCCATCATAGGCTTGCTGGACGGTGATGGGTTGGATGAGATTTACCATGTAATCAAGTTAATTTTGTTAGGGTTTGATCCCTAGTATCCAGTATGTTCTGAGATTGATGTTGCTATGACTTTGTTATTCTTAATGCTTGTCACTAGGGCCCGAGTGCCATGATTTCAGATCTGAACCTATTATGTTTTCATGAATATATGTGAGTTCTTGATCCTATCTTGCAAGTCTATAGTCACCTATTATGTGTTATGATCTGACAACCCCGAACTGACAATAATCGGGATACTTCACGGTGAAGACCATAGTTTGAGGAGTTCATGTATTCACTATGTGCTAATGCTTTGTTACGTTTCTCTATTAAAAGGAGGCCTTAATATCCCTTAGTTTCCACTAGGACCCCGCTGCCACGGGAGGGTAGGACAAAAGATGTCATGCAAGTTCTTATCCATAAGCACGTATGACTATATTCGGAATACATGCCTACATTACATTAATGAACTGGAGCTAGTTCTGTGTCACCCTATGTTATAGCTATTAAATGAGGAATTGCATCTGACATAATTATCCATCACTGAATCAATGCCTACGAGCTTTTCACATATTGTGCTTCGCTTATTTACTTTTCCGTTGCTACTGTTACTTTGGTGAACCACTGTGACGTCATCTTCTGTCACTGCAGTAAATCATCGTCATGTCATCTCTGCATAAAAAGATTTATGAAGATTCCCTTCTCTTAAATAAATCCTAAAGATCGATGCAACAACTGCGCCCCCTTTTGCCGCTTCAGGCCCCTCGATTCTCGCGCCTGCCGTTTATTCCCTTTTCTTTATAAATAGGGTCGGGGGGTCTTTCCATTTTCCCCCTTGCCTCTCGTCTTCCTCCTCGCGACCCGAAGAACTCCAGCGACGCTGCCGCCATCGGTCCTCGAATCTGCCCCGACTTAGGCCGCTCACCCTATTCATACCAGAGCTCCTGCGATACTCCTCCGCTGCTGCGCGGCCCTAGTAAGTTTTCTTCCCGTAACCCTAGATCTCCATCAGGGCTTCAAGTTCATCTGTGTTCATCGATATTCATCAGTGCTTCTCCGCCTTTCCCTTAGCCTCTTTACTGAATCTGGCTATGCCTGATTGTTTCTTTCACGGCTAGATCCGTAACTTTAGTCTGTCGCACCAGAGCATCTTGTTGTTCCTAGAAAAACTCCATCTGGACCTTCTCTGTTCCTCTTTGCGCCATTGTAGGGCTTCAGATTAATTTTCTTTATTGAACCACGGTAGATCCAAAATTATACTGCCATATTTTGAAATCTGTTTCTGTAAACACTTAGTAGATTTCAGTTCTGCCTCTTCTGTTTAAGGGCGGTTTAACCTTTAATAGTTGATAATCCGCCATATGCCATTAGCCCTCACTTAAACCGCCGTCTTGTCTTGAGTAGTAAATTCCGGTTTAACTCACATATATGGTTTCATCAAATTCCCCGGTTTAACACCAATTAGTACACATCAACCATCTATCATAAACCGGCCTTCATTTTTCTTTTACAGTTTGTTTTCCAAGATGACCAAGCAATTCTCTGCTTGCAACTGGGTTCCTTCCCGGATCACGGAAACACAAATCAACGGATCTGTTGTAACTGGCTCTTTAGCCTCACAGAATGTCCTTCATTGGCGAGTTCCTGGCTCTGAATGCCCTCCTGAGCCTCAAGACGAAGAAGTGATTGTGTTCATGCAGCACCTAGACCGGGGATTCAGCCCTCCCGGATCAAAGTTTTTCCGGCATGTCCTTGCTAGTTTTCAACTCCATCCACAGGATATTGGACCGAATTATGTGTCCAACATATGCAATTTTCAAGTATTCTGTGAAGTTTACCTTCAAGAAGAACCATTTGTCGAGCTCTTTCGAGACTTTTTTCATTTAAACCGCCGAACTGAGTTCTCTGATGGTCCCAACACCGAGCTTGGTGGGGTATCAATCCAAAAGAGGAAAGAAGTTGATTTCCCTCATGCAAAACATCACAGCCATCCCAAAGACTGGAACCTAACATGGTTTTATTGTCAAAACACTGCTCCTGCCGGAGAAAATACTTTGCCGGGTTACCGTGCTCACCGGCTCAGCAATGGCCATCCACTGCCTCAACGGCTCACCGCCATGGAGCGACAGGCTTATGCACCTCAACTCGCCAAGCTCCGGGCTCTCCTAGCCAATGGTTTGACTGGTGTTGACCTCGTTCGCTGCTGGGTGGCATGGCATATCCTTCCTTTAAGCCGCCGCTCCGGATTCATCCATGAGTATACCGGCGATGCCAATGATCCTCAACGGTTTAATGAAATAGAAATGACTGATGATGAAGTCACTGAATCTGTGAAGAAGATGCTAGACGAACCGATCGCTGCATGCAACCAAACTGGGTAGGCCCCTTTTTACACCTCCAACAAACCGCCGGCGATAAATTTTTCAACCTTGTGCTTTTTTGATCCGCCTCCGCTTTATCATTGTTCTAATAAACCTTTGTTTAAATTTACAGGCCAATAGCTCCTTCTAGAAAAGGAAAGCTTCAGACAAACCGGCAAGGGCTCCTCGTGCCAAGAGCAAAGTTATAAAGAAACCAGCAAAGAAGAAAACCACCGACACCGCTGAACCGCCCGAAGATATCGAAGAATCGGATCAAGAGGTAGAACTTGACTCCCTTGGCTCCTTTTTCACACACCATATTAACAATGACTATTACCAGGATGACGCGGAAGCCAGCCGCGCTGATCATGTTGAGGCAATCTCCCTTTCCTCCGGTTCAGATCACGTGCCGTTTCAAAAATTTCGTCGTGCAGTTCGGAAAGTAAAACGCTCTCACCCTCTTGCTCATTTGGATCCACAATTTTCTTTGAAGACACAACAACATGAAGGTCGTCGCACAACCCGGCACAGTGGCCAACAGGTCACTTCCTTCGGTTTACCAGACACTCCACCTTGGAAACGTCGTCCAGAGGTCTCTTCCTCATTTAATAAACCTTGTCCTTTCGCGGGTTGCTTCCGATACCCACTTAATCCGTCTGATTCAAATTATCAGGTAACTTCTAATTCTTCATCTGGCGACTCATCAACCACGCAATTGCCTCCCCTCAAGACCGTCGCTGGGTAAGCATACTGCCCTTTAGCTTTTTTCTTCATGCGTCAGTTTACCATACTAATAATTTGTCTTTATGTTTGTAGTGCCAAAGCCCGACTGAGCAAGAAAGCCAAAACCAGTGGCCCCACTGATGAAGTTGAACCGGAGAAGACCCCAATAGATGCTGATAGAGACACTGAGGTTGTCATGGATGACTCTGCCCCACAAGATCCAGCCACTAATGCTAATCCGCCGGAAGCTGATCCGGCCACGCATGTTGATCCATCAAGCCCGCATGCTACGCCTACAAGGCTAGCTGCTGATCCGCCAAGCCCAGCTGCTGATCCGCCAAGCCCAGCCGCTAATCCGCCGAGCCCAGCCAGGGATACCGTTAATCTGCCAAGTCCGTCAAAAGGTGGTGATGATGATGTTATTATTACTGGTACAACTCACACCGCCCCAGGCAATCCGGTTGCCTTATCAAATCACACTGCTAAGCAAGAATTTGCTGCTATGGGCAAGGGGACAGAGAAGACAGATTTATCCAGCTATGTCAACTTTTCTACCGAAGAGCTTCATTCCGGTTTCTTACATCGCCTCTACACATGCCGAGACTATGAAGCCGGTTTGGTGAATATGATGAAGGAGCGCTATGAGGTAACTCTCCACACACTTTAATCATGCTTTGTTCTGTATATCTCCATTGTAGCCCCCAAGGGTCAATTTGTCTCTTGAAGACAACCCGGGACTTGTAAATAAGGTGTTTCAAATGAGTAGCCCCCTAGGGCCGGTTTAACCTTATCAAGGTGAACTGAGACTTCATGATCCAATATTCAGTTTGCAAACTCTTTTTGTCTTTGTACTTTTTTTGATCAAATATGCATTAGCCCCCAAGTGCCAAGATTCATACTTGTATTGAGCATTGGGACTTTTAAATAAACAGTAGGAGAAAAGCATTCCGCATTACTCCCCAAGTGCCAGGTGTAGGTTATATGCTTGGGACTTCGAGAAAAATATCATCATCATCTGATCTTTGCAGGCCAATATAAACAACAAAGACTCCAAAATTGCCGATCTTCAAGAGAATACCAAATCCCAGCAATCAGAAACTTCCTAGGCCAAGGATGAGCTTAAAACCGCTTTGACAGGCATGGAACAACTTAAAGAAGGGTTCAAGAATGAACGTGCTAATTGGAAAACTGAGAAGACTGCATTGTTGAAGCGGGCTGAAGACGCCGAGTCAGCTCTTATACCGGTGGCGGAAGAGCTAACTGGGTTGAAGCGCCAAGTGAATGCCATGACCTCTGCAATATTTGGTAATTACTCTTGTCAAGATCTCTTGAATAATCATCTTTGAAATTGCCGGTTTAACATCAATGTCTTAAACCGTTATAGGTGGCCGTGTTGCTCATCTGGGCGCTGACATGCGGATGAAGCTGAAGGCAGCATATACGTTGATAGAGCAACTATATACCGGTGCCCAACGGGTTATCTGTCCAGTCTCATACAATAAACCGGCACCAACATTGATCAAGGACACTCTAGCAAGGTTATCAATGGCGCCGGCGCAGATAGAGGAGATGAAGCGATCCGCTGCCAGGGCTGGCGCTTTGTTGGCACTTACTCGAGCCAAAGCATGGATAGTTGACCTGGATCCAGTTGATATTGCCAAGGGCTATCCCGTTGAACAAGAAAACGGGGCGGAATTTGATAATGAAGCCCTCAAAGCCCTGACAAAGGAGATGCGTCCTTGGCAAATTGGCGGAAGAGGCTAATTTGACTGTTTATTGGTCCTTCTATGATCCCAACAACCAACGGACTGACACTACTGTGAAGGAAGTGCAAATTCTTATCCCGCCAATCCGTAAGCACAATTACGCCCCTGACGTTGATCCGTCCAAACTTATAAGTGAAGAGGCTATCTTTCAAGCTTTAACCCGGATTGACTGGACCACCGTTGACTTCCAGCCACTGGATGGGGAGGAGGAGGCTGAACCGACACCAGGAGATCCATCAACCTCTCGTCCACCCGGCAATGAGTCTTAATCCGACAACTGGGTTGATATTCACAGATTGTGTTCTGTGTAAAGAACAATCACTTGTTTTGGGCCTTAAAGCGCCTTGTAATAGGCTAGTTGGCATACTTTGATTTGCTGCCATTGTGAAATGCCACCTGATATTTTAATCCAGCATGATATTACTATGCTTTATTTGTCTTGGTACGCTGTATAAATCCTGCTATCTGCATGTTAAATACTTAAACATGTCCTGGCAGTTTACCATCGGACAGGTTATGATACCCAATACAGAAACAGAATCCTCATAACAAAGGTGATAAGGTACTGAAATATGAATCATATCATCCCTGTGATATTAAATCACTGTTGTTGGTCCGCCAACCTATTTAGTAAGGGTGAAAACCCAAATTTGAGTGTTGGAAGGTACCCACCACATTATGCTGGTGCGTAGTAAGCCATACCGGGTATTGATAAACATTGGATGATCATTCTGGCAACTTATAGTCAATACCAGACCGGATTAAAAGATGCCGGTTCACCTCTTGATTATATGCTTAACAACTGATATCTGTAAGCCACGCCGGGTTAAGAAACGCCGGGTTAAGATGAAGATATATAGTCTGGCCGGGTCGAAAGACGCCGGTTTACTTGAAAAGTTCATCAATAAAGATAAAACTTGTAAAAAGCGAAAGCAAATAAAACTTGTAGTCGAGGCTTTGGAGGGCTGCCAGGCCCAAATTCGAGGCTTTTCGTGGGCTGCCAGGCCACTGAGTTAAACCATTTGACAAAGCCTTTTAAGATGGGCCTCCAACTAACCAATCGTCGTTTTAACTTTGACAAGTTCAGGGTCTCAATGAGAGTAACTGTCAAACGTTCGGTGGGTCATGCCAGGATTACCTGTATAGGAGTGGCTTACTTGATGAAGGCAGGTTAACCCGGGATTTTAGGTGAATACACCAGGCTTCCAAGCCGTGGGTCGATACCCGGTTACAAGGGTCCTTTCAAACTCTTTGTTAATTTACACAAAGATCCCCCAAGTAACTTTATGAGCTGTGCTCAATGGGTGCCTATGTTTGAGTCGTGCTTGTAGCAACAGATCTCTGTTTGGCCCCTTGGGTGTGAAGCTCGCAAGTTGTATGATGGCATAATAGCCGGTTTGATGGACAAAACGGGCCATCGCTTTGGAAGCAGAACCCCCTTGTAACCAAGAAATATTGGAAGAACGGGAGAGGCTCTGCTTGTAGCAAGGATGCCGGTTTATTATATTGATCATAATATATACATTGTAATAATATGTACATAAGAAGAGCCTATAACTCAGGTGTAGTAAGGCCGAAGGAGAGCTATGTTCCACGGCCGTCGGGTCTCCTCCTCAGAAGTGCATGAGTCTTCTCGAACGTCAATGAGGTAGTATGATCCGTTGTGCAGATTCTTGCTGACCACAAAGGGCCCTTCCCAAAGTGGGGATAACTTGTGCATATCGGTCTGATCCTGGATGAGCCGGAGCACTAAGTTGCCTTCTTGAAAGGTTCTTGTTCTAACCCGGCGGCTGTGATAACGCCGCAGATCTTGCTGATAAACCGTCGAACGAGCCAATGCCATGTCCCGTTTCTCATCTAACAGGTCCACTGCTTCTTGACGTGCTTGCTCGTTGTCCGCTTCAACATAATTGGCAACCCGTGGCGAGTCATGACGAATGTCACTGGGGAGAACTGCCTCTGCTTTGTAGACCATGAAGAATGGCGTATAACCTGTAGATCTGTTTGGGGTGGTGTTTATGCTCCATAGCACAAATGGTCGTTCTTCCACCCAACAACCCGGCGTCCGCTTCAAAGGGACCATGAGCTGGGGCTTTATACCCTTTAAAATTTCCTGATTAGCCCTCTCAGCTTGACCATTAGACTGGGGGTGAGCCACGGACGCTACATCAAGCCGGATGTGCTCTCGTTGACAAAATTCCTCCATCTAGCCTTTGGAAAGGTTCGTGCCATTATCCGTGATGATGCTATGTGGAAAACCAAAACGGAAGATCACCTTCTTGAGGAATTGAACCGTCGTGGCTGCGTCACATTTGCTTACTGGCTCCGCTTCAACCCACTTAGTGAATTTGTCAACCACCACCAAGAGGTGGGTCTTCTTATCTTTGGATCGCTTAAAAGGACCCACCATATCAAGCCCCCAAGTAGAAAATGGCCAAGTTATTGGAATCATCCGTAGCTCTTGAGCCGGAACATGAGCTCGGCGTGAAATCTTCTGACAAGCATCACACCGCTTTACCAGGTCCTCAGCATCGGCATGAGCCGTCAACCAGTAAAAACCATGACGAAAAGCTTTAGCCACCAAGGATTTTGAACCGGCGTGATGACCACAGTCTCCTTCGTGGATCTCGTGTAAAATCTCACAGCCTTCTTCCGGAGAGACGCAACGCTGAAACGCCCCTGAAACACTGCAATGATGCAACTCGCCATTAACTATTGTCATGGACTTGGATCGCCGGACTATCTGTCTGGCCAGAACTTCATCTTCTGGTAACTCGCCCCGGTTCATATACGCCAAGTATGGAACCGTCCAATCTGGAATCATATGTAAAGCGGCCACCAACTGTGCCTCCCGATCAGGAATAGCGAGGTCCTCCTCTGTGGGCAGTTGAACCGATGGGTTATGCAAGACGTCCAAAAAGGTATTGGGTGGCACCGGTTTACGCTGAGATCCCAGCCGGCTTAAAGCATCAGCTGCTTCATTTTTACACCGATCAATGTGCTCAACCTGATAACCCTTAAAGTGACCAGCCACAATATCCACTTCTCGCCTGTAAGCCGCCATGAGGGGATCTTTAGAGTCCCAAGTGCCAGAAACTTGTTGAGCCACTAGGTCAGAATCTCCAGGGCATCGTACTCGGCTCAAGTTCATCTCCTTAGCCACTCGAAGACCGTGAGTAAGGCTTCATACTCAGCTGCATTGTTAGTACAAGGGAACATTAAGCGAAGAACATAATGAATTTTATCACCTCGAGGGGAATTAAGGACAACTCCAGCCCCCGAGCCCTCCAATTGCCTGGACCCGTCAAAGTGAATAGTCCAGTATGTATTGTCCGGTTTGTCCTCCGGTATCTGCAACTCTATCCAATCATTGATGAAATCCACAAGGGCTTGGGATTTGATTGTTGTTCGAGGCATATACTTCAAACCATGCGGCCCAAGCTCAATAGCCCACTTAGCAACCCGGCCAGTTGCTTCCCTGTTCTGGATTATATCCCCCAAAGGAGCAGAACTGACCACTGTGATGGGATGACCTTAAAAGTACTGCTTAAGCTTCCGACTTTCCATAAAAAACCCCATACACGAGCTTCTGCCAATGCGGATATCTTTGCTTGGACTCAATGAGCACTTCGCTGATATAGTAAACCGGCCTTTGAACCGGATATTCCTTCCCAGCCTCCTTGCGCTCCACCACAATGGCAACACTGACAGCTCGGGCATTACCAGCCACATATAACAATAGTGGCTACTTATCAACTGGAGCGGCAAGAACCGGCGGTTCAGCCAACTGCTGCTTCAAGTCTTCAAACGCCGCATCAGCAGCCTCGCTCCAGACAAAATTGTCTGTCTTCTTCAACATCTGGTATAGAGGGATCGCCTTCTCTCCCAACCTGCTGNCTCGAGGGGAAGTAAGGACAACTCCAGCCCCCAAGCCTTCCAATTGTCTGGACCCGTCGAAGTGAATAGTCCAGTATGTGTTATCCAGTTTATCGTCTGGTCCCTGTAAATCCGTCCAGTCATTGATAAAGTCCACGAGCGCCTGGGACTTGATAGCCGTGCGGGGCATATATTTCAACCCGTGTGGCCCAAGCTCAATAGCCCACTTAGCAACCCGGCCAGTTGCTTCCCTGTTCTGGATTATATCCCCCAAAGGAGCAGAACTGACCACTGTGATGGGATGACCTTAAAAGTACTGCTTAAGCTTCCGACTTTCCATAAAAAACCCCATACACGAGCTTCTGCCAATGCGGATATCTTTGCTTGGACTCAATGAGCACTTCGCTGATATAGTAAACCGGCCTTTGAACCGGATATTCCTTCCCAGCCTCCTTGCGCTCCACCACAATGGCAACACTGACAGCTCGGGCATTACCAGCCACATATAACAATAGTGGCTACTTATCAACTGGAGCGGCAAGAACCGGCGGTTCAGCCAACTGCTGCTTCAAGTCTTCAAACGCCGCATCAGCAGCCTCGCTCCAGACAAAATTGTCTGTCTTCTTCAACATCTGGTATAGAGGGATCGCCTTCTCTCCCAACCTGCTGATAAACCGGCTCAAAGCCGCAATACGACCCGCCAGACGTTGAACATCATTAATACATGCCGGTTTAGCCAGAGACGTGATAGCCTTGATCTTTTTCGGATTAGCCTCGAAGCCTCGATTGGACACCAGAAAACCCAAGAGCTTGCCAGTCGGTACACCAAAGACACACTTAGCCGGATTGAGCATCATTTTATAAACTCGCAGATTATCAAAGGTTTCTTGCAAATCAGAGATGAGCGTCTCTGCTTTCCTAGACTTGACCGCAGTATCATCCACATAGGCATGAACGTTGCGCCCAATCTGAGTATGAAGACAATTCTGCACACAATGTTGATAAGTTGCCTGGGCACTCTTGAGCCCAAAAGGCATGAATACATAGCAGAAGGCTCCAAAGGGAGTAATGAAAGCTGTCTTCTCCTGGTCCTTAACTACCATCTTGATCTGATGATAACCGGAATAAGCATCCAGAAAAGTCAAATGCTCACAACCCGCCTTAGCATCAATGATTTGACCAATACGAGGGAGGGAAAAGGGATCAGCCAGGCAAGCCTTGTTCAAATCTGTGTAATCCACACACATACGCTAAGTGCCGTTTTTCTTAAGTACCAGCACCGGATTAGCTAACCACTCTGGGTGAAATACTTCCACGATAAACCCTGCTGCAAGGGGGCCGGGCTACCTCTTCTCCAATGGCCTTGCGCCGTTCCTCATTAAAGCGACAAAGAAACTGTTTGACCGGTTTGAACTTCGGATCAATATTAAGGGTGTGCTCAGCGAGTTCCCTCGGTACACCTGGCATGTCAGAAGGCTTCCATGCAAAGATGTCCCGGTTCTCACGGATGAACTCGATGAGCGCGCTTTCCTATTTCGGATCCAAGTTGACTCTGATGCTGAACTGCTTGGATGAACCGCCAGGAATAAATTCAACCAATTTGGTTTCATCAGCCGATTTGAACTTCAAAGCCGGATCATGCTCTGTGGTGGGCTTCTTTAAAGAAGTCATGTCTGCCGGATCAACATTGTCCTTATAAAACTTCAATTCTTCCGCTGCACAAACCGATTCGGCATAGGCCGCATCACCTTCCTCACACTCCAGAGCAATCTTACGGCTACCATGAACCGTAATGGTTCCTTTGTGATCCGGCATCTTGAGCTGCAGATAAACATAACACGGCCTCGCCATGAATTTAGCGTAAATCGGCCGTCCAAATAAAGCGTGGTACGGACTTCTGATCTTGACCACTTCAAAGATCAGCGTCTCGGACCTTGAGTCATGATCATCTCCAAAAACCACCTCCAGAACTATCTTACCAACTGGGTAAGCCGATTTACCAGGCACCACTCCGTGGAAAACGGTGTTTGACGGTCTAAGATTCTTATCTGTCAACCCCATACGCCGGAAGGTTTCATAGTACAAAATATTGATACTGCTCCCTCCATCCGTGAGTCCCTTGGTAAACTTATAACCTCCCACCTGCGGTGCAACCACCAAAGCTAGGTGACCCGAATTGTTAACCCGAGGCGGATGATCCTCTCTGCTCCAGACAATAGGCTGCTCAGACCAGCGTAGATAACGGGGTACTGCCGGTTCAACGGAGTTCACTGCCCTCTTATGGAGTTTCTGATCGCGCTTGCACAGGCTAGTAGTGAAGACATGATAGTGTCCACCATTTAACTGCTTTGGGTTGCTCTGATAACCCGACTGCTGCTGATTCCCCTGATTACCCTGTTGATGGTTACCACCTTGGTTATTCTGATTGCCCTGATTATTCTGAAATCCTGAGTTTGAACGGACGCCACCATAACCCAGCCCATGAAATCCTGGACCAGAACCACCAGACGGACCCTGATCATATAAAAAAAGATCAGAGTTTTTGAATTCCATCATGATGTGGCAATCCTTCCAAAGGTGTGTGGCCGGAGCCTCCTTTGTCCCGTGCTTTGGGCAAGGCTGGTTTAACAGGCGTTCCAGATTCATTCATCCACCGCGCTGGGGCGGTTTACCCTTATGGCGCTGCATATTACCCTGCATACTGGTGTTAGCCACAAAATCGGAATTGTCCGCTTTACGCTTACCATTATTTCCGTGGCCCGCCTGGTTATGCTGTCCCTTTGAACCGGCATTCTTCTTTCCCTTCTCCTGTTTCTCTTCATCAGAATCAGGCTCCTTGGTATTATCAGAATCAGCATATTTAACCAGAGCCGCCATGAGTGTTCCCATATCATTGCAGTGACGCTTGAGCCATCCCAACTTCATTTTAAGTGACTTAAACCGGCAATTGCCCTCCAACGTCACAATTTCTGTATCTGGATTGATGCGGCCCGACGAGTGCAAAATTTCTGAAACCCAGCGCACCCAATGTGTTGTTGATTCATTCTCTCCTTGTACACAAGCCGCCAGATCTACAATGGACATAGGCTGCTTGCACGTGTCTTTGAAGTTTGCGATGAACCTGGCCTTCAACTCATCCCATGAATTGATCGAGTTAGCAGGCAGGCTCTTCAACCAGGTGCGAGCCGTTCCTTCTAGCATCATGGTGAAGTACTTTGCACACACCACTTCATCCACATCTAGCATCTCCATTGCCATCTCATAACTCTCAACCCACACCTCGGGGGCTGATCAGCGGTATAATTAGGCACCTTGCATGGCCCTTTGAAATCCTTGGGCAACCGCACATTACGGAGAGCCGGGATGAGACACGGTACTCCCCAAGAGCTGAAGGCAAGCCCTGTCCCTTGCTCTACTGACGCCGCTGGCTGAACCGGGGCGGGTTGATGACGACCCGCGTGTTGTGCTGCTAATGCGGCCTCCCTTCGTGCTCTGCCTTTATCCACCACATCCTGAGCATTCAAACCGCCGCTCGCCGGATTAGGCCCTCGAGGGGCATCACGACGCCGCGCACTGCTTGACACGGCCGGTTCATCCATGTGCCTGCTATAACTCTTGCTCGGACGAGGGGTTGAATGTATTCTGTCTCGGCTGTAGGAATAAGCCTGTTGCTGAACAACGGCGGTTTGAAGAAGACCCCTGGCTCGTCGAGTCTCAATCGCTACTAATGAATCACCCTCCATTGGAATAGCCGCCAAATGTGATGTTGCTGCAATCATGTTATCCAAAGGAGTGGAAAAGTGACCCGGTGGCGTTGCGACATACTGTGGCGGGTTGTCCGGACAGTCGAGGCGGGTCCATCGTCCGTGGCTGATCCGGCGCCGCCCCAGGTGCCTCGGCCCGGTTTACTCCTGCCGGATTTCTAGTCCCAGCTCCTGGTGTACCGAAGAGATTCAGACCTTCGTAAATTTGCGGCAGTCGAGACTGGTACTTCCTTCTCATGACATCGTTTGATGCGTTCTGTTCCAAGCCGGTAATTCTGCGCCTGGATCTGCTGTGATTGGGCATCTAAAGCGGCTCGCTCTTCATCCATCCTGGCCTCCTCAGCTGCCAAGTCTGCTTTGGCCTGAGCTATCTGTGAAGGAAATATGCCCTAGAGGCAATAATAAAGTTATTATTTATTTCCTTATTTCATGATAAATGTTTATTATTCATGCTAGAATTGTATTAACCGGAAACATAATACATGTGTGAATACATAGACAAACATAGTGTCACTAGTATGCCTCTACTTGACTAGCTCGTTGAATCAAAGATGGTTAAGTTTCCTAGCCATAGACATGAGTTGTCATTTGATTAACGGGATCACATCATTAGGAGAATGATGTGATT
>LR880969.1:791778956-791802834 GCA_904067115.1 Aegilops sharonensis | reverse complement strand
TTCTTGATCCTATCTTGCAAGTCTATAGTCACCTATTATGTGTTATGATCCGACAACCCCGAAGTGACAATAATCGGGATACTTCTCGGTGATGACCGTAGTTTGAGGAGTTCATGTATTCACTATGTGCTAATGCTTTGTTCCGGTTCTCTATTAAAAGGAGGCCTTAATATCCCTTAGTTTCCGCTAGGACCCCGCTTCCACGGGAGGGTAGGACAAAAGATGTCATGCAAGTTCTTTTCCATAAGCACGTATGACTATTTACGGAATACATGCCTACATTACATTGATGAACTGGAGCTAGTTCTGTGTCACCCTATGTTATAGCTATTACATGAGGAATCGCATCCGGCATAATTATCCATCACTGATCCATTGCCTACGAGCTTTTCATATATTGTTCTTCGCCTATTTTATTTTCCGTTGCTAGTGTTACAACTACTACAAAAACCCAAAAACAATTATCTTTACTTTTGCCACCGTTACCTTTATTATCATACCACTTTTGCTACTAAATACTTTGCTGCAGATACTAAGTTATCCAGGTGTGGTTGAATTGACAACTCGAATGCTAATACTCTAGAATATTCTTTGGCTCCCCTTGTGTCGAATCAATAAATTTGGGTTGAATACTTTACCCTCGAAAGCTGTTTCGATCCCCTACACTTGTGGGTTATCTGTAGTCGTGACTTTTTTTTGACGGGGAAATATTTGGAGCTTTATTCAACAATTGAAGCCCCTGCAGAATCTGCAAGGAGGCTAGTTACAATGATACCAAGAGCAGAGTCAAACCAACATTCTGTTACATCCAGTGTGCTTGCATGTCTAGCACATAGGTGAGCAGGGTAGTTGGCTGTTCTCGAAATATATTGAATACAGAAAGACATAAATCTAGTAGAGTGCTCCAATATTTCGGACAGGATGGGCGCCACAACAGCCATGTCATCATGACGCGAGTTCCAGAGATTAACGACCTCCAGGCAGTCGGATTCTATCACGACTTTCTCGTAGCCCCTGAGCTTAGCAAATATGACACCGTCCCGGATTGCTAGGGTTTCAGAGATAAGGGGGTCGGTAATCCCCTGATAAGGTTTACACCATGCAACTCTGAAAGTGGAGTGGGATCGAGCAACTCCTCCCACTCCTCCCCTTCGAGCTTCCAATGCAACACTGCTATCAGTGTTAATCTTGATCTCCCCCTCCTCGGGTGGCCTCCATCCATGGCCCAGAACCAACCGAGCCTGAGCCTTTGGTAGATCAAGCAAAGATAAAGTATCTCTGGTCATTTTCATGGACTATACTGGGTCGAGACCACCTTTGTCATGAGTTAAATTATTTCTTGACGTCCAAATAGCCCACATGATCGTCACCAGCTGGCTCGATCGGTCTGAAAGAACTTGGGATCACAAGTGATATCCTTTGACCATGTTAGAGGATGTAGATCAGGTCGTTTTACCCCAAGCCAAACCGGGGCTTGATTCCAAAACCCTCTCGCATGGGAACAATTCAACAATGCATGCATCATGTCCTCATCTTCATGCTGACATATTTTGCATTGGCTCGCTGTTGCTAAATGTTGATATTTTAGTGTGGATTCGACTGGCAGGATGCCTCGTAAAACCCTCCACCAAAAAACTCTCACTTTTGGAAGAACCTTCAATTTCCATAAAGTGGTCCATAGCTGTTTTTCTGCTGCTGATGCTTCAACTACCATCCCTTCCTCTAGAGCCTGTTGCTCGTTCTGAGTCATGAGAGCGCGGTAAGCTGACTTGATAGTATATGAACCAGATTTCTCAAAAGCCCATGCCATAATATCATCACCATCGCCAATCCTTAGGGGGATGTTCAGAATGGCGTCTTCATCGGGTGGCATGAAGTTATCTCGGATTACTTGATCTTTCCAGAGCCAAGTTTCAGAATCAATAAGATTAGACACTTGCTGTAGCTGAGCATTACCAATGCGAGCAACCGGAGTCATAGTTCTGGTATCAGGGATCCATTTGTCCTCCCAGATAGAAACGGTCGTGCCGCTTCCAATGCGCTTGAGCAGGCCCGATTTCAAAGCTTCCCTGCCCGCGATTATAGCCCACAACTGAAGAAAACTTAGGTGCAGTGGCTTGCATGAAATCACATGAGTGGAAATATCTGCCTTTTATGACCCGCGAACATAGAGAGTTGGGATTCGTCAGCAAGCGCCACTGAAAGATCGTGGATGTCGCCTAGAGGGGGGTGAATAGGCGCTTTAAAATAATTACGGTTGAGGCTTGAACAAATGCGGAATAAACCTAGCGGTTAATTTGTCAAGCACAAAACCTACAACAACTAGGCTCACCTATGTGCACCAACAACTTATGCTAAGCAAGAAAAACTACTTAGGTGATAGCAAGATATATGACAAGAAACAATATGGCTATCACAAAGTAAAGTGCATAAGTAAAGGGCTCGGGTAAGAGATAACCCAGGCACGCGGAGATGACGATGTATCCCGAAGTTCACACCCTTGCGGATGCTAATCTCCATTTGGAGTGGTGGGGAGGCACAATGCTCCCCAAGAAGCCACTAGGGCCACCGTAATCTCCTCACGCCCTCACACAACGCAAGATGCCGCGATTCCACTAAGGGACCCTTGAGGGCGGTCACCGAACCCGTACAAATGGCGACCCTTGGGGCGGTCACCGAACCCGTACACTTTGGCAACCCTTGGGGGCGGTCACCGGTACCCGTCAAATTGCTCGGGGCGATCTCCACAACCTAATTGGAGACCCCGACGCTTGCCCGAAGCTTTACACCACAATGATTGAGCTCCGAACACCACCAACCGTCTAGGGCGCCAAGGCACCCAAGAGGAACAAGCTCTACGGTGCCCAAACACCCAAGAGTAATAAGCTTCTCAAACTTCACTTCCACATATCACCGTGGAGAACTCAAACCGATGCACCAAATGCAATGGCAAGGGCACATGGAGTGCCCAAGTCCTTCTCTCCCAAATCCCACCAAAGCAACTAATGCTAGGGAGGAAAATGAGAGGAAGAACGAAAGAAGAACACGAAGAACTCCAAGATCTAGATCCAAGGGGTTCCCCTCACTTAGAGGAGAAAGTGATTGGTGGAAACGTGGATCTAGATCTCCTCTCTCTTTTCCTCAAGAACTAGCAAGAATCATTGGAGGGATTGAGAGTTAGCAAGCTCGAAGAAGGTCAACAATGGGGGAAGAACACGAGCTAAAAAGGATAAGGTTCAATGGGGAAGAAGACCCCCTTTTATAGGTGGGGGGAAAATCCAACCGTTATGCTCAAAGCTCGCACCGAGAGGTAGTACCGCTTGACATCACGGTACTACCGCTAGGGTAGCGGTACTACTGCTAAGGGTAGCGGTACTACTGCTTGCGAGCGGTACTAAAAAATTACATCCGTGCCTACCACCGCTGGACTTGTGACGAGTTTTTGGTCCCGAGCGGAAGTAGCCACGGAAGTAGCCGCGGTAGTACCGCTCCCAAGGGCGGTAGTAAAAAATTACTTCCGCTCCTACCCGCGGTAGTACTGCTGCAGCCTTTTCAGAACACCAAAACTACCAGAACTTCTGCATTTGGACTCCGAATTCGACGAAACCAAGTTTGTTGGAAAGCTAGCGACAAGATCTAACACAATCTTGATAGAAATACCAATAATAAGCAAATGAGAAAATGCCCAAAAGAAAATGGTGAAAACCGTTCCTCGGATAAGACCGGTAAAACCTCCAACACCGAAAACATCATAGAAGACGCATGCAAACTCCATTTTCGATGAACTCAAGCTTGTCATCAACATGACCATAAGCTCTAAGACTCACAAAGAGAACCAAACAACAACCAAGAAACATGATGCAAGGATGCAATGGTTTGAGCTCTCGACGAACGATACGATCAAGCTAATCACTTGAGAGCCCCCCTTGATAGTACGGCTATCGGTCCTATAACCCGGTCTCCCAACTACCACCATGAGACCGGTAAAATAGAAAACCTATCAAGGGCAAACCTTTGCCTTGCACATGATCCACTTGAGCTAGATGATGACGATCTTGACTCCCTCAAGTTGGACCACCTTTCTTGATTGCGTTGGCTCGATGAAGACTAGATGATTGCTCCCCCATAGTCCACTATGGGTGAGCCACTCTTCGGCACATCTTCACAAGTCCATTGTCACCACAATGGACGGCAAGCTTCAAGCACTTGATCTATTCATGATGCATCACTTGAACTTGCACACCGCATCCTAACCCCACAAAGAACTCTCACGAAGACCATGGGTTAGTACACAAAGTGCAATGGACAATGCTTACCATACCATGGGATCACTTGATCCCTCTCGGTACATCTTTTACACTTTGTGAGTTGATCAACTTGATTCACTCTTGACTTAGTCTTGATCAACCTTGAATCTTTCCAACTCTCTTCATTTGGATGATGTCTTGAAGGTAAACATGAATGATCACACAATCTTCTTCTTCAATACATGCTTGCAATAAGCTCAACACTCACGTGACCAATCTTTTGATAATTCCTTAATAGCACCTTGGTCAACTCATAAACTCCTTGAAACCAACACATGGACTTCAAGAAAAGCCTATGGACAAAATCTTCAAATGTAACTCAAGGCAACCATTAGTCCATAGAGATTGTCATCAATTGCCAAAACCAAACATGGGGGCACCGCATGTTCTTTCAGCCACCCATGCTTGCCGAGTAGTGCTAGGTTAAAGAGTTGCAAGTCTTTGAATCCCATCGCTCATTTAATTTTTGGTGCAGCCAAAGAATCCCAAGATAGCCAATGTAAAGATCGGCGATCAAGGTTACTGCTCCACCAGTATTTGGCCATAAGTCAGGCCAACTTCTTACACACTTTTTTCGTTAGCTGAAGCAAGACATACTGTATGTGGAGATTGATTGGGCTACTGCTTTAATTCTGACTTCCCTTCCAGCGCATGAAATAAGTCTGTCTACTCCACCTTGGAGTTTTGACCAAATCCTCTCCCCGATGTGGTCGAAAGTGCCTCCAGTAATTCAACCAACAGCAGTCGGAAGGCCGAGATAGCGTTCACCAAAAGCTTCCACTGAAATTTGTAGTGTTTGCTTTAGTAAAAGCCTTGTAGGATCAGGAGTGTTTGGGCTAAAAAATATTGCACTCTTTTCTTTATTCGCTGCTTGACCAGAACACTCCGCATAGATACGAAGAGTATCATTCAAACGATAAGCACTCTGCACCTTAGCTTGCAGGAAGATCAGACTATTGTCCGCAAAAAGTAAGTGATTGATCCAAGGACGTCTATAGCTGACTTGTATGCCTCTGTCGATATAAGCCCCTCCATAGAAATTCAGCAGTGAAGTGAAGCCCTTGGCACAAAGCAAAAACAAGTAAGGTGATACGGGGTCACCCTGACGGAACTCCCGAGAGGGAGAGAAGAAAGGAAGAAGCTCGCCATTTACTCGAACAGCAAACCGCACTGAAGTTACGCACTTCATAATGAGACGAAAAAATTGAATCCGAACCGCAACTTTAGCATAATCGCTTCGAGGTAGTGCCACTCGACGCGATCATAGGCTTTCATCATATCTAACTTAATAGCACAAGCAGCATTTCCTCCCTTCTTCCTTCTCTTCATGGCATGGACGCTTTAATATGCGATTAAGACACTGTCTGTGATCAAGTGACCCGGGACGAATGTGCTCTTCTCCGCTCCAATAATATCATCCAAAAACTCTCTCAGCCGATTAGTGATAGCTTTGGCAGTAACTTTATACAAGACTGAGCAGAGAGAGATCGGGCGATATTGGGAAATATTTTGTGGAAAACGTACCTTGGGTATTAGGGTGATGGAGGTATCGTTCATACCCGCTGGCAGTTCGCCACCATTCAAAAAGTCAAGCACCGCTGGAATTATGTCATCCTTAAGAAGATTCCAGTGTCGCTGGAAAAACCCCGCCGTGAATCCATCAACTCCCGGGGCTTTTGACGGTGCCATTTGAAACAGAGCTTTTTTAACTTCTTCCGCCGTTTATGGCTTTTGAACTCATAATTCATCGGGTCCATAACTCTGCTGGGTACAAACTCGAGCAGATCTTCCATCTGCCGAAAACCTTGAGATGTATATAAATTTTCGAAGAAACTTTGGACCTCTTCCGTGTCCTCCTCAGGAGTGGTACACATAGTACCATCCGAGCGTTCAAGTTTCTCGATCCGGTTTATGCGCTTATGCTGAGACATCTGGGCATGGAAATATCCCGTTCTCCTTCGCGTAGCCACGGTACTCTAGACCGTTGTCGGGTCCAAATCTCTTCTTGGTGCAGGGCAAATCTCAGTTTCTTCACAATTTCTTTCTCCTCCTCGGAAGGCCCACTGCCCACAGATCGACTCCGCGGTCGAGTTAGCTGTTCACGTAACTTATGAATTTTGTGAGCAAGACAACCAAACTCCCTTTTACCCCATGCAGATAACTGTGTTTGTAAGTTGTGCAGGGCCTCAACCACGCCACCCAGGCCGTGACGACCCGACCCCTTCTGCCAAGAGTCTTGGATGAGCTGGTCATAATCCGCATGTGTTTGCCACATGTCCTCATATCGAAAGGGTTTAGGCCCTCGATGTACACTGGAAGTTAGATTTTCCCTTAGATCTACTAGGACAAAACAGTGATCTGACTCCGCAGCGACAATGTGTTGAACTTTGACATTTGCAAATAAATTAGTAAGTGCTGTGTTGCCAAAGGCTCTGTCCAGCCGGGCTTTAACATTAGATCAACCCGACTGCCTATTATCCCATGCCTGACCACCCCAAGTCAACCATTGCACACTCATCCATTACTTCCCGGAACGCTTTCATCTCCCACTCAGGTCTTGGTGAAAGAGAAAAGTGTTCGGAGCCGAATAACGTTTCGTTAAAATCCCCAATGCACATCCAAGCTTCATGCCAGATAGCAAACAAAGTTCTCATGAATCTCCAGCTATGGCATCTATCTTCCACACGTGGAGCTCCATAGAATCCTGTAACACGCTATTTTTTGGACGTATCATTTTTCCTCTGCACCATAACATCTATATGGGAAGAACTATAAGTTTTTAGCTCAACATCTAGATCAGCAGACCAGAACAAACCTAGTCCCCCATTGAGTCCAACGCTGCTCACCGCAAAACATCCCGCAAAACCAAGAGAGTTCTGTAGATTCTCCACTCGCTTGGCTGAAATTTTGGTCTCCATAAGAAATAAGAGACCGGGCCCTTCCTGCTTCACAATGTTGCGAAGCTCCCGAACTGCCTCGGGGTTCCCAAGCCCCCAGCAGTTCCAGCTGAGGCAACTCATCATTCCCGGCGGGGCTGCTCTGCAGCCGCCGCCGAACATTCTGAATTTTCAGAGTTAGTGGGAGTCGGTTTCTTCTTTTTGGTTTCTGGCTCCCCCCTGACTACTTCTCATCACCATCCGAACGCACCTCACCCGCTTTAAACACCACCACATCATTTGTGGTTTCATTCATTTGTGGTACCTGCGGTTGATCAGTCGGAGGCAAAGTGATCTGTCGATAAACTTGCTTCGTTCCATGAGGCCCTTCCTTTCTCTTATTCCTCTGATCATGCTTCTTTTTAGGCGAGTTGACCTCTGGACTGGGATCAGCTCTAGCGTTTGTAGCACGCGCATCTCTAGTGCTACTTTGGCTCGACTGTTGCTCCTTGGACGAGCTATCATTAGACACACCATTTTTCTTCTCCTCTGGCACTCTCAGGCTTGTTTTAAGGTATCTCACCGTTTTCATCACGCGTACCAGGAGTCAGACAACGAAGGTCAGAATGTCCCAGTCGCCCGCATGAGAAACAGAAATTTGGTGCTTGCTCATACTGAATATCATACCAATCCCTCCCACCCCTTGCTGCAGAATCAATTAAGATCCACATGCGTAGAGGCTTTCTTACATCAATGGTAACCCTAGCTCGAAGGTACCCACCAACAGGGTCGAATTGCACAGAGGATGTGTTCTTATCAATTTGTTTGGCCACTGCTTTTCCCCTCACATCATTCCGCAAATTGAAAGGCAGATTTGGGACCCTGACCCAAATGTGAAGTTTCTCAAACTGCAGCTCAGACGGCTGCATACACTCTTTGAATTCCGTGAGAACAATCGCGTGCTTACTTATATGCCACGGCGATCCCTCCCACACGCGATCGCGATCACGTTGGGACTCAAGCTCTGCAATGAACATGTTCTCACCCGCCAGGCAGAACACCAATCCTCTAGGGTTTCCCCAAGCCGGGCGCAACGCATTGGCGATTGTCTGAATATGCAACAAGTTCCGGTGCAAGACCTTGCCTGCGATCGCCCAAAACTGCCTTGACCTGTTGTCATCGTTGTCCAGAACCAATGGTGTTGCCTCCTCTACGGTGAGATCTAACTTGTCCATGGCTTCCTCCATGCGCGCCCTCTCTGCTCGGGGCGAGAGAGCACCCTTATCCCGTGGGAGCCCGGTGCCGTAGCCATCCGAGCCCGATGCAGTGCTGCCCGCCGACGCGAGCGATCGGCGGCCGCCTTAGACTCCACGCGAAACCCTAATCGCCTCCCAAGGGAGCTCCTAGTTTTCTAGGGAAAAAAGTTTTTTTATCGGTAGTCGTGACTTACAAAGTCGTCAATCTAAAGTGCTTCAAAAGAACATGCCAAGCTTCAGATATAGCCTTAGCAATCCACACGTATAAGTGTATCTTTATTTAGCGTTAATAAGTAGGGGCCATGTATAACATCAGTTAGTCATTAGCTTAACTGGTGTCATTAGCGAATAGTAATGAGGCCGACAGGGATCCTTCGCATCCGCTGTCCCGACCCCTTGGACAGTTGACACCCAAACGACCAAACACAAATATCATCAGCATCACACGGTATACTTTATTGTTCGTCCATCCGTAGACAGACAATCACAGCTGGGTCGGTCAAGCTATTGTTTTGATTTTATCAAGAAATTTCACATAGAACCAGCTCAATAGTCAACACCACCCATTTGTTCAGGAAAATTAAGTACTACTGGTTAAAATCCCATCTTTCTAAATTTCAAAGCTCATGGTGGAAGTAATTGACTGACCGGCTACTGAACGGAACTGAGTTTTGAACTCGTAAACTCTTCTTAATTAATGTAACGAGGCCTCCTTTGCAAATAGAAAGAAACTGGGATGGGACCGACAAAGAGATCTAAATATCTAACCAAACAACTCCGTTGTCACTATCAAAGCGATGACGAATCTTATTCGGAGAAGAAAAAGATGTTCGCTGATTTATGTAGAATGGTTCGTCTGATGCGTGGTTATGCTTATTCGTTTTTGTTGACCTGGTAAGAAAGAAGATTGCGTTCCCCGCAAAAAAAAAGAACGAAAGAATATTACATTTTCTCCATGGTGAAATAATTATACTCCATCATTCTTCTTTTGCGAATTATACTCCATCATTCAGCATTAAGTACGTGGCTACCAGATAAGTACTCCCTCCGTAAACTAATATAAAAGCGTTTAGAATACTAAAATAGTGATCTAAACACTCTTATATTAGTTTACAGAGGGAGTAGCTAGCTATGGCACTAGCTCATTCTGTGGTGGAGTCGTACCAACAAGCATAATAACAGAGTCAACTGTATATTCGTGCTTTCATATCATCTATAGATTTTTTTTTCGGGAAAAACTTCCAACCTATTCATCTTCAATCATGGTAGTACAACGAATACTAGAAATAATAAAAATTACATCCAGATCCGTAGACCACCTAGCGACGACTACAAGCACTGAAACGAGCCGAAGGCGCGCCGCTGCCATCGCCCTTCCCTCATCGGAGCCGGACAAACCTTGTTGTAGTAGACAGTCGGGAAGTCGCCGTGCTAAGGCCCCATAGAACCAACGCACCAGAACAGCAACCGACGCAGATGAAGAGTGTAGATTAAAAGGATCCAACCTGAAGACACACGAACGAAGACGAACGATGAACAGATCCGAGCAAATCCACCAAGGACAGATCAGCCGGAGACACAACTCCACACGCCCACCGATGATGCTGGACGCATCACCGGAACGGGGGCTAGACGGGGAGACCTTTATTCCATCTTCAGGGAGCCGTCGCCGTCTCGCCTTCCTGAGCAGGACACAAACCCTAACAAAAATCGAAAGAAGATCTAAAAATGGAGCCCTCCCATCGGCAAGGGGCGAGATCCACTCCGCCTCCATGGCCCTAAGGCCACCGGAGACGGGACGGACCTGCGCCGGCGCCGGTGGGAGGCAGAGTACCCTAGCTTTTTGGAGCGGCGGCTGGCTAGGTCAAAGGAGCGCGTCGAGGTCTTTGAAGGAATCATATCATCTATAGTTAATTTATGACTAACATGCTTTTACCTTATTATTTGTTAATGTTTTTTTTTGCGAGAGAATTCTTTAATGGTTGTATGTTATATTATTACTATATGACCCTTATTTCTCTCTCACAAAGTGTGTGGTGCCCATGCTACAGTCGGTTGTTAATCTACTGTTAATGTTAGGTGACGTGACAACTACATATAGTTTGTTGTTTGCTATACTATTGTTCTTGCTCTTACACCTCGCTATTATACTTCCTCCACGTCGCCATAAGATTAGGGGGCCCGCCTAGCCGGGAATGAAAAGAGCCACTGGCCATCCATGAACAATATTTACTTTGAAGGGCTTTTCAGAGAATAATAAGAAAATAATGGTGTAAAGTTAGGCAGATCGGTCTATCCGTGGATGAATAAAATATAAGTCAGTACGAACCAAACTAAATGTAATCGTCCTCGATCTACCTTTTGTGAGAATCCTGCCGGCCATCTACAACAATAATATATACTACGACTTTGAGTTTTTATCCCTGGAAAAAGATGCACTAGCTCGATGCATATAGTTGTATAGTTCGTCCTTCTTGGTTCATCCTTCGCCTCCGAAACCACCGCGACCATTTACCATAATGTTTTTTTTTATCTTTTTTGTAACATTTCTGAACACTTGTAGAGTAGTACTAGTAGTTCGTAAGAGTACAATTAGTACCAATTCTGTGTTATGTGTGGGCATGAAGGGACCACAGGAGCACTTGTCCCTTCTGTTAACTATGTATTTATGTGTCTCGCTTGCTTGCTTCCCCTCTTTTACTACTACTCGATACACTTGACGTACTACCAGCATTATAAGTAGGAGTACTTAGTACGAAAAGCATTATAAGTAGGAGTACTTAGTACGTAATTTTGGCAGAAAAAAAAGAGAGGTTTACTCTTTCTTAATGCGAAAAGACAATAATAGTTGAAACCATTTGAACCAAATAGGCAACGAAAACTAGTAGGTACTACCTCCGTCCTGGTTTATAATTCCCTTTTGTATCTTATGCTAAATTTTAACTAATAAAATATTAATGCATGTCATAAGAATTATTTCGTCGGATTCGTATTAGACATATTTTTCAATTATATTATTTTTTATGGCATGCATTAATATGTTATTAGTTAAACATAAGATTAAAATTTAATACAGAATACGGCTAGTAAACCAGAAAAATTTAACACACAATACGCAGCAAAGTGCGATGGAGTGCTGCTCACCCAGAGGGAGAGAGCGCGCGCGCATGCAGGCAGGACCCTGTCACGTCAGATGAGTAGGGGCCTGGCCATGCCATGCATGAAGAGGAGGAGACTGAGACTGGAGCTAGTCCGTAGCTGAGGTGACAGCGCCACGCAGGGGCCTTTTGGGCAATAAAATAAATTTGGTGCAGTACTGGTACCAGTAGCATGTAGTTATTCCCACACGACAGCTAGCCTTTCCCCTGTCTCTTTCCTATCATCGCCCGTACCATTATATATTTCCACTCCAACTCATTCATTTTCCCATATTCTCCCGACTGCTGATTTTTCTCTTGGTTATTTCTGGCCATCAGAGGAGGATATTCCCTGTTCCACAACACGGCCATGTTGTAACAGCACAAAGCAACACGGTGGTGGCCGTGACTTGCAAAGTGGCCAACCGAAAGCGTGTGAAAACGACACCTCAAGCTCGAGAGAAAACCTTAGTACTAATTCCTTTAAAATGATCGATATCCATAATGAAAGTTCACAAGTACTCCCTCCGTCCCATAATATAAGAAAACGTTCTTATATAATGGGACGGAGGGAGTAGAAAACACCTCATATATAATATTATAAAAATTAGGTCGAGGTTTCTGAATCACCGAACAGCCACCGTCAAAACCTTAGTAATCCGCACACGTATGTACATACGTAGTCCCTCGGTCTCATCCGGGAATTTAAGACAAGCTTTTCGGGGCGGTGGTATTATAAGACTTAGATTTCGGGACGTACAAGTGTATGCTCAGTTGCACTAATAAATATTCGACCATGCATGGCATCAAGTTAGTGGTTGGGTTAAACTGGTGTGCGGTGTGATTAGCAGATAGTGACGGAGCCGAGAGGGATCCATCCCATCGGGGCTCTCCCAACCCCTTCGACAGTTGACACGCAAGCGAAACAAAGATCATCAGCATCGCATACCCACACACGAGATGATAGTACTTTATTCATTATCAGTCCATTCATACGTCCAGACTGTCGCCGGGTCGGCCAGGCCAAACATATTATCATCTCTCTCTGATCCTGGTACCAAGGAATTCTACAACAAAATAAAACTAGTTCAACAGTCAGTACCTAATTTCCGCAGATAAAAAAAATCACCACTAGCTCGAATTTCATACTACCATTTCTCTTGAGACCTTTTACGGTGCATCAAATCAATTTGAGCCGTTCATTTCTATCGTTTGGAGGGCCCAAATAAGCCAATACTACAACCAATTTTCGGCGGTATATTGACTCAGCAGGGTCATTTTGGGTACTCTAATGTTTATTAATCTTCTTCCCCGCCATGGCGCAGTCCATGCCGTCCAGTTCTTTTGGCCAGACAACGCATGGGGAAAACGATGGTATGAAGCTGATGGTATTGGTTCGTACTTCAAGCTGGGCTATACCGCACGTACACAGCGACCTAGAAAAGCTAGGTTAATAGACTCGCCGCCGGCTGATACACAAGCACGTCACAAGTAGGCAACAATCAGATCGCGGCTTTCTCTTGCGCGGCACCGATTTGGGATCCTCATTTTGGTCAACCCGCTGGAGCAGTGGCGACGGGGTCACACACGCATTCGCTCGTGCCTCCGCGCAAGGCGGCTGACGGAGTGCACCGAGGTGTCAGACGGTGTCGCCCGCCGCTGCAAGCTGCCGTCGCACCACGCCTGTGCCGCTTTGCTCGCCATGGCACCGTTCATCATCTCGCTGTCGCTGCTCATCAAATGAAAATCAATATGGATAGTGCGGCACACGCCACACCAAATTGTGTCGTTCCGTGCACGCATTGGTGCAGCAGAGTCGTTGTAGCGCCAGAGCGGATGTTCTTGCACCGGTGCAGTGCATGGAGACTTTGCAGCAGCGAGGCGTTGAGTAGCGGAGGAACGGTGCCGCATCGAATCGGATGAGTAATTTAATTAATTAGAATAATTAATTGTGATTAGAACTAATAAAGAATAAATCTATCTCTAATAAGAAACTACCAAAATGTCCTAGCACGGAAATTTGACAATCCGTACTGGTCGTTGGATCTAGCAAATACTACCCATCATAATGGGTAGTATGATGCACCGTAAAAAATCTCTTTCTCTTTCAGATTATACTGTGTATACTGCATGGAAGAAGTACTCCCTCCGTTTTTATTTAGTTCGCATATTAGCTTTGGTCAAAGTCAAGCTTTACAAACTTTGACCAAGTTTATAAACAAAAATATTAAGATATACAATAAGAAATCAACAACATTATATTTATTATTGAATGTACTTTCACATGGTATAGATTTATTATGATAAATGTCTATATTGTTTTCTATAAACTTGGTCAAACTTTACGAAGTTTGACTTCAGTCAACTCTAATATGCAGAGTAAATAAAAACGGAGGGAGTATTGACTGACTGCAGCAGTAGTAGTAAATGGAAGTGCAGTACATAGGGGTGGTACATACACCCCGGCCCCAATTGCAGCTAGCACACAGTAATAGTAAAAGTACTCCTACTCGGAAAGACTTGGGAGCTTGTCCCTCGTGAGCCTGAGGAGGAGATGCCGTCCAAATGACTCTATCACTCCTAGGAGGAGTGCGCCTGAACCCCGTCACTCCTAGGAGGAGAGCGCCTGAACACGGACGGACTCGACGAAAATTCATTGCGTTTGCACAAATGACGCTAGGATCCGCCAAAGCTGGTAGCGGGAGGCGCGTGACCGTTGTCTCGTTGGACATGGTGCGGTCCATTTGGCGCCCGAACACGGCGTGGCGGCGCAACCCCTTCGGCGAGGCACAATCGTCATAGGGTCGGGCTCCGAGCCGGAGGTAAATGACGCCATGGCTTACGGCGAGCACGATGGAGATGCGAAGCGTGCCCGCCGTGCAAGCAACAGGGCGCGGGAGGCCGCGACAGCCCTCACTGCCGAGGCCGTGGAGGCGAAGTCGCACGTCGCCGAGCCGCATGCCCGACCACGTCCATCATCGATCTCATAACGATTGGCGACCTCAAGGTCACGGGCTTCGACAAGGAAGTATAGGGCGTGAGAGAAGGCGTCCGCCTCGTGTACCATGTGGGATAACTTGTGTTCATGTCCTACTCTACCTCACCAGAACTTCAATTCGTGGTGCTCACGGTCATCGGACAGGGACAAAGAGGGAACAACAAGGATGGTCGCCAGCGAAGATTTAGATTAGGTTTTACCTTGCATGTAATTTTATGGATTTGATGAGTTGAAATGAGGTATCTAGCTGTGGAATCAAATATTTGAGTGTCGACCGGTCACTGTCCGTAGACGCGCCCGGACGCGTACGCTGACGTTGGGATGTCAAATTTTGCTAGGTCCGGTTGTAGATGCTCTTAGGACATCTACAACCGGACGGGGCAAATTTGGCCCTTCAAACGTCAGCGGACGCGCAAAATCAGTGTCGGAGCATGTCCGTTTGAGTACCTTTTTGTCCGTGCACGTAACCATGTCCCTCATTTTTTCCTATACGTCCGGCCACATGCACATGATTGGTGAAGATGAGAGAGAGAAAGAAAAAATAAGGAAAGGAAAAAAAGATGGTATGTGGTTGGCCAAATCTTATGTGGCGGACACACGACTACTTGATCGGGCACGCGCGGACACTCATAATCAGGCCATATATGGGGGTAATATAATGAGTGTCGGACAGTCTAGACGTTTAAGAAGGCTTTGAGGGGTCTTTTTTTTTTGCTTCTCTCTCTCTCTCCTGTCCAATCATGATTATGCATCCGCCTGGTCAATTTGGGGAGTCCAGCTATAGATGCTCTTAGGACATCTACAACCGAGCGCCCAAACCCCCCAAAATGCCCGGACTGAAGGCCCAGTCACTGACTGGTCAAAAAAGCTGACCTGCCCGCGGTCCTCAAACCAGCCCCAAACGGCCAAACTAACAGACACCCCACATATCCAGCCAAAATCTGGGGTGGATATAGGGACGCTTGGGCATGCGAGGGCGCGTCCGCCATGTCGGACCAAACAGGATGACCCTACCACAAACTGCACCAACCCCCCCCCCCCCCAATCTTGCCGATTTGGCTTGTTACTCTCCTCTCTTCTCTCCCATTCGCGTTGTCCCGCCCTTGCTCCGCCAGCACCCTTGCTCCGCCATCGTACTGAGCCCGTAGCGTCGGCACCCACCCCATTCTTGCNACGTCCGGCCACATGCACATGATTGGTGAAGATGAGAGAGAGAAAGAAAAAATAAGGAAAGGAAAAAAAGATGGTATGTGGTTGGCCAAATCTTATGTGGCGGACACACGACTACTTGATCGGGCACGCGCGGACACTCATAATCAGGCCATATATGGGGGTAATATAATGAGTGTCGGACAGTCTAGACGTTTAAGAAGGCTTTGAGGGGTCTTTTTTTTTTGCTTCTCTCTCTCTCTCCTGTCCAATCATGATTATGCATCCGCCTGGTCAATTTGGGGAGTCCAGCTATAGATGCTCTTAGGACATCTACAACCGAGCGCCCAAACCCCCCAAAATGCCCGGACTGAAGGCCCAGTCACTGACTGGTCAAAAAAGCTGACCTGCCCGCGGTCCTCAAACCAGCCCCAAACGGCCAAACTAACAGACACCCCACATATCCAGCCAAAATCTGGGGTGGATATAGGGACGCTTGGGCATGCGAGGGCGCGTCCGCCATGTCGGACCAAACAGGATGACCCTACCACAAACTGCACCAACCCCCCCCCCCCCAATCTTGCCGATTTGGCTTGTTACTCTCCTCTCTTCTCTCCCATTCGCGTTGTCCCGCCCTTGCTCCGCCAGCACCCTTGCTCCGCCATCGTACTGAGCCCGTAGCGTCGGCACCCACCCCATTCTTGCCCGGACACCGCCTCAGTACGCTCCGGCTACTCTCGGATCATACCTTGCCCTCCATGTGTTCGACATATTGTTCGACCATTTTTTGTGGTTGATTTGTAGGCAAAACGATGGATTCGAATGGTTCGTCGGACGAGGAGTATAGACCAAAGAGCTTGATGAATTGACTCAAAAGGAGTTCTTCGATTCGCCGGATTCGGACAAAGAAGCCGAGATGATGATGATCGTGAACATCCAACAGGAAATTGACCGGGAGGTCGAGCACATTCTCAACTTTAAGGGCTCGGTCAAATGGAGAACTATTTTGAATCATGACAGGGTCTCTGGAGCACGACTACTCTACAGGGACTACTTTGCTCCCTTCCCAGCTTTCTCTCGTGAATGGTTTCTTCGATGCATCTGTATGCACAAACTATTGTTCTTGCGCGTGTTGGAGGGAGTAAAGGCACATGATCCTTACATCAAGCTCACCAGGGATTGTTGCTGACAACTCTCGTTCTCTTCTAAGAAGAAATGCACTGATGGTATGAGTATGCTTGCTTGTGGTACCGCCGTCGATGCCGTTGGTGAGATGGCCAGGGTGGGGGAGAGCACATGCCTGAAGACCACTGTGAAGTTTGCATATGCCGTGAAGGAGGTGTTTGAAGCAGATTATGTGACAGAACCAAATGTGCAGGACAAAAAGGTTGTTGGCTATTGGAGAGGCAAAAGCTTATACATGTATGCTTGTTTTAAATGATTGCATGCATTGGCAATGAAAGAACTGCCCCAAAGATTTGTTCGGGATGTACCAAGGTCACACCAAAGAGGACACCATCATATGGGAAGTAGTGACATCAAATGACTTGTAGATTTGGCATGATTTCTTTGAAATGTCCGGTTCTCACAACGACATCACACTACTAGGGAAAAGCCTAGCAGTAGCGCGAGTTATATGCTTATCAGTAGCGCGGGTGGCTGCGCTACTGATATGGCGCTAGAGCTAATGCTTATCAGTAGCGCAGCCTGACCAGCGCTACTGCTAACTAGGGATAGCAGCATCGTTTCTCTGCAACACGCGCTCCTGATAATAGCTGCAGCGCCCTTGTGCAAAGAGCGCTACTGCTAAGAGCTCACTGCTGCTAATGCCATACCCCGCGCTAAGAGGCGGGGTCAGGGGAGACGGAACAGCACCGAGGGTTGCCGGGGTCGGGGGAGGCGGGGCGAGCGCCGGGATGGGGGCGAGCACGGGGACGGGGTCGACCGTCGGGACGGGGCCGAGCGCCGGGGTCGGGGGCGACCGCAGGGGCGCGGCGAGGGCAGGGTTCCGGCGGCGACGACACGGGGGAAGAGAGTGGGGATTTGGGGGAAAAGCAGAGGCGGAAAGAAGCAGAGAGAGTGAGGATTTGGGGGGTTAAGTCGAGGTAGCAGTAGCGCATTCCGGACAAACGCGCTATAGCTAAGTTAGATATAGCGCTTTTGCACAGACCGCGCTACTGCGATTACAGATAGCTATAGCGTTTTTGTCAGAAAGTGCTACTGCTATTACAGATAGCTATAGCGTTTTTTTTTTGCAGAAAGCGCTACTGCTATAGCCAATACCTGTAGTAGTTTTCCTGTTTGTTTCTTCTATTTTATTTTACTTCCTTGTCTTTTCTTTTATTTTCCTTTTTTCTGAGAGCAGTGAATGAAGGGAAGGTGATACAATGTATATAACTAAGGCGATATATATTGCGTCATTTGATGGTTAAGTATGTGTACAAAATAGGAACATATATATTATATCATTTGACCAATGCATAATGGCCAAGTGAGTACACAAAATAGGAACATATATATTACATCATTTGACCGATAACATATGGTTCCTCAGCGTTGGCGTTTTCTTTTTTGAGTGAGCTTATTTCCCTTCTTGTTTGTTGAAGAATAATTGAGCCCCTCATTCTGACTTTTCCTTTTCCATGGAGTACGATCTTTCTTAGGTAGTGTAGTATTGATTCTTCTTTTGACATATAGTTCATCGTCATCGTCATCTTCCCTCATTGGGTTGTCGTACTGGTCGTAGTCTTCCTCGTTGGCGAATCCATCCATTCCAATGATGTTCCTTTTGCCTCTCCTCATGACAACACGGCTGGGATTGCACGGGTCGGTTATGAAGGAGCATTGTGTCACGTGCTTAGCGTGTACCCATGGCTCGCTTTTTGCGATAGCGTTCACGGTAGTGCTCTTGGCGTCGGGTATAGTCATGGTAGTGAAATACCGGTTTTCTCTTTCTACATTCTTAGCCCATCTGACACTAAACATTGTCGCGTTGTGCAGTCCAGAGTAGTCAAGCTCCCGGATCTCCTCGACCCTTCCATAAAATCTCTCAGTTGCGCCATTGTCGCTGCTGGTCATGCATTCCATCGTCACCCTTGAGTTCTGATCATCACTGTCCATATCTTTGGCCTCCGTGTAGAACGTGTATCCGTTGATATTGTATGCCTGATAGGTGACGAGGTTGGGCGAGGGGCCATGTGCTAAGGCGTAGCAATCCGTCCTTAGAGCCCTCTTCCGGGGGATTAGCAATAATATGCTCTTTGAACCAATGCAGGAAAGTGGAGTTGTGCTCTCTAGTAACTTCAGCGTCCGTCCTGCATACCCCCCGGTCACGATACTTCTTTGCGATAATTTCTTTGTGCAGTGCCATGAAAGGATCTACCTCGTCTAGGTGTTGTAGCACTACCAAGTTTGCTCTTGCATCGATCTGAGTATGCCACGTGCAGTTCCCTGTGACCGTTGGAGTGACCTTCTCCTTCGAGCCTCCCATCGTGCTTGTTAACGGGAAAACCAACACCAACACCAGGCGGCTGGTCTGCGCCATATAAAAAATTCTCGCAGAAAGAGATGCACTCTTGTGTCAGATAGCCCTGGACGATGCTTCCATCCGGACGGGACATGTTATGAACGAATCCTTTAATGATCCCATTCATCCTCTCAAACAGCATCATGTTGTGCAGGAATGACGGCCCCGGCTCTATTATGTCGTCCACAATATGGACACACAGATGCACCATGACGTCACAGAATGCGGGCGGGAAGTACATCTCAAGCTCAATCAGTATCACAACAATCTCTTCCTGTAGCCTTCGAAGCTACTTCACACTCATCAACTTTCGAGAGATGACGTCAAAAAAGTTGTTGAGACCAATAAGCGTGTCACGGACGTGCTTGTCCATTATCCCTCTCAGGGCAACAGGTAGTATTTGCATCATCATCACATGACAGTCATGGGACTTCATCCCGCTGAACTTTTTCTTGTTCGTGTCTAGATATCTGCTTATCTTGCCATAGTAACCGGAACTAACTTTGACTCCAGTAAGGCACTTAAAGAATTGATCGATTTTAGCCGGACTTAAGTGAATCAAGAAGGGGGGGCAATAATCCTCTTCCTTTACTTTTTTGCCCTTTTTCTCCTGCGCCTCTGTCTCCGTCTCTGTCTCGTCTGACTTTTTACGGGGCGGCATGTGCAGATCTTCCCTGATTTCCAAATCTTGCAAGTCTTTTCTTGCCTTCGGCCCATCCTTGATCTTATCCGGCATGTTCATCAGTGTCGCGAGCAAGCTCTCAAGGACATTCTTATATATATATATATATGCATTTGATCAAGGCAATTAGGTGTGTCGAGTTTGTGCCAGTACTCCAAGTTCCAGAACACAGACCTCGTCTTCCATACCTCACTACAAAAAAAAGACACACCCGTGACATTTTGGGCCGAACGGAAAAATTTATGTCATACATATGACACTTCTATGACGATAATTGTGACAAAACCCGGTATCATCATAGATGTGGTAGGCTCCTACTTCTATGACAAAAATTCATGACAGAAAATGGGCTTTTCGTCCTGGGCGGGCCGGAGATGCAGCTGCATGAAATTCTTTGGGCCGTCCATGACGGAAAAAACCGTGGTAGAAGCGAGGGGGAGGAAAATTTTGGGGAGTTGCCGGTTACGGTGGGAGGTCGGGGCCGAGTGATGCGCGTTTCTCTCGTACACGTACGCGCGTGTGTGCGAGGCGTTGGCTCTAACTGAACCCGAACGAGGCGTTGGGCTCTAACTGAACCCGAGCGATTGCACTGCAGGCTACGCGTTACTGAATCCGAGCGATCGATCGATGGCTGTTAACTGAACCCAATGGAGCGATTCCTTCGCTACTGCTGCTAACTGAAGCCAATCGATTGGATGAACAGTGAGCGTTGCGGGGGGGAGGGGGGGGGGTTGGATGAACAGTGAGCGGTGGCGTTGCCTCTGGATGAACAGGACCCCGTGGTGTGGAGGGCTGGATAAACAGTAGACGGTGGAGGGGTGGCCGTGGAGGGGTGGTTGAACAGGACCCCGTGGTGTGGAGGGCTGGATGAACAGTAGACGGTGGAGGGGTTCCCGTGGAGGGGTGGTTGAACAGTAGCCGGTGGAGTAGCGCGCGGTGGAGGCTGGATGAACAGGAGCCCGTGGAGGCTGGAGGAGGTCGACGGTAGCCCGTGGAGGCTGGAGGAGGTCGACGGTGGAGATGAACAGTATCCTGTGGAGTCCCGTTTTGCGGTACGCCACACCCCTCCCGATGAACAGGACCCCCGTTTCGACCGTAGCGCTCCAACACAAGTCCGTTTCGTCCGTTTTGCGGTACGCCACACCCCTTCCGATCAACAGGACCCCCGTTTCGACCGTATGAGGTCCGTTTCGTCCGTTTTGCGGTACGCCACACCCCTCCCGATGAACAGGACCCCCGTTTCGACCGTAGCGCTCCAACACAAGTCCGTTTCGTCCGTTTTGCGGTACGCCACACCCCTTCCGATCAACAGGACCCCCGTTTCGACCGTATGAGGTCCGTTTCGTCCGTTTTGCGGTACGCCACACCCCTCCCGATCAACAGGACCCCCGTTTCGACCGTAGGAGGTCCGTTTCCTACGTTTTGCGGTACGCCACACCCCTCCCAATCAACAGGACCCCCGTTTCGACCGTAAGAGGTCCGTTTCCTCCATTTTACGGTACGCCGCACCCCTCCCGATCAACAGAACACCGTTCAGAACGTGGCCGGTCGAACACAAGTTTGTTTCCTTCGTTCTGCGGTATGCCAGGCCTCGTTTCTATCGCCTGTTCCGTCCAAGCCGGTTGGCTCCCACGCGTTTCGTTGCCTCCCGATGAACACGACGCATTCCGTTGCCTCCCGATGAACACGACACATTCCGTTGCCTCCCCATGTACACGACGACGACGCTGTTTCTCCGTTCTGACCCATCCATGTACGTATGCGCGAGTAGGCGTTCGAGACCCCATCCGTATGTACACATACGTGGCCGTATTTTCTTTCTTGCACCATGGCCGCTGTACGTACGTGTACATGTTACGTGTGCGCCTCTACTACGACACGTGCGCGCCTCTACATCGACCAGTATATATGTAAGTACACGTTCGCACCCAGAATGACAACGCTACGTACGCTTCGACCAGGTGGGCCCCGGCTATCAGGCACTTCCTTGCGTGCGAAGATGTAGCTGGTGGGTCCCAGCAGTCAGGGGAGCGAATCGTTTATTTTTTTTCCCGGACGCACTTCCTTACGTGCGAAGATGTAGCCGGTGGGTCCCAGCAGTCAGAGGGGCGAATTGTTTTTTTTTTTGCCCGGACGCACTTCCTTGCGTGTGAAGATGTAGCTGGTGGGTCCTAGCAGTCAGGGGGGCGAATTGTTTTGGTTTTTTTTTGCTCGGACGCACTTCCTTGTGTGCGAAGGTGTAGCTGCTGGGTCCCATCAGTCAGGGGGGCGAATCATTTTTTTTCTCGGACGCACTTCCTTGCGTGCGACGGTGTAGCAGGTGGGTCCCAGCAGTCGGGGGGCGAATCGTTTTTTTCGGACGCACTTCCTTGCGTGCGAAGATGTAGCTGGTGGGTCCAGGCAGTCAGGGGGGCGAATCGTTTTTTTTCGGACGCACTTCCTTGCATGCGAAGATGTAGCTCGTGGGTCCCAGTAGTCAGGGAGCGAATCATTTTTTTGCGTAATACGGTGGCCCGTCTGGTGGGTCCCCGCTGTCAGGTGGAGGAATAATTATTTTGCGCCTAATAAGGAGGCACTTCCTTGCGGCTGCCGTGGACCCAGCTGTCAGCCTCTCCACATACAGTCCACGTCCGATGGAAGTCGTTCCTTGACCACGTTGACCACGCCGTGCCGAGAGCACCACGGCGGTGGACAACGGCGAGGCCTAGGAAGGGGACGACGCGAAGCCGGGGAAGACGCGGCAGTGGATGCACACGCGGAGAGGAGTACGAGGGTTCACTGGTTTGGCTGCGCTGCCGTCGCCGCAGAAGAACAGGGGGTGTGGGTGTGTGGAGGGATGGCCTGGCCAGCGGTGGGAGTAGTAGGGGGCGGTGAGTCCTCCGCGGCAGCACAGCCGGCCAAGGGAGGCAGGAGCAGACAGCACGACCGGCGCTGGTTTGGGCGGTTGGAGCAAGAAGACCAGAGGTTGAAGAAGCACGACGGCCGTTGGATGGATACCGTACGGTCACTGCAACTAGAATCGTTTATATTGACTAAGTTGACAAATCCCTTGGTACGTCAACTTAGTAGGCCCACAGGTCAGATTTCGAAACGATGCGCCCCAGATGTCAGGGGGAGGAATCATTTTTTGGGCGGTGAAGCTAGAATATCCGAGATTGAAGAAGAAGCACGTCATCCGTTGGATGGACATCCAACGGCCGCTGCTGCTAGAGCCGTGTGTTGACTATAAGTTGACAAAGCCTTGCATACGCGTCAACTCTGTTTTTTTAGGGGACGCGTCAACTTAGGGCCAGAAGTGTGTGACAGAGAACTTATAGCCCATTTGAGATTTGTAAGAATGTGTAGCCCATTTTTGAATTCTAATGTAATTTACTACAGCCCATTTACAGTTTGTTAAAACTACAGCCCATTTCAACCAACCGTTCAAAACAGAATTCAATAAAATTTCTCACATTTTGATGGGATCCAAAATATTTTTATCCCGAAATTTCTAGTCAAATTAAATACAATTTCAATATAAATTTGTATTACGTAAAAATCCAATAAAACATTGCACTCGCAAAAATTAATGAAATTAAAAGTTTCAATATCCCAAACTAATAATTTATAAAGTAATCACGTGTTTGGTGCATTTTTTATAGTTACTGCCCAGTTTTTACAATTACATCCCACTTATTATTTCTTAAAGCCCATTTTCTTGTTAAGCCTAATGCATCCCTCCCAGGAAAGATTTTGCAGCCCAGCGGGGCGGAGAATAACAACTTGACCTTGCATGGGTATTCTAAAAAAAAGTATAGCTGGGCTAGCCATTTTCAGCTTGAAACAAATTAATATCTGGGCTGGATATCTGGCCTGGGCTAGACGGGCCATAGCCCGTCAAGTTAATACATGCAGCGATGTTTTCGTTGTTGTTCAGAGGAGAAAAATTAATATCTGGGCTAAACATC